>CM043717.1:29819582-30277118 GCA_023969325.1 Oryzias curvinotus | reverse complement strand
GGGACACTTATGGCCATTGGTCTGAATATTTAATGAGTTTAATGCATGTTTCTTTTGGTTTGTGTTTATGGTTATAATGAAAGAGCTAAAAACAAAACTCTCCTCTCAGACTTATGTGAACACATTAGACCTTAAACCTGCTCATTTAACTGATAATGTCATAGTTGGAGGTGACTTTAAGTTGGTTCCAGACCTTTGGTTAGACAGACATCCACCCAGAGCACAATGTCACAAGTTTGATGATCTGGTTGTTGAATTTATGAATGCTGTCAATTTAGTTGATATACAGGGTTTAATGCTGCAGGAAATGGACAATGTTCAAGGTTAGATTATTGGTTAATATCCTCATCATTAGTCAAATATATTGATAAATGTTCCATTTCTGCTTCACCCTTAACAGACCACTGTGTTGTTTCTTTATCCCTTCAATGTAATCGGTCTGTAACTGATTTAATTCAAATTTGGACAGATATTAGACGTTTGTTACATGAAGCTTTTTCTAGAATGGATCTCAGCAGGGAGCCTTTCTAACACATTGAGACAGTGGTTAAACGAACAAAACACTTATGTTTGGATAATTGGAGACCAATCACTTGTTATGCAATGACTATAAACTTTTAGCTCATGTTTTTGCGGAGCGTCTTAAACAGAGGACTGAAGGATTGAGTGTCAGTCAGCATTTATTAAAGGAAGAAATATTCATAATCACATAGGTTAGTTATTTGTTGGATTATTCTGACGTTATTGACCCCGATAGTTTGATATTATTTCTAAATTTTTATAAAGCATTTAACACATTGGAGCATTCCTTTTTAATTAAAGCCCTGAAATTCTTAGGATTTGGTGATAAATTTTGTAATATTATTCAAATGTTGTATAATGTTGTTTATAGTTTAGTTTCCTTAAATCCAGGAATTACTCCTCGATTTGTCATTAAAAGGGGTATCTGACAAAGTTGCCCCATCTCCCCCAAACTGTTTATATTAGCTACTCATTATTAACCATTCTCATAAAACATAGTCATGATATTCAAGGTATTTCTATTTTTGAAAGCAATATAAAATGAGTCAGTTTGCAGACGATACCGCTTTATTTCTAAAGAACAATGCAGAGGTTGTTAAAGCTCTAAGCCGGATTCAGTTATTTTCCAAAGCATCAGGTTTAAAACTAAATATTTCCAAATGTGAAATTCTCCCTGTTCACTGGTGTCAGCACCAAACTATTGAAGCCATTAAGGTTGTTCATGAAGTGAAATATCTGGGTGTGTATTGTCTGTCTAAAAACACAATAAGGAGGGAAGAAGTCAACATTACAAACCGATTGTTTGATATAAAGAAAAGTTTAAGTCGCTGGTTGACCAGAGATTTGACTATCGTTGGGAGAAATCTGTGAACCAAAGCAGAAGGCGTCTCTAAGATTATTTATCCCTGCTATTCTTTTACATATCCCCTCCAAACATTAAGAAAACAAACTCAATTATTTTCAATTCATATGGAAAAACAAAACACATTATATCAAACGTTCCCAACTGGTCAAAAGTTATGATAATGGTGGCATCAATGCTCTAGACTTTGAAGCTATGGTCAGTACGTTCAGAATTAATGTTAGAAAAGCTCTTCTGGTTGATAGTAACTCCATGTGGTTTCATATTCCAAGATCCATCTTAAACATTTAGCAGGAATAGACTTCCTTTTGAAATGGGATTTGAAGTCAACAAGATTCCAATCATTTTGTCCAAACTTCCATAAACAAGTTCTCCTTAAGTTTTGGAAATGATATTTAATCACAATTTTACCTCATGGATCAACATTATGAAATAACAGAACAGTTTTAGTAGGTAGGAAATCTATATATTCAACAGGATTGGGTTTGACAGGAACATTGTTTTTGTTAGCAGATTTAACTGATAGTGAAGGTAATTTATTGACTTTTTCTTCTTCGTTTATAGATAAATACCATCAATCTCACCTGCAGCCTTAGAGAATTTGTAAAAAGTATGTTGAGCCATTCCTGCTGCTCTGATTCATTTAATAAAGAACACTGTTTCATTCACCTCCTCATAGAACAATCATCTCATTACCTAAATTACAGATAAATGGATGGAAACTTATTGATCTCAAACTAAATAACAATTTTTTTGAAGAACTGTAAAAAAGAAAGAATTGATCGTGTCCATCGAGCCTCTTTTAGATGTTTTTCTTATTCCAACAGCAAATCTCTGTTAGTTAAAGCACTCTAAGTATATTAAATGACCTGTTCTGCCCAAAATTAAAGAAACTCATTCAAAATAATGAATAAATATGATCCTGTCTCTGATTTTCTTCAAAGCAGATTTAAATTTGATGTGGAATCTTGAACTTTTTGTAACTCCAATGAGGAAACGCTGGAACATTTGTTTTTTTTCATGCAGTTACTCCAAGGAGTTCTGGACTCACGTAAGGAATTGGATTCATTTAAAACTGAACATTCCCCCTTTTGGTATTTATGATGTACTACTGAAAAAAATCTAGATGATTCTTTCTGAAATATCATTATTATCATTTTACATTTATGAAAATACCATATTGACTGTTGCAAGTGGAGGAGTTCCAAGCCCTCCTTCCCAGGTTTTATGAACAAATTTAAATTATATTATTCCTCACTGAAAAGATTACAATCCTCGGTAGGTGTTAAAATAATATCTTTTTTTACGCGTTCAGTGTTTTACTTCCTGGCAGAAGCTCTGCGTCTTCATCTTTCTTTAGCTCATCTGTCAGCAGCAGAAGCAAAAAGTCAAGATGACAATCTGTGCGCCCAGCCGCATCCTTGATGCAGCATCCGAGCAGAAATAGATCGTTAGATCAAACGTGCACTCACTGAAACGCGCGCGTCCTCCTCCGGAGAAACTTTGTTCTCCAGAAAACCAGCTTCCGGGGGAGGGGGGGTTCCCTGTATGTCGGAGAGTCCGAGGAGCGGCTGCAGGGACGGATTCCGGACCCAGACGGCGCAAAGATCACATCTAATCGATGTGATCCGCGCGCGCGAAGCTGCTCACACCCCGGTGCGAGCTCCGGAAACTGATGAGGGCGATACTGACGCGCGTCTTTACGCGCAAGAGGCGGTCTCCCCATGTGGTTATTATTGAACCCCACTTTATTTGAAAGATGAATATTACTTATAATTTTGTTCTAAACAGTGAAGGTTATCATGCGACTGTAACACTGTTATTCTGCCTTTGGAGTTGTGTTGTTTTCTAATGTTATTTTGTTCTAAATGTTCCATTGTTGAATTCAGCAAATGTTCAATAAAAAGACAAACCTGCCCCCCCCCCCCCCCCCCTCTGCACACGAGGCTGGATGGAGGTGAAGCTGAGGGGGGGGGGCATCAGAACACAACATTGTTACTTCAATTCTGTTAAAAGATGAATTTGTTATTTTATGGGGTAAATAACTACTATAGAAAAACCTCCAGTGGATCATAAAAACATTTTTGATGCTTTCTTAAAAATAAACGTCCGTCTTTGTCAGTGTAATACGATCAGAAACATAATTTGATCTGAAAAAGAACAATTTCAATAGAAACAGCGGGTCGCAATCCGATCTGTTTTTTCCATAATCAATCAAACCTGCCGTTGCCCTTTCAGAATAAAAGCCTCCTGGATGCTTCAAACGGACAGCACATGCTCTAATCAGACCTTTATGGTGAAATTGTTGCAGTTTGAATCAAGCTGATCTTTTTCAGTATAAAAGTTTTTCTTTTCTTTTACAAACTTCAGTCCAGCGTCAGACCACGTCAGCAGAAATATCTGTTTATCTGAGTCCAGCCTTTGGTTCTGAGACCATGAAGCCCTTCAGTCAGCCTGAGAAATGGACGGAATATCAGGAGAGCTTTAGTTTTTTTATTAACGACATATTTCAAAATTTAACGCAACACAGTATACCAGCTATAGAATACAAACATACATGTAGTTTATTTTTTTCTTCAAACAAATCACATTAAAAGAAGGTTAACAATATTTTGTTACTGTCAGTAGTCAACTCAAAATAAAACAAGAAATTAAAAAAAAATAGGTCTGTCAATTCAAATCAATAAAGTTAAATGCTTTTCTTGATGTTTACAGTGGCGATCATCAAAGAGTCTCCACATCATGTGGAGTTCCTCAGGGCTGGATTCTTGATCCTCTGCTTTTTCACCCTCCACATGCGCCCTCTGCAGGCCAGATCATGAACACAGCAGCTTTGGGGCGGTGTGTGAACTTTTCAGAGCAGAAATGTGGCTCAGTCCTTAGAAACTGTTCTAACAATCACGTGGATTTGTGTTTCCAGTCGTGTTCCGACAAAATAAAGCCTGACGTTATTCCCACACATTTACGTGCAGCCAGGATGCAGATTGCAGCGTTTCCCCGCATGGTCCTGGATTTTTTGTCCTTCAAACAACGCTAATGTTGTTAGCCCGTGTTTATAGCCTGTCCTAACCCTGGCTTCTTCCAGCTCCGTTCTTCCACAAAAAAAGCACTGATTAAAAATAAAACAATGAGCGAATAGGCGCTTCATAATATTCATAACATTAATAAAAGCACGTTTGGAAGATCGCCTCATATATTACCGAGCTGCTGCATAAATGTCTGTGGCAGCTGTTTATTTACAACGGGACTCATTTCCTTTTCCGGTATTTTTAACACTATACCGCGCATGCCCAAATGATTCATTCCGACCGAAAGTGTGACCCATGGGAACGTTTGTTCTAATCGGAAAAAGGTTTTCTGGGCCCATGTGCACGGGTGAATTTTAACCCGACCATTGATCCCATCAAGATATTTTGTGCATGTAACCGCGGCTACCGTATCCCAGCAATGGCGCCAACCTTCCAACAGAAGCAGGGGGGGTCAGTGTCTTGCCCAAGGACATCTCTAGATATAAGGCCATGGGGGGAAATCAAGCATGCAGTCTTCCGTCCTTTTTTAACATTTGTAACTTCATTTACTATAATATACTATTTATTTCAGATTTTTGAGCAACAGAAAAAAAAAAATAGTAAAAACATGTAAATGTTTGCTTTTATAAAAAAATAATTAAAAAGATTCTACAGATTTAGTGGTCAGGACGACTCTCTAAAAGAGGATCTGGAGTTGGAAAGAAACGTTTACATTGATCTAACTTAGTTTGGTGAAAATAAATCATTTTTTGAGTTCAGTCAACTTAAACATAACGTAGTTTCTGACAGGTATTATCTTTCAATCAACTTAATTCCTTTAAGTTGGTGTAACTTAAAGGAATTATGGGATACCATTTTCTTTGCCTGTCTGGGCAGACTGGGGTTAAGTTGTGAGTTTGTGTCCATGGGTTTTGTTGTCCAGCTGTTTTAACTAGTAATTTAAACCGTTATGTTCATTTCTTTCTGCACCATTAGTGTGGGAGAGGAGGATCCCCAACCCCCTTGTGCGGAAAGACAGTATGTCCAAATATTTAAGTTCCCGCCTTGTAGTGCACGACGTTGCTGGGTCCTACAAGTCTGATATGGAAATTACAAGGCCTGTTGGTCTACACTTTAACGTAAGATCAATAAAAGCTTGATGAGAAAAATATATAAATTAGAACCAAAGTCAGAAATACATTGTATTAAGTTGGATAAATGTGTTGATTTGATGTATAACAGAATTTACGTTCAATCAACATTAAATAGAGATGGATAGACATAAGCTGAATAAACTTAATTCAGTTACGTGTTACCAATAGAAGTGATTCATTTAAGTTGGATCATGCAGTTAAATATGAATCAAAAACATCTACTGTTGTCTAATATGAAGAACAGGAAACGCAAACTGTTCCAGAGAAGTCCTGATATTTTCCAAACAGAGCTCGCCATCTCCAGGTTTTCGGGTCGGCCCGAGAACTTCTATAAATGGAGCCAAAGCGATCCTGTTGGAACCATCTCCCTGATCCATTTGAAGCTCAGGTTGACCCGTGGAACCCAGGCTTTCCTTTGCTCACATTTAAAGGTCAGTTTGGACTAATGTGCTTTTTAAACGTTGTCCTCTGATGGCTTTTGTTGCATAACTGAACTGCAGGTCCTTCAGGTTTTTAAGGCGTTTGTGGGAAGATGAGGGAGGTTTGTGGAGCTCAAACGGCTCAAAGCTCCTCTCATTTCACGTCAATCATTCTCAGAAAAGATTTTTCTTTTGTTTTTCCTCCTTTGTTCCAACTGCTGTGGTCTACATCTGTCTGTGAACGTCCCGCCTTTTTTCCAAACCGAATCAACGTTTGAGAGAAAAATACAACCAGAAACCACTGAAGTGTCTAAAATTTTAATTTATCAGCTTGAACTCCACTCAAGTTCTGCAGCACACCAGAACTGGTGGAACTGCGCCTCCTGCAGGTGGTTTAGCGAACTACACAGCTCAGCTTTTATCTCCTTTCAGGGAATCTGAGGAAAAGATCAGAGTGACGATTACAGGGGTCTTAAAGACCCGCAAGGATCACAGAAGACCCGTCAGGTTTTGAGGTTTCAAAATTAGAAATATTCCACATTTTTGGTTGATCATTTTATATTGAATATTTTAACATTTCGCCAATTCCTGCACATTTTAAACTTTTTTCAGTGTCTGAAGGGAGTCAGTCCTACAGGTCCTCACAGCATACTTCAGGGAAACTGAGCTTGAAGGTCGATGTGGAAAAACGTTTGTCCGATTCATCATCAGGTGCAAAACTGGTAAAATCTTCTATTAAACGGACACGTTTAGAGTCTCTCAATGATAGACATGAATGAGGATTTCAGAGAATGATTCAGACCGTTTGTCCATCTGTGCCCCTGCAGTCATCCTCTGCCCCCCCCCCCTCTATCCAGTACTGCTGCCCCACACGAAAACTTTGAATTTCTTCTAAAAAGATACGAGTTCCTTCATCTGCCGTCTGTCTTTTGGCTGACGGATGTTAAAGGTCTCTGATTTTGTAACCTTCTCGTTCAGAAAAACTCTCCCTTTTCTTCAGCTGCGTTTGAGCAGACGTACCGCAGCCATAAAGATGCAGAACCCTCTGGATGTCCGACGGCGTCAGCCTCTTCCTCTGTCCCATGTCCTCCACATTCCTGTTTGGGACGATGGTGGGCTCGCCGTTTGAGGAGAAGAATTTCCTGACAAGAGAGATAGATGAAAAAGGGCCAAAAAGGAGAAAAACGCAGTTTTGCAGTCGTCTCATCTTACCGTCCGTAGTGCATGATGGACGTGTAGTCGTACTGCAGATTAAAAGTCTCACCGTTATACGTCCGGAAGTTGTTCTCCATCCCTGAAAACCATCATCCGATCATAAAAATAAACTCCAGCTGAAAACATCACAGATGATCTGACAGAACCTGGATCAGGTACTGTCTGAACCGCCTAAAACCTTTTAAGATTCTGAAACAGGCAGTTCTGAGACTAGATCTCCATTTTCAGAGTCAGGGTGACCTTCAAGCATTTCCGGCTGGAAACAGGATGGAAGCAATGGCAGAAAGGTTTACCAGATATGATGTTTTCTGTGAGAATGGTGATGTACTTCTCGCGGTCCACCCTGGTGTGTTCGTGCTGGAAGCCCAGCGTGTGCAGGATCTCATGGGCGATGTTCCCCACAGAGCACTCGGGCGCCAGAAACACCTCCTGCTTTCCGGCTCTGTAGCCCACGAAGGACGCACATCTGGAGAGGATTCACAGAACCACAGCTTTGTGAAACAGCAGCAACCAGCAGGTCTGGTGAAGTTCCTGCTGGGTTCTTCTGGAGTTCAGAGATGCTCCTTCACTGCTCTGCTAAACTCTTCAGGTGATTGTACTCTGGAACACTCTGGAGCAACATCTGCAGAGGAGCCATCATTGTTAGAGGCTAAATTAATTCAACCACCTTTTTCAATAAAGATTCTACGTTTCTTCAAAGAACTGGACCGTCATCGTTCAACAGTCTGAAGACTCAAACCGAATCCTCAGCTGACACCTCTACTTCCATTCCTGATCAAACCCAACAACCATCCAGAAGTTTCTCAGAGCTTGATGAAGATGCTCTCGGGTTACTGCACCAGCACCGCCTCCACAGGCTGCATTTGACTTCTGCGTCCACAGAAACAAAGGCGGAGCCTCAGACTCACACAGCAGACATACCCGTGACCGATTCTGAAGAACAGGTAGTCAGACTCGCTGCTGTTTTTCCTATGGAAGGACACGCAGGTGTGTTCGGACACCATTGCCATGGCAGCCATGATGTCGCTGGTCCGACCGTCTGAAATAGAACAGTAAACTTCAGGCGAGCAGAACCTTCACCTGCTGTTCCATTTGACCAGAACTTTTACCAATTTCTGGGCTGATGTCGTACGGGATGGACGGCGTCGGCCAGCGTTTCCCCACCACGTTCCGGTTGTTCTGCAGCGAGTGTGAGACAGAAAACCATCAACAGTTCTGTTGGACCAAGAACTCTGGTTAGTCAGAGTTCCACATGGTTTGGATCTCATAATGCCAGACAGGCTTCCATGATATTAGGAGAAAAATCATCTATGCAGATGATAATCTACTGATTTGTTTATGAAGTACTGCTGAGAATATCCCATGATGTATCATCTTTACATTTTTTCAATGCTGTTGTGTTTCTCTTTCCTCCTCGTCTAGTTTTCTGGTGTCGGTATGACAGGCAAAACTACAACAACAGTTTTTGTAGTTTTGTTCATAAGCTTTGTGTAGCAGCTGGTCTTTGTTAAAATTCCACGTGAGATAAGTTTAAACTGTATAAAATAAAATGTAAACATTGAAAAAAAAAAACAGTAAATAAGACTAAAAATGCAATGTTAACTAATTGTATCATCTACCAATCATGAATGCTCGCTTAGCTTTGGACACGCCCAGAATGTTTTTTAAAATCACGCTGTTCAGGGGTTGGTTTTTGTCCAGGACAAAAATCCCAGGAGAGGATTCTGGGAAAATGATATACCAGACCTTCATGATGAAATAAAAAAATGTTTTATTAGATTAGAGGCTCACCGAAATACAAATAGAATTTATAATAAAATTACCTTCTCAGTTTTATAGGGGTGTGTTGCATTCAAAGACTATTCAGATTTTTAAAAACTACATTTGTCGTTTGTTTCACTGCTACCTGCTTGGATCCAACCCGTTCTGGCATGTAGTGTTGAGGGAAATCCAGGAAACTTTCACCTACACCGTTTCTTTTGTGTGATTGGTGCAGATCTCAAACTCAGATTTAAACCAAATGAATACAATTTATAAAACTTTTAAAGAGTTTTACTGACCCCCAACAAAAGATCTCCCTCCACCAAGGCGTAATCTTCATTTAGTAACTCTGGAAACAACAATAGAACGTCTGATTGAGTTTTTGTTGCTGTGGTCAGAGAGTCCGGTTCTGCTGAAGGCCTCACCTTCCAGGGTCTCTGGGTCGTGTTTCTTCTTCAGTTCTTCTTTCAGATGTGGAGCTTCAAATACAAAAAAAGTACTTTTTAGTCTTACATTAGGAACAAAACCTCCAAAACTCAGGCGTTCAGAGCAGAATTTACCTTTTTTGATTTCTTTCAAAGGACCAGAATTCCCTAAAAACACAAAACAGAGTTTTTTTCTAACAAACCACAAAGACACAAAAACAGCAACACAACTTTCTTGCCTCCTCACCGTTTCTCATCGCCAGAGCCAACAGAAGCAGCAGAGAGAGCCGAAGCAGCATGGTGTCCTCTGAACCTCAGGCCTCCAGCTCCTGCGGTCAGGCTGAATGAAATCACCTGGGAGCAGGTAGGCCCCTCCCACCTGAGGAACCTGCTGCGTCTTCATCAGCCCTTCTGGTCTGAAACGTCAGAGGTCCAATCAAAAAGAAGCAGAACCAGCAGGTATGAGATCCTGGTTCCCTCCACTCCGATCACAGACTTAAGAAAAGGAATAGAAATGACATATTGAGGAATACGGGCAGTCATCAATTGTTATTTCATTTTTGAGAATATCAAAGAGGATTTAAAAAGTTTGAGAGGAACAAATGATGATGTAAAACAGACAGGTGGCAGACATGCAGCAACAGGTTGTGAGTTATAAAAAGAAGAAACCGAGTTTCAGATCAACTGGAAAGTAATTTTATGACCCCCCCATAAATATCTAAGAATGAACACGGTAAAAAAAATGTTTACTTTAGTTTTCCCGCCAAAATAAGACATGACATTATGTAAAAAGTATCAACGCTAATTGCAGTTTCAGTGGAGATTATCCAGAAACGGTTACACATCTTTTTCTTGACAATCTTTGTTCACACAGACAATCTATTATTATTATTCATATCTTCAAAGATTTCTCCATAATACAGACAAATGAAGCAAAATGTTAATGAAGTTAATGAGTTAATGAAGCCCATCGAGACGACTGTTGTTGTGATTTTGGGCTATACAAATACAATTAAATTGAATTGAAGCATAAAAAGTTTCTTTAGAAAAAGTTGATTATTTTCTGTGGCAAAATTCTATATTCATAAAAGTTTAGGCTACTTAATCATAAAACTATATTTTCCTCAATTCCTTATAGATGTAAATGTATCCATAAAATCAAAATCCCTCATCTAACAGAAAAGCTCTCAAAAAATGATATTTGTGAATATGTGCATGAATTTATACACCCCTCAGCTGTTTGTTCTGGTTAGTGTATTTTACAAAGTATACTACATTCATTCTCTAGTTCACCCTTGTGCTATCCTATGACCCCCCCCCCCTTTCATTGACGTGTTCTCCTACCATGACAAAGGTGGATAAAGGTGGAGAGGATTTCATGTAATCCATGGACACCAGTGAAGATCACAAATCATTGAAGAACAAAGGTTCAGAGCTCTGTCTAGTGCAGGGGTCGGCAACCTTTTTTACTCAAAGAGCCATTTGGGACCGCCCCTAATGAAAAAAAAAGCACCCGGAGCCACAACCCGTTTTGACATCATTATATATATTATGCATGTATATATTATTCAAGGGTGCTCATTAAGTCGATCACGATCGATTTTCAAGGACATGAGTGTAGATCGCGGTCCAGAAAAGATAAAAAAAAAGTACTTCTTTCTTTTCATCGTCATGTTTATTTGTTACATGTTTATTTGAACATTATTGTTTATGTACTGATGATTAAAAACTACACAGTGAGTTTACATAAAGATACTTTTGTATTAACAGATGAGGCGTTTTATTACAAAGACAGAAAGCAGCAACCATCGTATGTCATGCTCTGCTGTAAACAGTCCAATGCGGGGGGCGTGGCATATTATGAGGCATTTGGCGCTGCTTGCTCCGTATTTTTGAACCTTTCGTTGCGCGATGACTTCTCTTTTTCTCTCGTCTTTCCGACCGTGGTCAGAAGCGCAGGGGAGATTTCCTCCAGAGCTGAAGGCAATTCTCCTTTGAGGTTCACTTCCCTGTTCGAACCCTCAGCCTTCAGAGCGGATTAAAAATGACTCCAGAACAGTTATTCTGGGAACGACGACTACTCTTTATTTAGTGCTCCGTCCTCCGAACACACAATGTATTTCACGCACACACCTCCGCTCCGTGCTCACACCCCCATCTCCACCTGCACGCCCCCCCCCTTCTTTCTCGTGGCACGTGCGCCGCTCAGCACAAACACACACTCCGCAACAGTATAAAGCGTGTGCCTCGCAGCTTCCTTGATGAGCTCATATTTATCTCAGGAGAACTGCAGAGCTGATAGCAGGAGGAGACACGCGGGGCGGCTTTAATAAACTCCGGTTGCTGGACTTCTACCGGGGACGTGATGTGCCGCGGGGAGAAAAGGCCGCTCTGATGACAGAGTTTGCGCTGAGTGAATTTAAACTCGCGTCTGCAGTGACGTATGTGTCAGAGGATGTCCGATTGGCCATTCTGCATGTCAATCAAGTCCCGTACTTCTCGGTGAGGATTTTGATTGGCTGATGGATTTTCAAGAAGCACTCTCTTCCCCTTCAATCTCCCCCACGTGCCTGAAGATGACCGGTCGATCGCGACCGACGCAACGAGCTCCCCTGCTCTGAAACACACATCACCGCACACGCGAGTCCAAAACACCGGCGCAAACTTTCCATCACCAGAAAGCCGCTCCCCGCTCCGCGCCACGCCAAGCCCCCGGCAGAAAATCACTCCAGACCCGGAGTGTTTATTGAAGCCGCCCCGCGTGTCCTCCTATCAGCTCCGCAGCCCTCGCCCGACAAACAGGAGCCCACCAAGGAAGCTGTTTTTTACGTGGCACGGAGCCAGCAGCGCCTTTGAAATGCGATGAAAAATGAACAAACTAAAATAAATTTGAATTTTTATAAAATACTCATTATTTTCCAAAGTCACAGGGAGCCACAGCAGAAGGATGAAAGAGCCACATGTGGCTCCGGAGCCATGGGTTGCCGACCCCTGATCTAGTGGGTCTAGATGACCCACCTCCCAATGTTAGCGTGCCTAAGATAGAACAAGGGTTACATGGGCACTCTGTTCAATAAAGTTAAGAAAAAGAGAACAATAACAAAAACAACATGTGAAAAACAGAATTCTGGGAATCTAAACAACATGAATTTCCACAGAATAGACTGTGACATTAATTTTTGAGCATCCTTACAGTATTAAAGGTTTACAGTTCTTCATTTGAATCCTTGTCTTCTTAAATAACTCTTTGTTACACGCAGAAACTCTTCTTCAAAACGGGAAATTTGATTGTCTGAACCATGTTTAGTTGTTTATAGTTGTAATAGTTTTTTTTCTTATCAGTTGTAGTTCATCTTTCCGCCACTGCGGGCGCTAAAGAGGAGAGACACGTCATCGATGATCGCAGTAGAAGAAGAAGACTTCCGGTGAAAACAAACACGTGAGGAAAAGGAGAAAAAGTAAGGCGATTAAAATTACTTTTTGACCCGCTACGATCATGTTTACGGTGGTAAACTTTCCAAATGTATACATAATTATTCTGTATGACTCTAAAGTAGCCCGAAACCATCTGCCTCTTCCATAAATTACGTTTATTTTCAGTTTTCTTTCTGACAGAAGCTAACATTAACAGCTCTTTGCTTTTTGCTTGAGGCACAATTTTAATAACAAACCATAAAAGTCGGTGTTTAACCGTCAGAAGGAGTAAATTTCTGTGAGCATGATGGACTCTGATCCACAAACGTAATTTTTGTCCTTTGCGCTACTGAATTTGGAACAGTGCGGGTACTTTGTACTCAAAAACAATAGTATTTTCTTGAAAATTGGGTTGAAATGTCTCTAGGGACACGGCTGATGAATCCACAGGTAACCGGATGTCTCGCTCCTGTCCACTATAGTCTGCATGTCTCACTGCAGTTTGCATTGACAGGAGCCATCCAGGGGGGGTTAGACTTCTGTGGAGCAGTTCTCCTTCAAACACTCCATGTTCTCCCCCCAAATGAACAGAACTGTGGTGTGAAAATGATGTTCTCCAGCTGGCAGGAATGTTCCATGTCATCTCTGACTGGAGGGGGTTTGGTTCCGGCTCCACAAATGTTTCATCACCAATAAGACTAAAGACATTTCTGTCAAAACGATTCATACATTTTACTAAGTGAAACACTTTTATACTAAATATAAAAAAGATCTGGACATAAACTGCTCATTTTGTCGTTCCTCAGCAGAAACGCTGCCTCATCTTTTTGGGTTTTGCTCTGTCACCCCAACAATTTGGAGAGACTATAAATGCAGAGAACATTTATATAGGTACTTACTTCTAATCAAGGCTAAATATTTCATACACAAGTGTTAATATGCTAACAGAAAACCAGTTATTTATGTTTTTCAGAAAGAAATGTTTCTGTATGTAAATAGTATTAAATTCTGCACGAACAGAAAGCTGTTAGAACAGTGGAAACATGGTCACTTTAACAGAATCCTGAACCTTTATTATTTTTGTTTTACCTGTTTTTTTCTTGCTATTATTATGCTTTTAAAAACATTTTGGTTCATTTTCCTGGCAAGAGTGTAAATTGTTGTCATTTGCGCACAGTGTGGAGTTTTAATGTTTGATAATCCGTCTGTGCAATATTTGTTAATAAGGTTTATTTGAAGATGAAAAAATAGATCCACTTCCTTATTAGACAACATAGAAGAAGAAATGTGAGCAGAAACTCAGAGGATGAAGATTCAGGTTTTAGAGATGAAGGTCCTGATGAATTCTGGGAATCTGAGTCCAGACCTTTCCTGTTTCAGGTCAGCAGCTGTCATGACCAGGTGGGCAAGAGCCAACAATGTCCACAGACACAAACCAGCAGAGGCCACGCCCTGGAGTCAGCTGAGGGGGCGGGGCTCCGGGGGCGGGGCTCAGGCCGATCCTCTGAGGAGGACTCAGGCCAGCGGCTCGTCTGCAAAGAATCGGAAGAAGAAGGACTACACCAATGAGGATGTGAATGGATTCCTGCAGTATCTGGAGGAGAGGGGAGCTCCTCTGCCTGCAGGGGGGCAGGAGCGGCGGAAGGGGGAGCAGGAGCTCGTGCAGGAGGTGGGGGAGGCCCTGAGGAAAGACCAGAGGAGGGAGACCCGGAGAGTGAAGAGGCAGACGGACAAGAAGAGCAAAATGGTGGGAGTCTTTCAGGAGCTTCCTGTTTGTATTTCTCCTTCCTTTGAGCTGACGGCGCCCCCTGCTGTCGTCTCCTCAGCTCTGCTTCAACTGCAGGAAGCCGGGTCACGGTCTGGCCGACTGTCCGGAGGCCGACGCCGACCGGGAGATGGGCCGGGGCATCTGCTACCGCTGCGGCTCCACCGAGCACGAGATCCACAAGTGCAGAGCCAAAGTGGACCCGGCCCTGGGTGAGTCCCTCAGCCCCGCCCCCTTCTGTAAAGCATCAACCCCCCCCTGCAGCTCCTGCCTCTGCTGTTTCCCCACAGGAGATTATCCGTATGCCAAGTGCTTCATCTGCGGTCAAACCGGCCACCTGTCGCGCTCCTGTCCGGACAACCCCAAAGGACTTTACGCAGAAGGTACAGACTCCGCCCACAGGCCTGTCGGAGGATGTGGCGTTGGTCCGCCAGGTGTTTTTGAGGTTCCAAACGTTGATCCTCCGAGTTTCAGCTGCACCCATAAAGCTCAGCTGATCGTTTAAGCGAGGCTCTCTGACCGGGGGAGGGGGGGTTGTCGGTCTGCAGGAGGTTCCTGTCGTCTTTGCGGGTCGGTGGAACATTTCCAGAAGGACTGTCCCGAGCATCAAGCTGCCAGTAAGTGACATTCACCTGAAGAATGGAATTCCCCCCGAGGGGGTGGGAACGTGAACTCAGACTTAGGGGGAGGGAGGAAAACGCAGTGGAATTCCAGAGAATCATCTGTGGAAGTTAAAAAGGAACAGCAAAGCAGGAAAAATGTCCTCTCTGATGTTTTGTCACAAAACATCCAACAATACAGACAAATAAATCCAATAACTACGTTTCGTTCTGGCACCAAACCATCAAACGTTTCTTTAGTTGCTTTTTCTCTGCGGCTCATCTGTTCTCTTATTTTGTGAAGAACATTCCCACAAACTAATGGGTCAAATGCGGAGAAGAATTTCCCCACTGTGGGATAAATAAAGTATCAATTATTAATTATTATTATTAATTTTGAAGTAAGGTCTTATGATGCACAGCAGCACCCCCTGGTGTTTGGTGTCAGAACTGACTCTAATAAAATAGTGTCCCTCCAGGTTTTGTTATGCAGCTTTAGGCCCCCACCTGAAGGTGGAGGAACTGATGATGAACGAGGACAGAGGCCAGCTCTTCATCACTTCCTGTTTCTCCTCAGCTCACTCTGTGACTTTGCCATGGTTGTCCAACAACATGAGCGCCGACCACGAGGACGTGCACGTTCCGGTGAAGAAGGCCAAACCCAAGCAGACCAAAGTGGTGACGTTTTGACCTCCGCCTGCGTCACATGATCGCCTCTCCTCCTGGCCGAGTTCTCTGACCTTCTGGGTTCTGGTTCAGATGAGAGATCCGCTCAGGCCGAGCTTCTTTGAAGGAACGTCTGCTCCTCTTCATCGGTCTCAGCGTCTCCTGGTTTGGGATGAAGGCTGCTTCCTGTTCACATCTGTCGGTTTGACAGTGACGGGACTGAAACGTCCTGCTGGTGAGCTGAGTGCAATGCATGCTGGGAGTCCGCAAAAGTACGGTGGCTCAGAGAGCTCAAGAAATGCAAAAACAGTAGAAGTTAGGCAGCCGACATTTTCTCAGCAGCAGATTTCTGGAGGACCTGCTCTGCTGCTAAAATGGAAGCTGGCTGCAGAAAAGCCTGTGTTTAATGTAAAGATGTATAGCATAAACGTGTTTGACCAAAGCTCAATAAAACCAGAGGAACAGGAACCTTAAACGTTCATTTTTCTCAGGTTTGTACTTCAGTTTTCTCTGCTTCAGCCCTGTGGTGTGAGTCCTTGGAGAGCTCAGATAGGCTCCAGCAACCCCCAAACCCTGCTCAGGAAGATGGATCCTTTCAGAGAAAGTTGGTAGTTTGAATCCCTGGCAGACAAATGGGGATGTGATTCCATGTTTTGTATGGAGGTGAAAACTTTCCTCTCTGCAGACTCCAAACATTTAACACAAGGCTTCCAGATGTGGGTGAAGGTTTTCGTTCAAGTCCAGCTGTGGCGTCTGGACTCCAAATCTTCTTTCTTTCACCCCCCCATCCAAGTTTCTTTGGCGACCTGGTCTGTAGACGCTGTGTGTAGGCTGCAGTGTGTGGAGTCTACCACTGGGGGGCAGTGTGACGTCAGACTGATGGCTGAGCCTCTGTCACAGCAGGTGAGGCTCTTCAGCATTTAAAGGTTCACTTTCTTCTCAAGACTTCAAGACATGATTCATGATTATTCCGTTTTGTTACACAACTGAATATCACAGCAGTTGTCTCAAAGGTCTTCATACTGTTGACTGTAGAAGAACATGAAGGCAGTCACAGCACGCAACAGGTAATTGATAAACCTACCGTGGCCCAGAAGGGTCACAACAGTTTAGATTTTGCAACACAAAATAACACATTACAGTTTGGCACAACACAAAACAATAACTCACAACATAGTTGCAGGTTTAGGGGCTGTCATCTGGATTTAGTTTTTAAACCATGTCCAGATGACAGCCCCTAAACCTGCTGCTGTGATGGAATCAACCTGGATGAAGGAGAGTCTTCATACACAATGACTCACAACACAGCATACATCTTTGAAAGCAGAGCAACTTCCGTTTCAGATACTTCTGCTTTGAGTCATTGTGTAGTGAGTCATTGTGTAGTGAGTCATTGTGTAGTGTTATTGTGTATTCAATTCAATTCACTTTTATTTGTATAGCCCAAATTCACAACAACAGTCGTCTCAATGGGCTTCATATCGGTAATTGAAAAAGTGAAACATGAACTCAAAAGGATCATGAATACATAGAATTCAACATCCTGGAGATGGAAAATGTTTTTAGATCGGTTAATGAGGGCACACTGGTTGAAAAACACTGCTCTAATCTATGGAGTAAAATACTGTGGTCGATAGTGTCAAAAGCTGCACTGAGGTCTAACAGGACAAGAACAGAAAGTAGTCCCTTTTCTGAAGCCAATAACAAGTCATTAGAGACTCTAACTAGTGCAGTTTCCGTACTGTGGTGGGGTCTAAACCCCGACTGAAAGTCTTCAAAGTGGCTATTGTCCTGTAGGTGGCAGTAAAGCTGCTTAACTACAACTCTTTCTAGGATTTTAGAAATAAAGGGCAGGTTTGATATCGGTCTATAGTTGGCCAAGATGTTAGGATCCAAACTGGGCTTTTTCAGAAGAGGTTTAACAACTGCATATTTAAAAGACTGTGGCACGTAACCCGTTTCCAGAGAAGTATTTATCATTGTTAATATGGAGTCATTAATTAGGGGAAAAGTTTCTTTAAAAAGTCTAGTGGGAATTGGGTCTAACAGACACGTTGAGGATTTGGAGGACGTAATAATTGATGTTATTTCTACTTGATCCACAATAGTGAAGCAGTGTAATGTTACAGAGGTTTCTATGGATGCCTCCACTTCTACAGCTTCAGCCTGCTCTGGGCTGATAGTAGGAATAACTTGATTTAACTTATGTCTAATATTTGAGATTTTACTATGAAAAATGTAAGAAAATCATCAGAGCTGAGAGAAACAGGAACATGTGGTTCTACTGAGCTCTGACTGTGAGTTAATTTAGCAACAGTGCTAAAAAGAAATCTAGGATTGTTTCCATTCTCTGATATTAAGGTTGTAAGTGAGTTATTGTTTCGTCTTGTGAGATAACGTTCTTAGTGTTGTGATGAACTGTAGTATGTTGTGTATAAACTGGCCCTTAGACCCTCCTACTCGGTACAAACTCCCCATGAAGGAGGGATCCTCCCCCAGGACGGACAGGTGATGGACCAGAACTCTCAGCGTTTCTAATTTTAGTGGAGGCGCCACTCAGTCCAGATCTCAGATACAGTCCATGGTGCTGCCACACACTTCTACCCAGATGGCGAGCTCCTGTCATCAGCAGCTGGTTCCTTCCTGCAGCCACGAGTGGACATGCTGAAGACCCTCCTCAGACCAGCGAGTCACTTTAGAGGCAGATGTGAGGAGAAGTGAAGGGTGGGCCGACTGGGATCCTCGGAGGACCCGCCCCCGCGCCTGCGTTCACAGAGCCTGATAGGTTCTCCTGGAGGCGAAGTGAAACTGCAGCCAGACGGCCGCAGCTCGCTGCCAGCTTCCAGCCCACCGGGGGCCGTTACACAACTCCCCCCCAGATTTCTCCACAGCAGCAGCTTCTGTGGAGCAGCAGACAGAGGCTTCATTCACTCACGTCTCCTGGTTCCAATTTGAAGCTGGGGGTGAGTGGGGGGGTGCGTTAATGGTGATAATGCACACGTCGTTGGCCATTAACCCGCTGATACCACGGTCACTTACAAAGTAAATAAACATTCAATCAGTTTTTAGTCCTTAATTCTTGTTATTTTTTCAGTTTGGAAACAGTAGTGTGACAACACGCCACTTAGCCGGTTCAGCCGGCGCGGACCTCGACTGCAGCGGCAAAGGAAAGCGATACATCTATGCTGATGATCACGATGTGTTACATAAAGCATCAGTTCAGAGACAAAGTTCTCCTCTAAACGCTTGTGTTTGTCCAGATGATGAAGCTAAAGTTTGTTTTAAAGAAGCCAGAGCTGTGATACAGAACATTTAAGCCATGTGACCGGAACTTTGTTTTTAGGCGTCCGGTTATCACACCCAGCACCCAATCAGAATCGAGTATTCACCCGGACCGTGGTATACATGTCATAAATCTTACACAACTGTGTATGATTTTTGAGAGATGCATAAGCAAACTTACAACCATAGATGTGTAACTTTTAGATTGCGTAAATCACATTAAAAGTACATAAATGACGCACAAATCACTCATGAAATGCGTATAAAAAGCACTTTGATCCCATACGGTTCATGATCTAAAAATATTAAAAGAAATAGAAATATTAAAACTGTATTTCTTATGAGAGTCATGATGTTCAAATAGAACCATTCTGAGTTGGGTCTCTAGTCCAGATCTGAAAAGTCTCTCTGCTGGAAGCCTGCGAGATGGAAGAAGACCCCCCCCCAAACATTTGATATCCTGCTTTGATGTTGCCTGAAACTGGACACATACAGGATCAAACCCTGCTCCCCGTGCAGCCACTCATCTTCTTCTGGACCACAGCCTGCAGGATCAAACCCCACATGGTCCAAAAGGCTGCGTCTGGGCCGGTCTCTGCTTCAAAGCTAGAGCGGTCACCTCAAACACATCTTCCTACCTGGAGTCCATCCAGGTGTGTAGCCCCTCCCACCCCTCTTCTGAGACCCAGGAGGATGAGGAGAAACCACTTGTTGCAACAGAACCTCTGTGTCAAAACGCTCACATGATAAAACGGAGGACAGCTTCCTTTAGCATTCAAACACTCGTTCTTTTGGATCTAGGAGTTATTTTTCTACAGAACTTGATCTGAAACACAGATTTCTGATTGGGTAGCTAGAGGGTTCATGCAGGAAACTCTGGATCACAACTTCTCTGTGTTTTCTCCCTTTGATGCAGACTCAGACTGAACCGTTTGTTCTGAAAATGGGCTTTCGGGTTCTTCACATGGAGAACTTGAGCTTTTCCACGTGTTGATGAGAATCTGAGCAGTTGACTTCTTGGTTTCTGTCTTTATTCTTCTTGACAGTTTGTGTCGACGTGTGTGTTGTGTTTGGTTTCTGACCTCGTGTTTTGTCGTCTTCTGGGTGTCCTTCAGTCTCCTCCTCGTTGTTTTCACTCTCTGCTCTCTTCTGATATATTTATTTTTCTCGATGAATCAATTTGGACAAAATGTTTGAATGTGGTTCAAAATAAGAGTAAACGGGGGAAAACTCCCCCGTCCCTCCCTGGTGCCCCCCCCCCAGCAGTAGCCAGGACTAATGAACTTCAGTGTCTGTATTTATGGACTGAGGGAAACGGGCTCTGCTGTGAAAGAGGATCTGCAGCCGAGAGCGGAGGAACCAGGACGGTAACGAAGGCGGCGGCGTCCTGCCTCTGATGTGGAGACGCTTTACGGGAACATGGCAGGTTAACTGTCTTGACCTCCGCAATGGAAAACACGTGAGACCAGAGCCGGTTCCAGCTTTTTCTCTTTTCTGCGGTGAAAGTTGACAGCAGTGAAAACCAGCGTCTCCATTGGAGGGCGGGGATTTTGGTCCTGCTGCATCCTGCATGGGGCAGCAGGCATTTCCCTTAAAATCGGATTTTTGACCCATGTCAAAGTGTTCTCAGTGGTCTTTTAATCAGAACTAAATACCACTGATACAATATAATCATTATTCGTGATTAGTTTTAGCTAAACTTCAAAAACCTGTCAATTTCTAGGAAGTTTCTGCAGGAGTCCAAAGTTCTTTAGAAATTCACCTCTAAATTGTGCAGCAACCCACCCCCCTTCCCCTCGTCTTTGCTGAGAACCCTTCCATCTTATTTTAGTGAACCCTACAGAGTTCACCTGTCAGAGCAGACACCCTGGTCCTCAGGTGACTGCAGGTCAGGTGAGCTTTCACGCAGACGCAGCAGAGGATCTGAAGGCTCAAACTTTGGACGGGATAGAACCCGGCTAGCATGAATGTCTGCCTCTGCAGCCTCCTGTTCTCTGTTGAGCTCCATCCTAGTGACTTTACACCATGGATGAGATGCTCCCAGCCCTTTTCAGAACCAGTACAAGGCTGACCTTCTGGACCAATCCCAGAACTCTCTGGAGAACGTCAGACTATGATTACTGGATTACAGGATAATCTGCCTTCTAAACTCCTGAGGAAACTTTCAGGAAGTAAAGACGATCGTACCAGATAAACCAGCTCATGTTTGCTGCTAAAAATCTCCATTTTTGTTCAATTCATTGACCTGCTGATCCAAACCGATGGATCGAGGAAGAGTTTAGCTTCCTGCTGCTGTGGACTGGACCTCATGAAAGTTTAGGGGAGGAGCTGCTCGTGATGGACCGGAGCTTTAGAAAGCGTCGGTGAGTTGCTGCTGAGAGGGTGAAGGTTTACTGCAGAATAAACGTCAAAGGCAGCACTGAGGTCGGAGGAGATCCGTGTTTTCTGCGATCAAAGGGCGCCGCCTTGCAGAGGATGAAGGCGTCTTTATGAAGCCCTCGGCAGTTACCAGGAAATGCTTGTTAGCTGGAAGTCATTACTCCAGCATCTCGCCTGAAGAGCTGGACTCCCGCTCACAGTCATGCACATGTGTCTGATGCTCTGGGCAGTTTGGTGGAGGTGATGCTAAAGAGGGCGGAAGGAGGCATCCCTGAGTGCAGGAGAGGAGATGAAAGTGGGCTGCAGTTAATGACGGAGATCACAAACCAAAGGAGCTGCGTGGATCTCCGAGGAGCCTTTCGGAGCTAATGGGGCAGAGCGCTCTGCTCCAAGCCTAGGGTGATGCCACCAGGAAGCATGTTTCCATTTATCAGAGATTTCATCCTGAACCCTGGGGAGACGCTGCACCTGGAAGGAAAAGCGTTCATGCAGAGTTTCCTGACCATGCAGCTCCTGGATCACACGCGCTGGAGAGATGATGGCAGATCTTTACAGGTCCATCAAGGACCCAGGTCAAAACATCTCAAGTATTTGAGGGTCATGTGACCCAGATCTTTGCAGAGAAGTGGCAGCTGCAGGGTTCCAGCTGCTCTGGTGGGCATCAAAGCCTTCCTGTGGAGTTTCTGACCGCGTTGCTGCAGGCTGACTCACTTTATTCCACGTTTGCTCTTCAGCAGATCTTCAACCTTTACTGTGTCTGAAAGCTGGAGCTCCAGTGGATGTAGAGACAATAAATAAGCAAGATTTTAGTACAAAGTCCCATGTAACTATGTGATTGTGACCAAAAAACTGTGATACAATTTCGATGCCTTTTGTCTAAAATCCATCCATCCATCCATCCATCCATCTTCCTCCGCTTATCCGGTACGGGGTCGCGGGGGCAGCAGACTGAGCAGAGATGCCCAGACTTCCCTCACCCCAGCCACTTCCTCCAGCTCCTCTGGGGGGACCCTGAGGCGTTCCCAGGCCAGCCGAGAGACGTAGTCTCTCCAGCGTGTCCTGGGTCTTCCCCGGGGCCTCCGCCCAGTGGGACATGCCTGGAACACCTCTCCAGGGAGGCGTCCAGGAGGCATCCGGACTAGATGCCCGAGCCACCTCAACTGGCTCCTTTCGATGTGGAGGAGAAGCGGTTCTACTACGAGCTCTCCACGGGTGACCGAGCTTCTCACCCTATCTCTAAGGGAGCGCCCAGCCACCCTACGGAGGAAGCTCATTTCAGCCGCTTATATTCAGGACCTTGTTCTTTCAGTCATGACCCATAGTTCATGACCATAGGTGAGTACTGGAACGTAGATCGACCGGTAAATTGAGAGCTTTGCTTTTCGGCTCAGCTCTCTCTTCACCACAACGGACCGATAGAGCGACCGCATAACTACGGACACCGCTCCAATCCACCTGTCAATCTCACGCTCCGGTCTTCCCTCACTCGTAAACAAAACCCCCAGATATTTAAACTCCTCCACCTGGGGCAGGGAGACTCCACCCACCGAGAGATGGCAAACTACCTTTCTCCGGTCGAGGACCATGGCCTCAGATTTGGCGGTGCTGACCCTCATCCCAGCCGCTTCACACTCGGCTGCAAACCGCCCCAATGCACGCTGGAGCTCCTGTCTCGATGAAGCCAACAGGACAACATCATCTGCAAAAAGCAGAGAGGAAATCCTGTGGTCCCCAAACCAGATCCCCTCCGGCCCCTGGCTGTGCCTTGAAATTCTGTCCATAAAAACTATGAACAGAACCGGTGATAAAGGGCAGCCCTGCCCTGTCTAAAATGTAAAATTTTACAATTATAATTTGCTTAAAATTCCTTATTATTTGGCTCATTTTCTGAAACGCAGTGATCCAAAAGTCAAAGTGAAGTCCGTTGGAAATGGTCAAACACTTTATCCAGTAAAATTGTTTTTTAAAAGGTGTTTTAAATGTTCTTAGATTGTTTAAATTAATATTTTTCATCTTTCTTTGTTTATATTTGGCCAGTGTTGTGTTGCACCTGGCCCTTTGATAATTTAATACCGTTTGGTGACTATTAAAATATTTTAAAAAATGTTTCTTAACTTAAACACGTTGTAATCTCATTCAAACAATAAACAGTAACATCGATTCTGTCGCGTAACGATGACGTCACCGCCACCTCGGCTGTCTATATTCAGTCAAACTCCGCTTTCATCCAAAGCCGCGCGCCGTTCGCCTCTGGTAAGCTGTGGCTGTTCTGTTACTGGCGCGCGAGCCCGTCTTCTGCCTTTCGGCCACGTGCGTCTGTTTACAAACACCTCTCGGTCGAGCTAGCGCTAGCCTGTTAGCCTGCTAGCTCCTGCCGTAGAGAAACGTAGACCTTGACCCGGTTTTGGGGGGTTTCTTGGAACGTTTTCAGTCGTAGCAGCTTTGGATAAAAGATCAAAAACGCGTTCTGAACGTGAGGAAGTGCGCGCGCGCTTCTGTTAGGGGGTTATCTCTGTCCCAAACTATAGAGTCATGGTAAAGCGTCTAAAAGAGCCGCTCATCAGGAAGTACTGATGCATCTATAGTTACAGTGATGAATCTATAGCTGATTACCTCGTTTAACATCCTCTGCTGTCACGTGTCACTGATGGATCCACTAAAACCCGAGGTTAGAGTTATTTCATGCATTTGGAGGGAATCCCTGTATGCCTCCAATCCCTGAATATATTTGTAGTATATATATGTAGTATATAGTATATATGGAGTGTTTTGTATTTACTTTTTTTTTTCCATTTCTTCCATATACGATTTTCCTTTTTGTGGACCAATTGAGTGTGAGTTAAAGCTTATTATTATTATCATTAGTAATGATAGTATTAGTAGTATAGTATTACTGTAAATACTTTGGTTCTATTTACAGTTTTAGTGATTTTTTTAAATTTAAAAACGTACCTTTTTCTTTTTGTTTTTAAATACATTTTTCGGACCGTTATGATGTTTTCAAACATCATCTTCAGGTTTTTGTTTTTTTCATAAACTTTATTAAACAAAATCCAAATTACTTAGCAGTTTTAACATTGTTTTTGCACCAGCTTCATCTTTTTTTTTAATATTTGAATCCTTTTCTCAGATAATTATTGTGTGATCAGCTGAAACGTTTATTAAAGGACGATTCATGAAATGATGGGATCTCAGGATTCTTGATCAGGTGATGTTCAGGGTTTCACGTGTCAAAAAAGAGAATAAAGTAGATTCTATGTGAGCAGATGTGGATGTAGATCTGCAGGTGGAGGTTAATGCAGACGAGACGCTGAACCTCTGCAGGTCGTCTGGCGTGAAGGTGGCGTCTGGCGTGAAGGTGGCGTCTGGCGTGAAGGTGGTGTCTGGCGTGAAGCTGGCGTCTGGCGTGAAGGTGGTGTCTGGCGTGAAGGTGGTGTCTGGCGTAAAGGTGGCGTCTGGCGTGAAGGTGGCGTCTGGCGTAAAGGTGGTGTCTGGCGTAAAGGTGGTGTCTGGCGTAAAGGTGGCGTCTGGCGTGAAGGTGGCGTCTGGCGTGAAGCTGGCGTCTGGCGTGAAGGAGCAGTTTGGGGTCCTCGCCATGAGGCCTCCTCACAGAAAGTTATTGTTTCAGAAAGTGCTCCTCATTCTGCTCCTGACCCCTGACCTCTGGTTTCATCTGCAGGGATGAACACGGCAGTGCGGGAGATCCACATATCCTCCAGACCTGGCTCCTCCTACTTCCTGCGTGTGGAGTGGGAGGGGCGGAGCTTAGGATCAGGCTTCAGGGTGCTGCTCACCGATGGCCAGGATGCCTGGAGGGGAGAAGGTGAAGATGGCTCGGCATGACGGGACAGAGCTCACACATGTACACGTGCACGCGTTTACGTGCACGCACCTCTGATGAGACGATGACAAACGGAGCGTTTCTGTGTCCACGCAGTGGGCGGGGCCACCATAAGCGGCGAGGCGGAGGAGCTGGAGATGACGAGGGAGAAGTACGTCCAGGACCTGGAGCGGGCGCTGACCGGAGCAGAACCACCGGACTCCTACAGCTTCAGTCTGAGTCCAGAACCGCCGGGCCGGGTCACGCTGACGTACGAGAAGATGCAGAAGGAGATCTGTGTGAGTCCTGACGCAAACGTGTGAGGCCAGAACAGACGCACAATTCACAAACGCACACAGTCTGTGTCACAAACACGCAATAGAAATGTGGCAATGCGCACATAGTGTTTCACAAACACACGTGTTGTGTTCCACAAACACACACGTTGTGTTTCACAAACACACATGTTGTGTTTCACAGACACACAATAAATGTGTCACAAAGATAATGTTTAGGCACACTTGTGATATGAACTCACAGATTGTGTGAATTGCAGAATGTGCATGTACAACCCCCCCTCATTGGCGAACCCCCCCCTCATTGGGGAGAGAAACCCCTGCGGTGAATTCTGAGACTCCCTTCACGCTGCAGGTTAACTAATGTCCCCATTGGCTAATGAATCTGTCAATCAAACGCATCATCAAAGCAGGCGTGTTCACTCTCAGCCAGTCGACTTCCTCCAATCAAGCGTCGGGACGTGGAGTTTTGGTCAGACAGGTGAAGGTGATGCTTCAGCCGCTGGCCTGTACCTTTCCTCAGTCAGCATCATGGCGCCCCACTGTCAGCTGTTTGTGATGGGCGTGGCCTATTTCTTCTGCTGAACTTGCGCTACCTGTGGTTTACAGACTGTTTGCTTCTTTTCTCATTTAGTCTTGTGGCTGAATGTTCTAGAAAGATCCATCAAATCTCGTCTAACAAAGGTCTTTCATTCAGTGATTCAGTGATTTTCCATCATTTCTCCAGAATCACTTTTGCTTCCTTGAACTCTGAAATCATCGCCACACTTTCAGTTTTGTTTCATGAAAAGTGTTTGAATGTTTTTGGCTCAAACGCTGTTGTCATGGCGATGGCCGAATGGAAAGGGAGCCTTGAATGGATGAAAAACAAAAACGAGAGTCAGGAGTGAGTTTGGAGGTGTCTTTTTCCCTCAGAGTGGAAAAACTCAGCGCTCGCTCCAAGTCATGATGAGAGGCTTCAGTGGGACACTCCCCCCTCTAATCTGTGTGGGGGGGGCAGCATCCCAGGTGTTACCTGAGCAGGTACACATTCCAGATCCTTACCGGTGAATGTTCGGACGGAGCCGAGAGGAACTTCAGAGCGTCTGAGGAGTTTCCCAACATCTGTCTGTGAGAGGAACATCGGGTTCTGGGTTCCTGATTTATGAACGGACCCAAAGCGGGTCGAACGGGATTACAGGCAACCCTGGTCTAAAACTGCTCAAGAAAAATGCAGATATTAAATAAAAGAACCATAGAGAGTTCTGTCTGTTGATGACAAAGACGCTCCTTCCACACGGAGAAGCTCCTCCTGGAAACTGAACGCAGTTTCAGCTTTGAGGTTCTGCAGTTCTGAGGGACTCCCTCCTCCTCACAGGTCCTTCAGTTCCAAACAGCCGTTTCCATGACAACCCCAACATCATCAGTCCAGGCTGCTGGCCTGAATCAGACCGCTCAGGGTGACTCCAGAACCAGCTCAGAGGAACCGGGCCCAGAGTTTATTCAACATTTCCAGAAAAGTGCTGACGTCATGTTTAGACCAAGGAAGAATCATAAACATGACTCGTGAAGGAGTTTCCTTGTTTCAATCCAGCCCTGGTCAAACACACCTGCCCTTCATCATCAGGTCCCTGCAGAGCAGGGGGGGGGGCAAACTACGGCCCGCGGGCTGGATCCGGCTCGCCTCCATATTTGATCCGACCCACTGAACAATATCAGAGACCCATGTTTGTTTTTTAATCTGGCCACACGATCTAGACGTGACATTTTCTTCCCCCCTTCTGCAGTCTGAGCTCCAACCTGAAACCCTCTAAAATCTGTCAATCAGAACAGAAGACAGTCTTCCTCTAGAATACTCTAGAAGATTCTGTTTTAGAAGATCATTTTCTATCCAAATGTTTTCATCTACATTCCATGTTCTATCATTCTCACTCCACCATCTGCTCCTGGTCCGGCCCTTCTATCCATTTTTAGAACCCAATGTGGCCCCCCAGTTAAAATAATTGCCCGCCCCTTGCTGCAGAGTCTGATAATGAGCAGAATCAGGATTTCTGGTTAAATGTGTTCATCGTTTTCTTTAACCACAAAAACACGTTTTGACATAAAAGTCTGTAAGGAGGGAGGGCCCTAGAACGGAGCCCTGGGGGACTCCAGGCTAAAGGGAGGGGTGGAACACCTCAGACTTGTAAACCCCCCCTTCTGGAGCCCGTTTCCCCCTTCATCACACCATTGGAGTTCTGTCTTAACCATGAAACCTGTAGAGATCGATCAGATTGAACCCAACAACATTTTCTTGTATAAACTAGTAAAATGTTGGAAAAAGATTCAGGCCAAATCCTGAGTCGGAACCATCCTGGCTACTGAAAAAAGAGAATCAACTGAACTTTAAAGTAACGGAAAAAAAACACATTTTGATAAATGATGGCGAGCTTTGGACCACAACGATCCTGGTCTGTTTTTGTCAGCTTCTCCAAGTTTAGATTTCCAATAGAAGACCTGATATTATTCTTAGTCTGTAATGTGTAACAGAGACAGCAGCTTTCGCCACATTTAACTAGAAACAGCCGAGTCTGGACTTTCAGAGATCCACCAGGATTCTTCTGGCTGCAGACCTGAAAGCAGCAGATCAGAGGATCTGTGGTTCTGCAGCGCCGCATCCACAAACTGCTTTTATTTGTTCCAGTTCAGACTAGGCTCTGCTCTGCTGGAGGCGGAGCTTCAGCCGGCGGAGGCGCTGAGGCAGCTGCTGCTCCACAGCCTGCAGCGAGGAGACAGCCTCCAGAACCAGAACCAGAAGCTGCAGGAGGACAACCAGCGGCTGAGGCAGGAGCAGCAACGCATCTGTGCAGAGTAAACAAGCATGACACACACATGCACACACAGGCAAAGGAGGTACAGGTACACACATGCACACACAGGCATACGCACACAGGTACCCACATGCACAGGTACACACACAGGTACAGGTATACACATGCACAGGTACACAGGCACAGGTACACACATGTACAGGTACACGCATGTACAGGCACACACATGCACACACAGGCATACGCACACAGGTACACACATGCACAGGTACACAGGCACAGGTACACACATGTACAGGTACACACATGTACAGGTACACACAGTCACAGATACAGACATGCACAGGTACACACATGTACAGCTACACACATGCTGTTACGCACACAAACAAATGAATGCATGTGCTTCCACATGGGATGCACGCATGCGTAATTATGTGCTAACATGTACAAAGTCATGCATATGCATACATGTATTGCACATGTGGGCAACTACTTTCACATATGGATTAACACATGCATGTGCAAATGCATGCACACACATATTCACAAACACATACACACAAATACTTGTACATTGTTTGTATTGGACACATCCAAAACAAACACGTCTGCATGTGAACAACACATATATGAACATGGATGCATGCATGTGTGTGTGGATCCATGCACACACTTATAAAAACATGCATGCATGCTCACACACACAAACATGGACGCGTACGTGCACTTACCTTCACAATGGCTGTGAATGATGGGGGGGGGGGGGGGGCATCAAAGATTCCAGAATGGCGTCAGTCTGACCTCCGTGTGATCTTTCTATCACTGGTTCTCTGATGACATCACTGGCTCCAAACAGGAACCTCTGTTCTGACTTTCTCAGCTTTCACTTCCTCCATCTGTGGTTCCTCTGAATCATGACTGAACTCTGTCAGGGAGGGGGGCCCACTTCCTGTTCGTCACTATGAGCGATGAGATGACGGGGGGGGGGGGGGGGGGGGGGGTACTGATGTACTTACCTCCCTAAAGTAATGCTCCTAAAGTAATCAGTTACTTCGCTTTGATGAAGTTATGGTTACATTTATGTCAGGAAACAAAAGAAAAGGGTCACATGATGGACTAAAACTTTAATAATAATAATAATAATCCATTTTATTTAAAAGCGCCTTTTAAGAAACTCAAGGTCACCGTAGCAAAACAAAGGTTCAAGAATTCTCAATTAAAAACACAATAAATAATGAGTTAACTATTCATAATTAAAGCTTTAAGAGACTGTAGAAAACATTGAAAACACAGGCCATCAGAAGGAGAAGGCGAGTTAAACAGATGAGTTTAAAGTTTAATTTAAAGTATAAGTTCCGGAGATCACTGGAGAAACTGTGAAAAAGATATTGAAGTGTGAACTTTATCAGAAAAAGCTGCTCAAATGAGCTAAAAAATGTGATAAAAGCTAAAAAAATAAATTAAACAAAGGAGTTAGAAAACATAAAAAATGCTAACAGCTAAAAACATCTGAATGTAAACCTTTAAAGGAACATGTGGAACTTTAAAACTAAGGTTTGATTTGGAATCAGTGGTGAAATCCTTGTTCTAAAGAGACATGAAGGACGTTTGTGAAACATCTGCAGGTTGTTGGGAGGACAGACAGTTCGGGGTTTTGGGACTCGTCCTCGTCTGAGTTTCGTGAAAGTGCGCGGTGTCTTCAGCGCTCGCCAGAGTCGGAGCGTTCCTTCAGGGATGAAAGCGGCGGCCCGGCAGGACTCCTGCCCTGTAATCAGCCGCCGCGGCGCTCGTCCATCACTCATTAGTAGCTGCAGAGAGGCGCTGCTGCCGCCGCCGCCGCCCGCGTGATTTGTGCGTCTGTGTGTTTCAGGCTGAAGCGCTACGCTGGCGGGAAAGAGGCCCTGGAGGCGGAGCTGTACTCTCGCTTCGTCCTGGTCCTTAATGAGAAGAAAGCAAAGATCCGCCGTCTGCAGGAGAGCGTCTTGAAGCTGCAGGAAGCCAGGTGAGCGGCTGCTCCTACGGACCTCCTGGTTCTGCCTGCTGTAGAACCAGGAGGTCCACGAAGGCCTCCTGGTTCTACAGCGGGCCACAAAGGCCCTGATGAGAAATCCTCCATCATTCTGGTTTTCTTTTTGTAGGAACTCGGAAGAACAGAAAAGCAAAGGTTCTGTGAAGTCGACCCGATCCGCTGATCAGGACAGCGAGGAAGAGGAGGATGCATACGGAGGCAGCACTGATGAAGAGCAAGAAGAAGCGCAGTCATCTGCGTCTTCAACGTTACCATCCAGGAGTGAGTGTCGTGTCTCTGATGACTTCCTGAAACAGGCTTTGCTGTCAGAAAGGCGGAGCTTCACCCCGGAGCTGCTCCGGCGCCGCAGACGATTCAGAACCTGAGAACCAAAAACACACATGTGTGTAATCTGGACTTCCTCAGAAAAAACCTCCAAAACTCTAAAACTAAAAAACTCCTCTAAAACTACACAAACTTCAGGGATACAGACACACAAATGACCACAATCACAGCAACAAGGAAACAACAGGACGCAAACACACAAAATGACAAACCAAAAACAAACAAAAAAGACCTCATACAACAAAAACACACAGCAAGAGCAAGGAAACACAAACTAAAGGGAAAAACCGAAGGAAAACACCATAAACATAACAAAAAACAAAACAACAGGACACAAAAAACAGCAGAGACACACAAATGACAACAGTCATAAAAACAAAGAAACAACAAGACACAAACACAAAACAACAGCCAGGAAATACAAACGTCAGACGCAAAAAAACTGAACAAAAACACACACCACAACAAAGGCACAACAGTACACAAACAGCCAAAAAACACAAACTTTAGGGATACAAATGCACAAACACAAAAAAACAACAGAAACACAAAAGATCACCAACATCACAACAATAGACAGACGAATGCGCACAATCATAATCACCAAATGGACCAAACACACACACACACAAACACACACTGCAGAACATTAGCAAAGTGACAAAGACTCCACAAAACACCACAAAGACACAAAGAACCATTTTAACAAACACCCCAACTATAAATACAGAGAAACGACAGCAAACCAAGACACAAAGACAAACACAAACAGTGTTTCGTTACACAAACTAAACCACTAGTCCACCTTTCTTACATAAACACACTCACAACAGCCACAACATGGATAAATACACAAAAATGGAAAAGCAACAAGCAAAACCACAGGAAATGATTTCACTAAACGACAACAGCGAAGCCTTTCAGTGAGAACACATTTGTTGGAGTGTGATGTTTGTGTTGGCGTGGGAGGGGCTGCGGGGCGCCACGGTCGCATCATGACGTTGTGTAAGAGGGGCCATGGCCCCCCCGAACGCCGGCGTTCCTTTAACTTCCAGACGTCTGAGAGGACGCAGGACGTTTTTCCATTCCAGCTCCGGGTTCCACGCTGACGTTCTCCCGGTCCCTCCGCAGAAACGCTGCTGCGTTTGTGTTGACCCGTTACCGTGGTGATGACTCAGAGGGGGGGAGACCTCTGTTTGGTGCTGTCTGCTGCGTCTGGCCTGAGTGCATTTAGAGCCAAATCATGTGGTTGTAATCTGCTTTGTTCCCACTCTGTGAGGGAAAGTGTAATATTCTAAAAAGCTCCCAAATCCAGACGACTGTCGTGGTTCCATGTGTCTGGAGGAACTCATTCTGGTTTAAAGATCGTCCAAACCAACAAAACTACCGGGCTGCATGTCTGTGCGTGTCTGTTTGTAGACGGAGTCTTCACAGTCTTCCTTTGTACGGATTAAAGAAACACATCAGGCAGAAATTGGGGGCGTGGCACAATTCAGAACCTAAATATAAAATGAAAAGTAAGATTCTAAGCTAACTTCTATTTGTTATGGAGTAAAACTGATCCTGTATCAGCAGTAACTGCAGGGAAAAATCATTTTGGGCCTCATAGTGGCTGTGAGAACTAGACTGAGTGACTCCGCCCCCCTGGGGTTCCAAACAGGAAGTGGCTCCAAGAATCCAAAATCCCACAGACCTCTGTAGAGACATAAACAGCTGCTAGTCATTCTATTGGTCAGAAGAACCGTTCTGATCTGATACCATTTATTAACATTTTCTTGATAAACCTCCTTTTTTTTCATGATATTTTTTCTGTAGTTTAAGTCATGAACTGACCAATCCGATGCCGCAATAGAAGTAGGCGGAGCCTGCTGGCCCCCAAATGCAACGTTCCAAATGTTTGACAGATTTTGGGCAGCCACTTTGAAGTGGGAGGGGCTGCAGGGCGCCACGGTCGCATCATGACGAGCTCACTCCTGATTGCTGAGAGTGGTTGCCATGGAAACGTCGACTCAACACAGACTTGGACCAGTCACTGCCGTCTGGCTCCAATATGGCGGCGTCTGAATCAAGACAAAGTGGCGACTGGATTGACTTCCTTTGTTGGAGCCGTTTTGTAAAGTTGGTGCTGAAGCTCGCTCAGTCCAGGTGTCTGATACAGTCGATGGATTTCATCTGAAAACCTGGAAAAGTGAGGTTCTGCTTCGTGAACAGTTTTTTAACGCAAACCTTCGTGACTGAGAAGGAGAGAAGCGTTTGGACTGTCGTTGTGCTGTGGAAGCTTTCATTTCTGTTTCTACTTTTCTGTCATTGCTCTCAGTTTCAGTAACAAACCGTCTGACGTTTCTGCTCTAGTCGCTCTGTTTTCTGCCCACATCTGTTGAATGAAAAGTTCTTTTTAAATAAAGTTAGATTTGATTTCAGAATGAAAGGGTGTAAGGAAAGGTGTATCTTTTTCTGCCTCAGCTTCCCGCACTGACAGCCCATTGGACGACAGCCTGCGTGACATCACAGACGTGGCGCCGAGCCGCAAACGCCGCTTCCGCCACCTCAGGCCTCAGGATCCGGGGGTGAAACGGCCCAACGCGGAGGCGCGGTAGAAGGAGAGGTAGGAGCTCCTCCCACATCTACTGTGTCTACATGCTTTTCCTCCAAGAGCTTTAGAGAAGAGAACAAACTAAAGAGGGGAGCGCGGCTGAGGCCCGGTTTCACACAGAACCAGTGATGAACGGCCGCACAGCTCTCCAGATGGCAGAGGTGTCCTCCGTCCAGTTCATTTGTTTCCTGGATGTCAGTGAACGCACCGTTTCTAAAGGAGCCCACAGACGGGGGTTCCAGCCGTTACGCAACGTCCCCCTTTCTCTGTTTCTGTCTTGTGGAAAGCTGGCCCAGTCCGTGCAGAACTTCACAAAGCCGCTCTGGTCCCGCTCCAACCCGGGGGGCTTTGGACGCGTCTCCGTCTGAAAGGGTTTCCATGGAAACGCTCCCAACACAGGGCTGAGGGAACAGCCGTCCAGCGGCTGGCCACGCCCACAAGCCTCCATCACCACCTCATGCATTCACCCCAGGTGGTGGAGGGGCAAGAAGGAGGAAGATGAGTCACGTTCCCTCCTTTCTCAGCAATTTGAGAAAACCTGCTTTTCCTTCAGAGTGAAATCCGGAGGTGAAACTCCGTCTGACTCACAGTTTGTGACACAACTCTCTCCGCTTTCGTCATCCGGGAAGAGGGTGAACGTGTGCGGGGACGCGTCCCGGCGCACGTCCCTGAGGTGACCCGGTGCCGAGTGTCAGGGGGGGAGGAGACGCCCGGTTTGTGTGACGGGTTGAAGGCCCAGCTGAAGATCAAGAAGAGAAGCGTCACGGCTCCAGCTGGGGCGGCGCTGGTGGAGCATCGTCAAAACCAAAGACCAAACTGGAAGCTGGCAGACAAGAATAGAATTTTAAAAGTCGCTTTTTAAGGGTTTCTGCACCTTCCACCCACATCTGAAAGACCTGAGCCAAAGTGATGGAGTCTTTCTGAGAAAGTCGGGTTCTGGTGGTCCTCAGAAGTCTCGTCTGGGTTCCCACATTGTTTACATGGAAGTCTTTGTGTACTCGGAGCTCAGTTTTCCCAAGAATGAAGCCCTCCTCTGTCCGTCACACATGGACTGGTTCTGTAAACCATCCAACATGGCTTCCAGATGCCAGCGCTGCTGGGAGTTCTCAGGCTGTGGGATCCAGGTGACACGCCCACCTGGAGGCAGACACAGTGGAACTGCTCAGAGACGGGTCCTCTGAGGAGAGCAGACGTCAGGATCAGTTCTGTGGGGGCGGAGCCACAGTCATCCAGATCCAGCACCAGTTCTGTGGGGGCGGAGCCACAGACGTCAGGATCCAGCACCAGTTCTGTGGGGGCGGAGCCACAGTCCTCCGGGTCCAGCACCAGTTCTGTGGGGGCGGAGCCACAGACGTCAGGATCGAGCACCAGTTCTGTGGGGGCGGAGCCACAGACGTCAGGATCCAGCACGAGTTCTGTGGGGGTGGAGCCACAGTCATCCAGATCCAGCACCAGTTCTGTGGGGGCGGAGCCACAGACGTCAGGATCCAGCACCAGTTCTGTGGGGGCGGAGCCACAGACGTCAGGATCCAGCACCAGTTCTGTGGGGGCGGAGCCACAGTCATCCAGCACTAGTTCTGTGGGGGCGGAGCCACAGACGTCAGGATCCAGCACGAGTTCTGTGAGGGCGGAGCCACAGTCATCCGGATCCAGCACCAGTTCTGTGGGGGCGGAGTCACAGACGTCAGGATCCAGCACCAGTTCTGTGGGGGCGGAGCCACAGTCATCCAGATCCAGCACCAGTTCTGTGGGGGCGGAGCCACAGACGTCAGGATCCAGCACCAGTTCTGTGGGGGCGGAGCCACAGACGTCAGGATCCAGCACCAGTTCTGTGGGGGCGGAGCCACAGTCATCCAGCACTAGTTCTGTGGGGGCGGAGCCACAGACGTCAGGATCCAGCACGAGTTCTGTGAGGGCGGAGCCACAGTCATCCGGATCCAGCACCAGTTCTGTGGGGGCGGAGTCACAGACGTCAGGATCCAGCACCAGTTCTGTGGGGGCGGAGCCACAGTCATCCAGCACTAGTTCTGTGGGGGCGGAGCCACAGACGTCAGGATCCAGCACCAGTTCTGTGAGGGCGGAGCCACAGTCATCCGGATCCAGCACCAGTTCTGTGGGGGCGGAGCCACAGACGTCAGGATCCAGCACCAGTTCTGTGGGGGCGGAGCCACAGTCATCCAGCACTAGTTCTGTGGGGGATGGAGCCGTCAGGGGGGTTCCACAGCAGATCAGCTGACACTGAGCGGTGGTTTGGCAGAGATTTTTATCCGGGCTGGGGACCGGCACAGGAGCTGTCAATCTGGACTTGTTTAAAGAAACAGCTGTAGCCAGAACCCAGTAAGTTTTCTTTAGAAAAGGCAGAGCTGGTTGAGATCTTCGTAAACGTGACCCTGCAGACTCGTGACGGACGACGCTCCGCCTCCACCTCTGAAGCTCCTCCTCCTCAGACAGGTTTGTGGTCAGATGGCCGTGGAGATGGGGGAGCAGCTGCTGCCGCTGCTCTCCATCTGCTCTTCTGCCCCTCAGGTGTTTCCACGCTGACACAAACTCCATGTGGGGGCTGCTGCTGCTGGGAATGCCCCCCCCCCCCACTCCCTGTCAAGCTCCTGGTGGTCTCCTGCGGCTCAGTTTCCCCCTTACTGTTTCCAGAAGCGCCTCCTTCTTCTCCTGGAGTTTTTCTGCAGGTTGGACTCAGGTTTCATCAAACTGTAGTGAAAACCGGCTGCTTTTCTGACATCACTTCCTGTTCTGGTGGAGACGTTCACACAGAAACGGAGACTGCTCCAGGACAGGAAAGATCAGGAGAACCTGCTGCAGACTTCAGGGTTGTTCCTAAAGTTCTGCGTTTTAAAGTTCTTGAGTTTAGATGTGAAAGTGTCTGAGACTGGAGAGGAGAGGGTGGAGACCATAAACCTGCTCCTTCCAGGGGTTCTGACTGTCCTCCAGAAGAAACCTGCCTGCAGAAGGTCATGGCATGGTTCTGGGAAACACAGGGACCTCTGGTTCTACCTCAGACCACCATCGTGGTCCAAATGTTTGTGTTTTCTGAAGCTCTGGACAGGAGACTCTAGAGAACACCAGCTGAACTTCACACACATGAAATCCAACACAGTTCTAAAAGGACGATGGATCTTCATCACTCTGAGGGTTCTGATGAATGTTCTGCTGATCAGAGAAGCAGAAGAGCTAATGTTCTTTTCAGCAAACATCTGAAAATCTGCAGGATTTCATCAGCTTTTCTGCTTTTTCTCACGACCACTGGAATAAAATATGAAGCAACCAGCAGACAGTTTGAAGAACGGTTGGCCTTCATTCATATTTTTCTGCTTTTTCTTCATGACTCCCCCCGGTCCTCTTTTGTCCTCCAACTTCTGTTTTTTTTTGGCTTTCTTCATCTTTTCCTCTGTGATTCATACCCTGTTTGGGTTATTTCCTGACAAGTTCTTCAGAGTTCATCAGCAAAGTCTAGAGACTTTCAGGAACGACTGAGTCTGAAATATCTGAACCTAGATCCTGTTGGATCAGCGTTCAGCAATGAAATGTAAAACAGCAAATCCTGTCTTCTCCTGTCGACGTTAAAGCACATCTAAAACAAAAAAGGGTCAAAGCGGGTGTTCAAAACCCAAAACTTCACTCAGCGTCTCCTCCACAACCAGGTTTGAGTGACTTCAACTCAGACGTTGGCATTCGTGGTCCAGTTTCTGAGCTGAAGACTCACAGGAACAGCACAAAACCTTCAACATGACAAGAAGTTCCACGTGAACACACATGCACGCACACGTGCACGCAGCTGTAAAGGCGGCCCATGTGTTTCTTGTCTTACGTACAAAGCACTTCCTGTCTCAACAGGAAATCTCTGCAGTAAACCTGCCTCATTAGCCCACTGACCTGTGTGTGTGTGTGTGTGTGTGTGTGTGTGTGTGTGCGTGCGTGTGCTCGTTTGTGCGTGCAGGACAGGCTCCCCTGCAGGATCCAGTAAGCTGCAGACCCCCCAGCGCTCTGCAGACGCTGCAGCAGCTGAGGATCTGTTCGAGGACTTCTGAGGGTTTTTAGCCTGAAGGTCTGATTCCACTGAGGCAGAGACGCTGATCATCACCGACCAGAGCGACCGGCAGGACGACTGGCAGGACGACCGGCAGGACGACTGGCAGGACGACCGGCAGGACGACCGGCAGGACGACCGGCAGGGATCACAGGAAGGCACAGAAACTTTGACACGGGTGTTTTCTCCCTCAGATTTCTCCTTCTTCTTCTGGTTTGTTGTTTTGGGATTTTTGAATCAATAAAGTTTTGGCCTTTTGTCTAAACGTCTCTGTCGTCACGTCTGTGAGGAGCTGGAGGCTCAAACTGCTGAGGAGCTCTGAGAAGGAGTGGATGCAGAAGTGAAGCCCCCCCTTAACATGTCAGGGTTTCCCTCTGGCCCCCCCCCCTCCCCCCGTCCTGGGCGGTGTGCCGTCCGTCTCTGCTCCTCCTCTTCCTCCTCCTCTTCATGTTCCAATACAAGCGGCTGCAGAGAGGTTGGAGCTAGCAGCCAGTGCTGGGAGCTGGAGAGGACATCTTCCTGCAGGAGTTTCCCTCAGACTGGAGACTTTTCAGGGATCCAGAAGGTAAGATTTAAAAAATGATGGACTGATGTCATCAGAAAATGATGACATCATGGCAGCTGGTCCATGGAGATCTGTAGGAGAACTGAGCTTTACCTCAGAAGTTCTCCTTAGACGTCTGAGAGAAATGTGCAGAAACGATCAGAGTCTGGAAATGAGAAAATGTTGGTTCCTAGAACCTCTGCAGGTTTACTGTCACGCCGCCTCCTTTGATCTTGACTAAAAACGCAGTTTGAGCCGCAATAAAGATGTCATTAAGATAAGAAATGTTTTTAGGAAACTGATAAATGTCCAAACTTCCTTTGAAACCAGCACTTAAAGCACTGAGTTTGTGTTTTACTTTGAAAGTAAAAAGACTCGTCTCAAGAAAAATCCTCTTATTTTCTGTCTGGCAAGACAAATGTTGTTATTAATAAAGTTTTTCAGAGGCAACGCAATCTTAGTGAGAGAAAACGGGTCTTAGTGACCAGAATTATTCCTGAAATAAGACTTCTTCATTTTCTGACGGTTTTTTTTGGCTTATTTAAGGAAGAGTCCTCAAATTTTAAGATTTTTTATAATTTACCTTTAGGGCCCGTTTCTGCAGTGTGGGGGTGAATTCTGAATTCTGATTTTGGACTTTTCAGTTTTTATCATCAGAGATGAAAATCATTGATAGAGAAGTTGAAAAAGGAGGCATATTTCTATCTATCTATCTATCAATCAATCAGTCGATCTTGTGTATGTATTTGGGGGGGGGGGTTGCAGTAAAAGTCTATTAGGTAAATGCAACAAAGGAATTATTTACTGTATAAATGTAGTCCCACTTTGTGTGAAAAATCAGTCAAAGCGTTTTCCAAATCCTGGTTTTTGTTTTCTTTGATTATTTTTTTCTAAAAAGCTTCACGTTTCTCCAGTTGGAGTTCAACTAAATTTGTCTTCTTTTTCATTAGAATTAGAGGAATTTTGCTGAAAATAGAAGCGAACGGCCGTGACGTTTGGAGCTAAACTCCACCCACAGAACATCCTAAAAGGGCGTTTTTGTCTCATTTTTGTCCCGTTTAGCTTCTCCAGTTCGTCTCAAAGCTGTCTCACATTTCTCTCACTTTTTAACTTTTATTCTGCTTCTTCAACAGATTTTGAGTCACTTCAAGAAAAAAAACTAAAGAACTTGAAGAAGATTTGAACATAGAAGGTGATGTACAAACTAGTGCTTCCATAAAACTATAAGATTCAATAGAAAAGGAATTCTTTGGGTTTTTTGTTTCTTTTTTCCGACAGATTCTCAGAAACTTTATTCTTCGTTTGCAGTTCATTTCTTCTCCCACATGAAAACATTTTATGTAGTGATGTAAGCACTTCATGTGGTTTTGCTGCAGAAATGACTGGCGCCGCCCTCCCTCTCCTGCTCTGCCTGGTGTCTCTCTGTGCAGCTCGGCCTCAGCCAGGTGAGTCCTGCAGGAAATGATGTCATCTGCTTCCAGCCGGGCCGCTCCTTTTGACGATGTTAGTGGATCATGTTGCTCCCATTTGCGGGTCTCTAGCATCTGAGGGGCGGAGCTAATGTTTGGCTGATGAAGGAAGCGGCAGCTCTGCACGTTCTCTGCTCCACAGCAGAACAGGCTCAGGTTCTCTGAGGTTTGTTTTTATAGTTCCTCTGATCTGAACCGGGACTACAGCGCCGGATTTCACCCACATCGACCCAGAGCTCAACGATGTCTGCTGGAAGAGGATGAGCAGGAATAGCTGTTTTTCTTCTTCCTGCTCGTTTCCATCCTGGTCAGAACTTGTTTTGCACAATAGCGCCCCCACATGAGCAGTCATTGGAACTGCGTCTTTTTCCCAGGTGGTTGAATCCATTTCAGTCTCTGGTTCTTTTTTGACGACCAAACCTTTTTGAAATGGAGGGCGGGGCTTTGATCAGCGTTTCGACAGAGGGCTGCGGCTTTCACTAACCATTAGAGTTTATATTAAATGTTATTGACCAAACCTTTTCCAAAACCAAAAACCTTCAAAGTTGCTGTTCCACATTATTTCCCACAACATTTGACAGATTCTAAAGAACTCTCTGGGAGTATCAGTGGTTCCGGCCCAAACCATGACTCCACCACCTCTTTGCTGATGTGGTCACCTTTTGGGACATGGTGGGCATCCACCAACCAGCCACCGCTCCATCCAGGGTTTCTCTCCTCAGTGAACCAGGCTGTTTGAAAATGAGTCTTCATGTGTGTCTGGAGCCACTGCAGCCGTTTCTGCTGCTGATGGTTGTTCAGGAGAGCTGGACTGAAGGTTTACGTAGAACTGCAAGCCTCTGGAGGACCCTACACCTTGATGCTGGTGGGACTCCAGAGGCACCAAACCCGTCTGTGCTCTGGATCTGAACCATCCAAGGTTTCATACCCAGTCCAAGGCATTTTCAGCAGCAGAGATCCTTTTTCTTTCACATATTGCTGAAAATGTTGGTCTGCTTAATAAGATGGAATGTCCTTCTTTAGTAGTTTTCCTTTAATTGAACTCAGCAGGTAAACTAATGATCACAGGCGTCTGACACTGATGTCAGCGATCCAAAGAGCCCCGAGACACAATGTCACCCATGAATTTCATTGAAATAGAAAGAACTTTTGACACTTAAATACAATTTCCATCATAATTTGTAACGCACTGTGCATGCCTAGTTGCACCTACTTGCTGCTATGTGATTGGCTGATTAGAAATTTGCTTTAACAGGTTGGACAGTTTTCATTTGCAGAAAGGGTATTTTTTTGTGAAACATTCAAGATGGCTATCTCTTCCCGAGGTTAAAGGCCAACAAAACTCGGGTTGTGTTTGTAGACTCAGACTGGTGGGAAATGTCGTGGAAATTGCTCGCACAAAAAGTTTCTTTTTCCATATTGTGGGGAAATGAGAAAATGGCCAAATTTTACACTTTACCACAAAATGGCCGCCAAGGCGTGGGTACTGTGGCCATCCCATAATCATTTGAAAACTTCCTTTGGACACAAGTGTTTTGGTTTAGTTAGTGCATACTGAAAAAGACATGCTGAACCCCATGGACTCATTTTCACCGGACACTAGGTGTGTTTGCATCTTGGTGAGTTTGTGGCCTTTGCAACATTTTTGCTCAAAAGTGCAGTAAGAAGGAAGAATTGTGAAAACAAGCTGGTCCTCCAGTCCAGGACTGCTGCGGGACAAAATAAAGAACCTAAATGAAAATGACTCGGTATGTTTTTTTTAATTTTTTGTTAAAAACAGCATGTTTCATTCCATGTTTGTTCCAGCTTCTCCACAGAGGTCCCAATGGGGGTTCTCCGGCACACTTGGAGGGAAGGTGGTGTTGCCGTGTTACTTCTCTGTGACATCGGCATCGCACAGCGCCTCCACGCCTCTGCCGCTCTCTGCTGAGGACCTTCGGATCAAGTGGGTGAAGCTGGAAGGGCAGGACGAGAAGTTGGTGCTGGTGGCACAGAACGGCATGGTGAAGGTGGGACAGAGGTTCCACGGCAGGGTGTCGGTTCTGAGCCACACGCCGTCTGTTGGGTACGCCTCGCTGGTGATGGACAACCTGAGGGCCAGCGACGCCGGGCTCTACCTCTGCGAAGTGGTGCACGGCTTAGACAACACTCTCGACGCGGTCCGCCTGAACGTCTCTGGTAGGTTTTGGTTTTAGGGCTGGGTCACGGCACAGCGGTTCTGGTCCGTTTGGGTGCTGTAATTGCTCCCGTTTGAACCGCTCAGTCCGCCGGCTGCATCACTTTCAGGACCCAAGAACAGTTCAGTTGTGCTGAGAGTGAGAAACCTGACAGAGAACGTGTCCTCATTCCTGATCCTTCCTGGTCCGTCCCAAAGAGAACCTCAGCATCTTCATCGCTGCTTCCTGTCTTCCTCAGTGTCTCTAGGAAACAACATGGTTGCTCTCACCACACCTTTCTCCACCCATTCCAACCTACCTGCACTTCTTCTTCACTTCTTTTCCACTCTCTCCATTCCTCTGGACTGTTGACCCTAGATCCTTCAGATCCTCCTCCTCCTTCATCTCTTCTTCCTGTAACCTCACTCTTCCTCTTGGGTTCCTCTCATTCACACACATGTTCTCCGTCTTCCTGCCGCTAACCTTCATTCCTCTCCTTTCCAGAAAAAACCTCCACCTCTCTAGCTTCGCCTCCACCTGTTCTCTGCTCTCACTACAAATCACAGTATCATCTGCAAACATCATAGTCCATGGTGATTCCTGTCATACCTCATCTGTCAACCTGTCCATCACCACTGCAAACAGGAAGTGGCTCACAGCTGATCCCTGATGTGATCCCACCTCCACCTAGAACTCCTCTGTCTCCCCTACAGCACCCCCACCCCCCCTGTCTTACAGTCCTCATGCATGTCCTGCTCTAACATTCTTCTCTGTCCAGTCCAGACTTCCTCATTCAAAACCACAGTTCCTCTCTGGACATCCTGTCATGAACTTTCTCCAGATCTACAGACACAGTGTGTCTCTCTTGGACCTTCTCTGTACTTCTCTATCGATGACATGGCATGAAACCATCCTGCTGCTCACCATGTCAATGTCTGCTTTCATATTTTGTTGTGTGTGGTTTCACTTGTTCCACATTCTCATATTTCTGGGGGTTTCTTTCTCAGCATTTGTGTGGAAATGTCGAGAACTCCGTTAGAATTTGTGCCGTTGGTTTCCCGTCGGCTGCAGCTGAACTCCTGCTTTCTCCTCAGGTGTGGTTTTCCACTACAGAGCCAACAGCAGTCGCTACACTCTGGACTTTCACCAGGCAGGAGAGGCGTGCCGCTCCATCCATGCCTCCATCGCCACACCAGCACAGCTGGACGCTGCCTTCCAGGATGGCCTGGACCAGTGTGACGCCGGCTGGCTGGCAGACCAGTCAGTTCGGTGCGTCTGGACGCCCTCCACGTCCTGAATCTGTCCTCAACAAGCAGAGTCTCGTGGAAACGCTTTCTTGTTGGTTCTTCGCAGGTATCCGATCACGCGGCCTCGACGGGGCTGTGAGGGAGACCTGATGAGCCACAGAGGCGTGAGGACGTACGGCGTCCGCGACGCCACAGAGAAATACGACGTTTACTGTTTCATAGACCAACTGAACGGTAATTATTTGACTCTCACACCCAAACTGGAAATCTTAGACGTATTTAGTTTACTTAGTGGCTGCACCGCCTTTGCAACGATATATGGATATAGTTGATATGATTAACAAAAACTAAATCAAATTCTTTACCCAAAGAGTAATTAAATAAGAATTAACAAGTAGGTATGGCCTGGCATTCAAAATACGTTCATTTTCAAGCATACCATTTTACAGTCACTACAAAGATAAAATCGTTTTTAGTACGTTCTTCGATTGATCACTTTTACAAAAAGGTCGTGATGCGGCAGGTCATAGGAGGAGAACATCTACCATCAGAGGGCTTCATCTGATTGGTCCAACGCGTAAAGGGATGTGTTTGATTCCTTAAATACTTCAAGCTGCCATAAGATTGTTTTATCACACTTAAGGTAACTATTTATCACAATTTTGCCAACTTTGGCGAGAAGCTTATGGCAGGGCTTCATATCACAAAAACGATAAAGTTGCCGTTTATTGTGCCAGCTTCCTTCATTATCGGTGTTTAAATATTATGACAGAAAAATGTGACACTGATCTACTTTTGGCTGATTACTTTCTAATCATTTTAATATATTTCAGCCATTTTAATGTTTATTTTTATTTGCAAAGAATTTCCTTTTTTTTTAGTTTTTATTTTTCAGTTTTTTAAAACAAATTTCTGAGTTTTTTAAAAACATTTCTAATATTTCCAAAATAAATTAGTTTATTTAGTTCATGTCATTTTCCCCTGCAGGTGAAGTCTTCTTCCCCCCCTCCCTCAGTGATAGGCTCACCTTGCAGCAGGCGAGAGAGGCGTGTGAGCAGCACGACGCTGCGCTGGCGTCACCTGGTCAGCTGTTCGCCGCTTGGAGGGCGGGGCTTAACCGCTGTGATTACGGCTGGCTGTCTGACGGTAGCGTCCGCTATCCCGTCACAGTGCCCTTGCCTCAGTGTGGAGGGGGGCTGCTGGGGGTTCGAACCCTCTACAAGCACAAAAACCAGACTGGCTACCCCGACCCAGGAGAGCGCCACGGAGCGTTCTGCTTCAGAGGTAAAGACGGCTCCACATCACCAAAAAAAAGAAAACATTTGGAAAACCGTGCCAAGCTTTCCAATCAAACTGGATGTGTGGAGCACTGCTTACATGAGAACATTTTCCAGTTTTCAAACAAAAAGTGAGACGAAACACCTTTACACGCACGAAAAAATCAAAGACGACATAATGACCCTTAACGGATGGATGTACCGGCAGAAAGATCAAACCAAATAAGGAAAAAAATCACAAAAACTATTCAAAATCAAATACATTCATTATCTTCTCAACCCACTGTATCCCTTTAGGGGTCCCGGGGTCGCCGGAGGTTCTGGCGAATGCGGGGTTCAGCCGGGGCAGCTCAGCAGTCTGTTGCAGGGAACTAACTAATACATGTATTTCTAAGGTATTTCAGCTCCCAACCAGATTAAAAGAACGTCTTGAGCCGTCCTTCAAAAGCATCTCTGCAGCCCTGAGGCATGCTGGGAGCTCCATAAGAACTGAATGAGGCCTCACCGTAGGTTTTAGTTCTAACTCTAACGAAATGACCTGAACCAGAGGACCGGGAGTACGGTGGCCCTGAAGGTCAAATCACACCAACAAATCACTCGGCACAAAAACGTATTAACGTTCACTAAAACGAATGATTCAAAAAAAACACAACATTTAGAAATCAAACCAAAGCACAATTCCACAAAAACCAAACAAACAGTCATTTTCAGAAATCCAAATGAAATGGTAAAAAAGTAAACACAATAAGAAACCGGAAACGTCGGTTATTATGGGATGTCACTGACTGGATGATGATGTTTGTTCATCATTTCAACAGAAACCCTTATAAGCGTAGCTGGATCTGCTCTGATCACTAAACTTTATTCTTATGCAGACGTTGAAGACGCATTTAACAAAAAGCAAACGTCAAAAATCAACTCAGCAGTGATTTCCCATCATTCCTTTGCTGGCTTCTTACTGGGTTTTGTTTTTACCTCTACGTTTTGATTTCTGAGACGTACATTTCATTTTCATTTCTTTTCATTTTATTTGAAATGTTTCTGGAATTGATCTCTAAAATGCGGGTTGTTTTTTTAGTCTTTGTTATCCTTTCATAACTGTCGTTGGGATCTTTAATACGTTTTTAATACGATTTGCGCCTCAGGGCCTCCGAACGCGACGGCTCAAATCAGAAAGAGCTGATGGCCCAAGACCAGAAAAACATTTATGAACCAATAAAAGAAATTTAAAATCAATATAAAAAACCACTAACGTGTCAAGAAACAAGCAACCAATTTAGAGAAAACATGTAGAAACAAAAAAAAAAGCACTGAAATATTAGGAAACTAGCTAACATAAAGGGAAATCACAGAACATTTCTGATGAACAACCAAAGGTTTTATTGTAATCGATTTATCTAAAACGGTGAATCATGTTCTGATAGTAAAATCTGACAAAAGAGTTTTGGGAAAACGCCTCAACTGCACGGCTACACACAGAAAAGCTCGTCTTTGGGTTTTTGCCTTGTAATCATAAATCACAAGCAGAAGAAGAAACCCCCCCCAGCCATGTTTATGACCCTGCAGGTTTTTTATGGGGGGAAAACCCAGTCCGTTCGCCCCTAACAGACGGGACAGAATCGGGACAGAACCTTAATGCCTCACAGCTGGCCCCCGCCCTGACCACCCCGACCCAGACAGGCACACAGGAAGTGGAGAAGCTGGGGGGGTTCTCCTGTCCTCACTGAGGTCCCACATCCATCTTGACGATTTGCACCTCAAACCCACAGTAAGGCTGCAGAGCTGTGGAGGGGGGGGGGCTCGGCTCAGCTCAGCCAGATGGCTGCAGCTAAAACACATGACCTCATGCTTGGGCCGGCTCACGCTGGGAGCAGCCAGACCCGCTCTGCGGGGGCCAGAAACCCTTCAGCGTGTGAAACCACAGCCGTCCAACATTTTCCCTGCGCTTCTGGGGTCAGGAAGCTCCTGCTGAACGTCCAAAGCCGTCTGCTGTGACGGTTTCAGTGTCCATCCAGTCTGTTCCAGGTCATAAATGAGTGAGAACCGGACGGTGGGAACCCAACCATGACCCCCGGTCAGAAGGGGGCAAGACTCCACAACATCTGTGAGAGAGTCTGTTCACTCTGGATGTGATCGAACCGCACAACCATAAAGACGCCCTGCATCAGTTATTTTATTATGAAAGACCCCCCCAATCTTTTCAAGTACAGAATGATGTACCTCAGAGGTGTGGACTCGAGTCACATGACTTGGACTTGGGTCACTTGACTTGGACTCGGGTCACATGACTTGGACTCGAGTCACATGACTTGGACTCGAATCACATGACTTGGACTTGGGTCACATGACTCGGACTCAGGTCACATGACTTGAACTCGGGTCACTTGACTTGGAATCGAATCACATGGACTCGAGTCACATGACTTGGACTCAACTAACATGACTGGGACTTGAGTCAAACTCGAATTGTGAATTTGGTGACTTATCCTCGACTTGACAAAATGTTCAAAAAGACTTGCAAATCGACTTGGACTTTAACAGCAGTAACTCGTAACTTCTCTTCGACTGGAGCCTTTTGACCTGAAAAGACTTCCTACAGTCAAAGAATGAAGCGCACGTTACCATGCCGACCGTTCTCTCTTCTTTGTGTGTGTGTGCTGTCGGCACAACATCCAATCAAATTAGATGCACGTTGTTTTAAACTAACATCATCCAACCAATCAAATTGCAGGACAACCAATAAAGACGATCCATGAAACATTTTTTCATGTTCGGGTATGAACATGATGAGGTTTTCATCTAAATCGGTTTGTAGTTTATGGTCGAAGACTCAACTACATCCAACTTTGTCCAACACTTGGGGTTGTCCAAGAAACAGTTTCTGAAGAGACAGTTTGATCGATTTTTGATGTGCGCATGCAGGAACTTAGAGGCTAATTTAGCTCATCTAGCTAATACGCCTGGAAAGTGTTGAAACATAAATACAGTTTCTTAAAGCAAACATGATCTGTGGAAATAGTATTACTCTGTTGTTGAAAGGACTTGATAGGGTTTGGATTTCACTCAGACCAGCTGGTCTTGACTGTTTAGGTTTGAACATTGATTAAGGCCATCATAATAGTAGTAGTGGGTTTAGGGGCTGTCATCTGGACTTGGTTTTTAAAGCTGAAGACATTTCACCTCTTATCCAAAAGTACATGGTCCATAACCATCTGAGTAGACAATACCATCCAGTTCCAGGTCTGACTCCTCCCCCATGAGCGCACATAAACCAGCTCTTTACCAGCTTTTCAGAATTGACAACGCCTTTTGGATAAGAGGTGAAACGTCTTAAACTTTAAAAACTAAGTCCAGATGACAGCCTTTAAACCCACTGTGATGGAATCTCCCCCACGCCTGAGGGAGGCGCCGAGTGGCGTCACCTTCTGCTCGTTTATTAAAGCGTTATGCCGGTGAAGTTTGCTCCCGGGAGGAAATCCACGTGAACTCAGCTCCTCGACCTTCACAGAGGAAGGCATTGTGTGTTGTTCTCCCTGTGCTCCACCGTCACCAGAAGAACTCTGCAGGAACAAGAACGCACAATAAAGAAGTCATCTTTTATTGGCTGCTTTCAGGAGCAGCAGAAGCTTTGTGGGATTTTCCACAGAAACCTGACGGCTAACGCAGCGTCTGGCTGGGTGATTTTCCCGCTTCATCTCCTGAAATGGTTCCATTCTTGACCCTGAAGCCACAGCACCTTTTTTTTGGTCACTGTAAGCTAACAACCCGTCTGATTACGCGTCTTTTTGTCTACGTCATATCAGCATTGACGTCTGTCTGTAAACACATTTAAGTGGATAAGCGCTGTTGGGCCATCAGACTGTTTTTAATATTAGTCAGAGTTTTATTTTTATCCCTTTGGTGACGCATTAGGAGCATTTTTTGAAGCACAGCAGACCCATTTGTGTGTGACAGCGATGACTTGATTGAACAAAACTCCTTGATATCGCGGTGTGAGTCATTCCTCTGAATTCATTCACTTTTAGCTCTCTGGTTACTGAAAAACAAAATGTGTTTCTGAACTCTGGATATGATTGTTGGAACCTCTGAGAAAATGTTTTTTCTCACAAAAATGATTAGAAGCCAGTTTGACACTAAGTTTGTTTTAGACAAAAAAAAACATCTAGAAGATTTTCAGAGACAAATGGTGCCCCAAACTATAGTCACGATCATTTCTTGGAGTTCCAGAGCTAAAAGGTTGAGTTTGACGATAGAAACGATAAAACGCCAAGAAAGGAAACTGACACTCACCTCTTATTACAGGGGGAGCAGGGAAATATTCTGGGATGTCAGTTCCTAAAGAAGTTGGAATAAACCATTATTTTTTAAGAAAGGGAGACATTGTAAGCTGTAATGGGGTTGAATCCTAAAAACATGGATGAATAATTCATGTATTTCAGTCCTGGATTGAAGGTCCAGATTATTTTCACAAGTCTTTATTTCTGTGCCTTTGAGCGAAGGTTTCGCTCCGCTACAAACAAACAAAAAACTCGTGAAACTTGGTGCGCACCTAGTGCCCAGTGAAAATGAATTTTGGACATAGTGATCATCTCCCCCCCCCCCAAAAAAATGATGACATCATAACGGGAGAAACCATCAAAACGATGAATGGGAAAAAATCTCTTATGGGGCTTAAACATTTTTTTTAAACAAAATCCACTAACGAAACCCAAACACGCGTGTCAGAGATATCCAAAGGCAGTTTAGAAATTATTATGGGATGGCCAGAATTTTGTGGCAAAGTGTAAAATGTGGTTATTTTCATGTTTTCCCACAATGAGGGAAAAGAAAACTTTTGTTTGAGCCACCTTTACTACAATTCACACACGCTCCGCCAGGTTAAGTGTACAACCACACCCAAAGTTTCTTTAACCTTTGACCTCACGGAAGGGGCTGCTATCTTGAACTAAAAAAAAAAATCTGTGGTACCTTCTACAGTCCCTGACAAAAGTCTTGTGGCTTATCCATTTAGTAGAAACAAAAGCGTAGAACCTCACTTTGAATGAATCCACTGGTTTTAGAAATGTCTCATATGAAAGCTAAAAACCTCCCAAATTATGTTCAATATAGTAAAATAAAATGGCTTCACTGAAGAAAGATTGATCATTTAATGAACACAGAAAGGTCACATTTGGGTAAGACAAAAGTTTTGTCGCCTACAGAGAGTAATGTGAAAATGTAACAAATAATTTCCTTCAAGAACAAAAATATGTTGTATAACATCAGTGAATGAAGTAGTGCTACTGTGAGATCCATATTTAATATCTTGTATGACTTCCATGAGCTTGAAGGACAGTATCCATGCGGTTTGACAATGATTCCTACAATTTATGGATGAAGTCATCAGGAATAGCAAAGAAAGCAGTCTTCCATGCCTCCCAGAGTTCATCCAGATTCTTTGGTTTGGTCTTCCATGCTTCCTCTTTCATTCTAGCCCAGACATGCTCAATGATGGTCATGTCTGGTGACTGGGCTGGCCAGTCCTGGAGCACCTTGATCTTCTTGGCCTTGAGGACCTTTGATGTAGAGATGGAAGTTTGCCATGGAGCACCATCCTGCTGCAGAATTGGACCCCTTTTATGGTTGGGAATGGAAGAGGTAGCTAATACTTCTTGATATTTGAGGCTATTGATATTGCCTTCCACCCTGCAAATGTTTGGCACACCCCCATACTGGATGGAACCCCAGACCACCAAACTGAACTGTTTTCTGGCTGAATCTTGGGTCCATGCGGGCTCCAGTTGGTCTCCTGTGATGTCATTCCACTGAAGACTCATCTGAGAAATCCACCTTCTGCCACTTTTCCAGCGTCCATCCTTTTAGCAGGCTGTGGGCCTTGGCAAATGCCACACGTTTGTTCAATTGCCTTTTGTTTAGTGCTGGTTTCTGGGCACTGATTGGACCATGGAGGCCATTTTGAGACAGAATTCTACAAACTGTTCCGGTTGACACAGGGACTTGAGGTGGCCAGCCCTGTTGGAGCTCTGCTGCAGTGTAAAAGGGGCTGGCCTTGGATTTTCCAACCAACAAACGGTCCTCCCCAGCAGTTGTCTTGGGGGGTCTGCCGGACCTGGGCTTGTCAAAAACATCTGCAGTCTCTTCAAATCTTTTTCTTCTTCTTTGTACTTGACGCTGAGACACATTGAAGGTGTCAGCCACCTCAGCAGTGGATCTGGTCTTCAGCCTCTTGATAATCAACGCTTTGGTCTCAGGGTGAATCTTAGGCATGTTGGTCAGAGGTCAAGTGTCAGTTGATGTGAAGGCCTGGTGTGCTGGGGTTCTTTTTATACACACCCACTAATTGATTGATCAGTAATTGATCACAGGTGAGGCTGGAATCTAGGATTGGGTGCATCATATGACAAGGCGACAAAACTTTTGTCTTGCCAAAATGTGACCTTTCTGTGTTCATTAAATGATCAATCTTTCTTCAGTGAAGCCATTTTAGTTTACTATATTGAACATAATTTGGGAGGTTTTTAGCTTTCATATGAGACATTTCTAAAACCAATGGATTCATTCAAAGTGAGGTTCTACGCTTTTGTTTCTACTAAATGGATAAGCAACAAGACTTTTGTCAGGGACTGTACATATTTTACCAAATCAAACTTTAATAGCCACATGCAAATTCAAGCACAGCTTGGGATGCTGTGAGGTTTAAAAATAGAATGGATGATGGATGGTTGGATGGATGGATGGATGATGGATGATGGATGATGGATGATGGATGGATGATGGATGGATGGATGGATGGATGGATGGATGGATGATGGATGATGGATGGATGATGGATGGATGGATGGATGGATGGTTGGATGGATGGTTGGATGGATGGATTGATGGATGGATGATGGATGATGGATGGATGATGGATGGATGGATGGATGGATGGATGGATGGATGGATGGTTGGATGGATGGTTGGATGGATGGATGATGGATGATGGATGGTTGGATGGATGGATGATGGATGATGGATGGATGGTGGATGATCTTCTTCAGAACATTTCTGTTCTTACTGAGGTGTTCCTTTTCCTTCTCTGTGCTTTTTACAGCCAAGCTGCCAGAACCCACCACCCCCGACCCACCGACCACCCCCGGCCCCCATGAGGATCCGGACACCCCAGCCCCAGCCGGCTGGGCAGAACCCCCCCTCACCCAGTTGCCCTCACAACCTCAGCTAGCGGAGCTCCAAGCTGGAGCGACTGAACCTACAGAGTTCTCCCTCACAGAACACCGGCCCACCTCCCCCCATACTACCACCTCCCCCCATACTACCACCACCTTTGACGACTATGACGTTAAAGACTTTGAAATTCCTCGCTTGGAGTCCATTCCAATAAGAGGAGACACCATACCGTTACCCCCGTTACCCAACTTCGAACCACAGCCTCCAAAACTTGACATCTCTCATGATGGCGGGGAGGGGGGGGCGGTGGACAGCAGCAGCAGCGACCCCCCCCCTGCTGGAACAGACGAAAGCAGAGCTGTGAGCCTCCAAACTACAACAGTGGGGCCAAGCTGGTCTCCAAAACACGCCGCAGAGGTGGAGACCCCAAGACCAGAGGTGACAACGACCCCCCCGCCGCTTCCAGAGGTTTACACCGCCCCCCCCTCCTTCTCCATGGAACCAGGACGCCAGCCCGCCGTGGTGTTTAAGGAACACCTTCCCCCCGGAGCTGCATCTGAACCAGAGCAGTCTGGAGTCGTCCCCGCGGCTGCAGACACCTTTGATCCGGCGTCCGTCCACATCATCTTCGTCAGCATGCCCAGCTCCAACCACTCAGGTATGGCCGACGTTTGGAAGGTCGTGTTCCCGATGCCATTCAGCTGCAGACACGCAGAGGCTTCGGGGGAGCGTCCCGTGTGGTCAGGAAAAGAGGAAGCAGCAGCCGGAAACTCATCTGCATCACAGATGCTCCACCTTTAACCTGGTGGAACATCAGAATAAGGTGGAGCATCACAGGTGCTTTACACCTGCACCTTAGTTTGATCGGATTCTAACTCAGTTCTGCGGCTGTATCCACATAGACAGGATGTGATGTCACAGAACCCTTTGTTCTTAAGAAAATACGGTCATTTCTCTCCATTGTTGGAGCATGCTCAGTCAGGCCTTATTTGAGCTGGTATTTGACAAGACACCTGTCAATCAAAAGCCCCGCCCTGATGAAATATAACTCAGAAGAGGCAATGACTCCAGGTGTCCCCCTTTTTGCCCCTTTTTCCTTTGGGGGAAAAAAGATCAAGTGCATTCGGACCATGATGCATTTCTGGTTTTTCAGTTGTATTTGATCATCTTCAGTATTTTGTTCCCATTTTTTAAGCTTTTCTAACTATGCAGTTTGTTTATGACGTCTGTTAGCAGATCAATGTTAGCCTTGGTGAGAAGGGAAGCTCCTCTATCCAGCGCCCTCTGCTGGGCGTTGTCTCCCAATCGATCGGCCGTGTTCTAGTCAGAGTTCTACTCTCCTTTACTGCTTTACAGCGGGAATCAACCAGCAGTTTGGTACAGGCAGCCATGGTGCAGCGGTAGAACGGAAGGGTCAGGTTCTATCAAAATCCCAGGTTCCCTTCCCGCCTTTCCCGCCCATGTGTGGAAGTGTCCTTGGGGCGCTGAACCCCACCCTGGCTCTGATGGAAGGTTGGCTTGAGCGGAGCCGCCATCCGTGTGTGAACGGGTGGATGGGACTGGGACTGTAGAGCGCTCCGAGCCTTCCAGCAAGAAGGTAGAGAAAGCGCTTTCAGTTTGCTCCTGCAGAAGAGTGTCAGCAGGTTTTCACGGAGCCAGCTGTGGAAACGATGAGGTCAGTAAATCAGTGAGTGCACAGACTGTTTTCACATCACAGCCTCTGCTGGGAACACGGCAGAGCCAGTGCCGTGTTCCTTTAAGCACAAGCTGCACAGGACAAACCGCCAGCAGTACAGCCGAGCAGACCCGCCTCCACCTCAGCTAACATGAGGAAATACTCTGGAGGGATTTCTAGTCTATCGAGCCTCTTTTTGCCACCTGGCTGAAGGTGGCAGACGTATTAGTGTCAGATGAAGAAGCTTTGAGCTTCCTGTTAAACAAGCGTGTTCTTCTTCATCCAGCTGAGAAAGTAGAAGCTGCTCATTTTGGTAGAAAAGAGAACAGTTCTGATGCTTTCACTTGTTTGGTGAGTCATGGTAGGTTGGGGAGTTGCTCTCATCGCTCTGATATTTCAGTGAGATGCAGCCTTCCTGACGCTCTGAAGCTCTAGAACTTGAGAGAATCTTTCTTCTTCTTCCCTGTTTGCTTTTGCCTGACTTCCCGCTGCATCACTGCAGCATGAAGCCTTCAGGAAGAGACACAAGCAAGCATTGTTGCAGCAGCAGCTGCTGCCTAAAGCAGAACAAACGCCAACCTGGGAGTGTTTACTCTTGATTGTTTCAGTCGTTATGGGGAGATCAGCTGCCGTGGAAACAGTCCAGGAAGAAATACTGCAGGTTCAAATAAAACTTTTACTTTGACTGATCTGTTAAAGCTGCAGTTTGGAAGCAGATGCATTCAGAAAACACAGAAAGAAATACACCTGATAACAAAAAGGGAAAAAATGAGTTCAAAGGGTTAAAACTATTTTATTACCAAAAGTAAGGAAGCCCACATCTCCCTGGGTTGCATCTAATGAGGGATACACACCAGACATGTCATGCATGTTCAAGAACACGCTGGACTCTGGTTCTTGGATGCGGTTTTGGCGTGAAATATCCCAGCATAGATCTGCTGAATCTGCCCCAGGATTTTTCTGTCGCACTTCTTTTCCGACACATGAAAGACTTCCCAAAGACCTCCTTCATGATCAACTTTCACATGATTGGCACTTCAATATTTTCCAAAGGACGCTGTTCGTCACAACCAAATCCACGCCGCTGATTGTTGAGTGGTCACGCGTTGTGTTCCTAGAGCTGGAAATGGACTTAAAAACGTGTGTAGTGACGCTTGAACGGGAACGTTTGGAGCGTAGAAGCCCGAATCAGACTTTGCATTAGAAGGGGTTGTGTGTGAACGTAGCATAGCAGCAGTGGCTCTGTGTTTATGAGAGATACAAAATAAAAGTCTTCAAATATTAGCGTGGCTTCATTTTAGTAGCACAATCAAGTTTATGTGAATTATCACAACGATTTGTCTCAAACAATGAACTTTTATGCAGTTTTGTTTCCTTCATAGTTGGATAAATGTAGGAAAGATCCTTTTTCGAGCATTCATCACTTTAAAATAGGATTTCCTTGTAAATACAGAAAAGTGATTTTTAATACTAATCTTTAAGCTACACGAGCTGCACGGTGGTTAGCGCTCTTGCCTCACAGCAAGAAGGCCCCCGGTTCAAATCCCGGCTGGGGGACCTGGTCTAGAACCTGGTCTACCTGGTCTAGACCTGGTCTAGAACATCAATGGGGGGCCTTTCTGTGTGGAGTTTGCATGTTCTCCCCGTGTGTGGGGGTTTTCTCCAGGGTCTCCGGCTTCCTCCCACCGTCCAAAAACATGCCAAAAACAACACTCTCACTCTCACACTCACACCTAGGGGCAATTTGGGAGTTGGTCACTCCCAAATTGCCCCTAGGTGTGAGTGTGAGAGTGAGAGTGAATGGTTGTGTGATTGTGGACATCCTACCCTGCGACAGACTGGCGACCTGTCCAGGGCGTCCCCTGCCTTTGCCCTGGGATAGGCTCCAGCTCCCGTGACCCAAAAGGGAACAAATGGAGTAGAAAATGAATGAATGAATGAATATTAAGCTACATTTGAAAAAAAAAATCTGGATGTTGAGGATGTGGAGACAGTTGGTGTGAGGTAACAGGGTTGGATAGAAAAAGTGAGTTTTAACAGGTGCTTGTTTTCCAACTATCCCAGCCTCTAGTTACCTGGCTCAGGGGTTTTAAGTTAGTTTGGACCTGGATTAACATAATCAGGCTGCAGAACAGACAGGATGGTGGAGCTGAGGGATCCAGGTTGGGCAGACCTGGATCAGACCAGGATGAAAGTCCAATATTCAGGGAGTTCCTGCTTTCCCTTTCAGTCTCAGTTGAACTGTTTTAGTCTTGTGTCAGAGGTGGATGAAGCTTCTCCTTCGTCCAGGTGATGTTGGGTCCTGGGATCTGGACCTAAAGTCTCCTTCCTCTGAACCGCCTCACCCCTCATCCAGGTGTCTTCCTGCGTCTCTGTTTTGTTTCCAGGTGTGCAGGAGATAGACGTGGTGTTGGATCTTTTGAGTAATCCCTCCCAGTCCCTCCCGTTCTACAACGACCCCACTCAGTTGACCAGCGACGGAGCTCTGGGCAGTGGGACCTCCGACCCTCTCGACCCTTTTGCCACCTCCCCACCCCCAATGATCAGCTTCATTAACGAGACAGTCGAGGTACGAGGATATTTCCTCTAGTTCATACTTGACAGTAGGGTTGGGTACCGCGCCCCGGTATTGAACCAGACCCGGGGCCACATTCTTCCAGACCGCAGTATCGTTAAGATGTGACCTCCACGGTTCTGCACACACACAAGACAAGGCAGCGCACACACAATCAGAGGTGATCTGGTAGGGACACGTGAACACCCGTTTCTGCATAAAATGTATTAGGTTTGCCTACCATGCTGTCACCTTGCTGCTACGATGACCGTATGTTGCACTGTTTGTGCAGAACACGCTGGGGCGGCGCGGGAGGGGGGGGGGGGGGTTGCACGCGGAGCAAACAACAAACAGGTAGAGAGGCGGGGCTTAGACTCACCGCTTATGATTCCAGACCCGCGACAAACTATCAGCTGCTTCCTAATAATTAATAATAATTAATAACTAATGATGGTTGTCATCCATAAAATGAATACAATTTCAGAATCAGAATCATTTATTGTCGTTGTACATGGGGATACAATGAAATTGCAGCAGCCTTGGAGTGAAGAAGTTAAATAAAATAGAATAGAAATACTGTATTTACATCTCTTAACAAAAAAAAGAACAATATGTACAGAAACTGTTAAATATTAAATATTTGTGGATAAAATAGAATGGAATGAGATATGTTGCTGTGAGCACAGCATGATAAATATTGAGTTATTGCACAGTCAGGATATTGCAGGCATTGTAGTAAAAAGTCAGAGTGAGGTGTGGGTGGTGGAGGGATGTGTATTCTGTATGGTAACTGCCTGTGGAAAAAAGCTGTTTCTTAGTCTGTTTGTCCTGGTTCTGATGGACCGGTACCTCCTTCCAGAGGGCAGCAGGTTGAACAGAGGGAAAGCAGGATGGGTGGAGTCAGTGGTGATGTTGGTCACCCTTCTGAGGCAGCGTGACTGGTAGATGTCCTTCAGTGAGGGGAGGGGGCAGCCGATGATCCTCTGCGCTGTCTGTACCACTCTCTGGAGGCTCTGCCGTTCTGCTTCAGTGCAGTGGGAGAACCACACTGTGATGCAGGAGGACAGGATGCTCTGGATGGTTGAGCGGTAGAAGGTTACCAGCAGCTCCTGGCTGACGTCGTTCCTCCTAAGTTTTCTCAGGAAGTGCAGGAGCTGCTGGCCCTTCCTGATGACAGTCATGGTGTTGGTAGACCATGTGAGGTCAGCAGAGATGGTGGTGCCCAGGAGGGTGAAGCTGTGGGACCCTCTCCACACAGTTTCCATCGATGTAGAGTGGGGGTGGATCTGCTCTGTTCTTCCTGAAGTCCAGGATGATCTCCTTGTTCTTGGTGGTGTTCAGGATGAGGTTATTAGCCTGACACCACCTGGACAGTTTCAGGACTTCGTCTCTGTAGGCCGTCTCGTCGTCCCCAGAGATCAGCCCCACCACAGTAGTGTCGTCTGCAAACTTCACTATGGTGTTGCTGGTGTGGGCTGGTCTGCAGTCTGCTGTGTAGAGTGTGTCCAGCAGAGGACACAGCACACATCCCTGTGTGGAGCCTGTGCTCAGCATCCGGGTGGAGGAGAGGTGGGGACCAAGTTTGACTGTCTGTGGTCCGTTTGTGAGGAAGTCCTTGATCCAGGAGCAGGTGAGTGGGTGGAGTCCTAGTTCAGACAGCTTGCTAACCAGAATGTCAGGAATGATGGTGTTAAAGGCTGAGCTGTAGTCCACAAAGAGCATCCTGGCGTAGGTCTCTCTGTGTTCCAGGTGGCTCAGCGCAGTGTGGGGGGTGATGGATATGGCATCCTCCGTTGATCTGTTTGCTTTGTAAGCAAACTGGTGGGGGTTGAAGGTTGGAGGGAGGGAGTCCTTGATGTGTCCCAGGAGCAGCCGTTCCAGACACTTGGTGATGACAGGGGTGAGTGCAACTGGACGGTAGTCTGTGAGGAAGGCTGTGGATGAGGACTTTTTGGGTATTGGGATGATAGTGGATGACTTCAGGCAAGCAGGGATGGAAGCTTGAGTTAGAGACAGGTTGAAGATTTTTGTGAAGACCTGGGAGAGCTGGTCGGCACAGGTCCACAGAACCTTCCCAGTAACTCCATCAGGTCCCGCCGCTTTCCTGGGGTTTACCCTGCTGAACATCCGTGCTACGTCCTGTGTCTGCACAGTCAGGGGTTTAGAGCTGGAAGCAGAGTGAGGCTGAGGTGGTGGGACTTCAGACTGCAGTGATGTGGTCTGGAAGCATGAGAAGAACGCGCTCAGCTCTTCTGCTAGGGCAGCGCTGGAGTGTGCCACGGTGCTGGTCAGGTGCTGTAGTCCCTGGCACACCTGGAGAGGGTTGTTGTTGGAGAGGTGGTCCTCTATTTGCCTTTTTCCTTTTTATTGGGTTTACTGGATATAGAAAGGAGTCTGCATCAAAGTGAATTTCTTTCCATCATCTCATTCATCTGAACTCTGGTGTTTGACAGACAGAAAAGTCTATTCAAGGTTGTAGAAAATGGACAAAAGATCAAAGGAAACATCACGCTCATAAAGAATACAAATAATTAGATTAAATAATTAAATAAATATCCTGTCTGGAACATTCTCATGTAGAAAGTAAAATGTTGTGTTAAAAAACAGTGTTGTTGCATAATGAGGAAATAAAACACTGTGTTCTTAATTTGTTATTTATTTATTTATTTTTCGTCCTCCAAAAGTATCGATAAGAGTACCGTTAAAATACCGGATGGATAAGCAGTATCGATAAGAGTAGTAGTACTGTTAAAACCTTAATCCCTACTTGACAATAATAAAAAAACGTTACGGACTGGCAGATCCATTCAGTTCATCGACTTTTGAGGTTTTTAACCGACAGACTCTAGATGAGCGACTAGATTCAAACAGAACAAGAGTGAAGGGCTCCAATTATTCACGCTGAAACAAACCACAAAAACACTCCAAGAGTTTAAATCTTCTGTTGGGTTATTGATGGTAGCAGCATAAATGAATAAAAATCCATGTTCCATCCTTTTTATGTTACATTAAGCCATGTAAATTACAGCAACGACACACAACCAGAAACCGCAGAGATGACATGATCTTAGGTAGTTCAGACCAGTTTCATTGATCAAGAAGAATAAAAAAGCCAAAAAAGATCCCAGTTGATGAGAACTTTGATTGTTTCTCATCTGTCTAGTTGTCCCTTGAGCCTGATCAACCAGAAGAAGCCAGAGGAGATCACTTTGACATTGTCACGCCTGGTCAGCCGAGGACTGAAGAAGTGGACGACACGACCACCTTTTACTACATTGAGAGTGATCCTCTCATGGAGAAGACGGTTACAGAGGAAACGACAATAACAGTGGAAACAACAGACGATCTGAAGACCACTGCAGAGCCGGAAAAGATGGTGTTTGATGCCGTCACCGACTTTAAGGCCCTGATGACTGAAGAACCAACACAAACCACCTCAACGGTTCTGCCCTCAGTCTCATCAAACCCTTTAACAACATCGAGTTCAGCCATCTATCCATCTAGTTCTGATGGTGTCCCAACTTTTGAAGTCCCAGAGGGCTCTGCAGACAGTCAGGCCATGCCGCAGGCAGAGGGCTCTGCAGATGGCGTTCCCACTCCAGCGTCAGACCGCCTGCCAGGTGGGACAGAGGTTTTTACTTTCATCCCAGACACAAAGCCTGAGGAGACGAGCACACAGACCAAGACCAAAGACTTTGAAGGCTCTGTCTTTGGAGAAGATGGGATCTCTGAGCAAGAACATTACCCCACAAAGCTGTTCACAGCACCAAGTAAAACTCCACCCACTCATTCCCAGAAGCCTCCACCTGGAGCGGTGGATGACCCGACTGCAGATGCTGGTACAGAAAGAGGTTCAGGTGTGGAGCATCTGTCTGGGGATGAGGAGGGGCAGCCCTCTGGGGAACCAGTCGGTTTCATTGACCCACATGGAGAGGTTAAAGTTACTGTTTTGCCAGATGTTCCAGTTCTGTCTGGGGACCAGACGGTCTTAACAACACTGGAAACTCTTACAGATCTCAAGAATGAATCAACAGCAAGACCCATAACCAAAAGCCAACAAGTCAAACTGAGTACGTACACTTCAGTTCACCAAACCAAAGCTCTACCCTCAACGTGGTCAACCACGAAGAGCCCTGATGATCAACCTGACCTTCTACCCTCAACGTGGTCAACCACGAAGAGCCCCGATGATCAACCTGAGCTACTACCCTCAACGTGGTCAACCACAGAGAGCCCCGATGATCAACCTGACCTTCTACCCTCAACGTGGTCAACCACAGAGAGCCCCGATGAACAACCTGAGCTACTACCCTCAACGTGGTCAACCACAGAGAGCCCTGATGAACAACCTGAGCTACTACCCTCAACGTGGTCAACCACAGAGAGCCCTGATGAACAACCTGAGCTACTACCCTCAACGTGGTCAACCACAGAGAGCCCCGATGATCAACCTGACCTTCTACCCTCAACGTGGTCAACCACAGAGAGCCCCGATGAACAACCTGAGCTACTACCCTCAACGTGGTCAACCACAGAGAGCCCTGATGAACAACCTGAGCTACTACCCTCAACGTGGTCAACCACAGAGAGCCCTGATGAACAACCTGAGCTACTAACCTCAACGTGGTCAACCACAGAGAGCCCTGATGAACAACCTGAGCTACTACCCTCAATGTGGTCAACCACAGAGAGCCCTGATGAACAACCTGAGCTACTACCCTCAACGTGGTCAACCACAGAGAGCCCTGATGAACAACCTGAGCTACTACCCTCAACGTGGTCAACCACAGAGAGCCCTGATGAACAACCTGAGCTACTACCCTCAACGTGGTCAACCACAGAGAGCCCTGATGAACAACCTGAGCTACTACCCTCAATGTGGTCAACCACAGAGAGCCCTGATGAACAACCTGAGCTACTACCCTCAACGTGGTCAACCACAGAGAGCCCTGATGAACAACCTGAGCTACTACCCTCAACGTGGTCAACCACAGAGAGCCCTGATGAACAACCTGAGCTACTACCCTCAACGTGGTCAACCACAGAGAGCCCTGATGAACAACCTGAGCTACTACCCTCAATGTGGTCAACCACAGAGAGCCCTGATGAACAACCTGAGCTACTACCCTCAACGTGGTCAACCACAGAGAGCCCTGATGAACAACCTGAGCTACTACCCTCAACGTGGTCAACCACAGAGAGCCCTGATGAACAACCTGAGCTACTACCCTCAACGTGGTCAACCACAGAGAGCCCTGATGAACAACCTGAGCTACTACCCTCAATGTGGTCAACCACAGAGAGCCCTGATGAACAACCTGAGCTACTACCCTCAACGTGGTCAACCACAGAGAGCCCTGATGAACAACCTGAGCTACTACCCTTGATTAAATTCTCCACTCAAAGTCCCAGTCATGGTACAGAGGCTCCATTCACAAGCTTTAAACATACACTTCACCTGACCACGGATTCTACAACTTCACCTGTTTACACCTTTGACCACAGCCCTCAATCCATCCCTCACTGGGCTCTGAGCCCTGACCCGTCTGCTACCGCTCTGCCAGAGGAGTTTGTTGATTATGACAAAGCGATTGCCCCCAATCTCCTGGAGTCCCACCCACAGTTACCAGTAAAGATGCAGACTACAGAGCAGCCAAAGACGGATGCTGCATCTACTCCTTTTGAGGAGTCTACCACTGTAAACATAAGAGGTATTGGAGATGTCTCTTACAACCTGATTGGGTTTCAAACCTGCAGAAAAATCTCACCTGGGTTCTCTGTGGTCTTTCCTCCTGTGTGCAGATCTTGAGCCGTGCTTGTACAGCCCATGTCACAACGGAGGGTCCTGCTTCCAGAAAGAGACCCGGAACATCTGCCTTTGTGCTCCTGGATTCACCGGGCAGTACTGCGAGATAGGTGCACCACTGCCCCCATCCACCGCCCCTCCCTCCAACAGACTGAGGCAGTCTGATAACTCCAGCCTGTGTTCTGGTCTGCAGATGTAGATGAGTGCCACTCCAACCCGTGTCTGAACGGCGCTACGTGTCTGGACGGGATCGATTCCTTCACCTGCGCCTGCCTGCCCAGCTATACAGGGAAGCTCTGTGAGCAAGGTCAGCCACACCAATCACCGATCCAGGTCCCACCTTCACACACTTCTGTCCATCCAAACGGGGACTTCATTGTTTTTTCAAATTGTGACTCTTCTTGGCTCCATTTACCGTCGGCTTAAGGCGGCGATGAAAGCATTGCCCCCTCTGCTGTTCTCTTTGATGTTGCATTTCTCGGCTTCTCTTCTTTTGCTGGCGATGTTATCCCCTCTAGTTGTTCACAGATTTTGAACCTCTGCCCATCTCTACCTCCAAGAGACTCTCCGTCTCTTCATGCTCAGACTTGTTGAAAATGAACCTCATCCGTTGACAGATGTTCCTCCAGGTGTTTGTCTTCAGGGCCGCTTGCTTTTCCAGCTCTTGCTGCTTTGTTTTTAGAACAAATTCAAAACCCCTCACAAGAAGTAAAAACTGGTTCATTGTAGGAGAACTGAGAAACGTTCCGCCGTTTCCTCTCCTTTTCTGGTTAGTCTGTTGTTGTTTTTTGGTATTATCTTGTTTTAGACTGTTTCCACCTGGAAAGGCTTCAAACGCTTCAAACATTATGATCTTTGATCGGCGAGAACGTCACAGAGGTCATTTAATGTTCATTCTCCGTCAGGCTTTTTATTCTAAGCCATTTTCTTTTGATCTATTGTCAAAGTTTTTATGCTGATTTGAGCCTAAATCATTAAACCTGTGTCGTTTTCTAGGACATAGTTTCTGCAGAGCGGCAGGAGTTCATCCGAAATTCACCTCTGAGTTGTGGGCGGGATCGTGAGCCCGTCCCCACTTTCCATCATCTCATGTGACTAAGGCTTCATCCAGGTTTCAATAGGAGCGTTTGAGGATCCTTGATCTGAACGCACCTCTGCAGCTGCTCCTAGTGGGCGGGGCTAATGTCAGGAGGAAAACACCTCGTCCTTTAGGCTGCCTTGAATCAAAAAAAGGAGCCAATGTGTTTCCTCATGTAACCACTGGGTGGTTGGTTACAGAATCAAAGCCGTCTCCATTAACTTTATCATCAAACTGTCACATTTCACAGCAGGAATTTTGTGTCCTTCTGCCGGTGAATTTATTAGTTCCATATGATGTTAACATAATATTTAAGGGCTCGGCGTGAATTTCTTTGAAGATTGTTTCCTATAAGTAGGGATGGAATTGTACTCATAAGGGGGCGGGGTCATTTGGTTGACATGTGACCCCCTTCAGCGGCCGTGTTCCAACAGTAGACGAGCGGAACGGATCTGGTTTCAGAAAAGGAAGGCATTTGATGACATCACGTCCAGTGAAAAACTAACGTTAAATGAGCAGAAAACAAGTGAACACGTCGTGTGACTACTAGATGGTGACGTGATCTTGTTTTTGCTCCGCAGAGCAGATGGCCATACAAGCTTCCATCAGAAACCCTTTTCTCCTGAGAAAATATCCCGTTTTCTTCTTTAATAGGCAGTCAGATAAAATAAACGTCATTTAAGCGTCATGGGAGCTGAAGGGACATGGAGCTGTGGAGCCAGAGTCACATTTAGGGGTTTCATGCTGAAGCACAGAAGAAGATGGGAATCCCTTGGCTCGGGGGGTTTCCACATCCGCCCACATGGCATTCATACTTCCAGAGATGAACCCGGGAGACCCGGGTTCATCTCTGGAAGTATGAATGCCATGTGGGCAGCGGGATGTGGACACTTGGATGTAAATGATGCGTTGCTGGGCATGGAGTGGACGGAGGCACAGATGTCCTGTTATAGTTTTCCTCCCGTGGAAAGGCGCAGAGAGCAGATAATTGCTCCATTATTGTGCCTGAAAGCTTTTGCAGCTGTGCGGCATTGAAGCCCCCCCCCCACTTCATCTGCGTTTAAGCTGACCAGCACTCAGCGCCGCCTGCAGACGGACATCACCTGAGCCTCCAGGTGGCTCCTGAGTGTCCTCATCAAGCCTCCACGGCAACTTTCCATCAGGACTGTATTGGCATCAGACGCTTTCTGAGGCGGCAACAGAGCGGCCTTTGTGTGCGCAGCTGATTATGCGGCTGTGTCTGTGTGTTTGACCCCCACACAACTGGATATTTCTGACGGGTTAATGAAGTCCAACTGTGTGTTACTGAGCGCGCTCAGTGAGGGGCTTTTCCTCCCCAGCTGCCCAGCCACAGAAACGAAGGCTGATGAGGATAAACAAATCAAAGCTTTTGTGTAGCAGCAACCCGCTTCCATGGACCGCATGAGTCATACCAGACCGCGTGCAGGCTCCGGGACCACAGAGCTCCGACCCCCCCAGAGTCCAGGTCTGTGGCAGCTCAAAGGCCCCCCAGGACTGCTTTTACCTCTTTAAAGAGAAGTTTGAGGTTTAAACTCTGAGGAGTCTTTTCCTCTGTGGGACAGGAAAAAGCCTGCAGTTCCAACAACTGCTCACTTGGGGGCGCTGTTGTCCAAAACGAGATGGACACAGAGTGAAAGTCAGGAGGAAGAAAAGCGCTGATAGTCTTACCTTCATGTAAAGCTAGGTTCACACTCGGCTTGGAAACGCGCGTTCAATCAAGCGACCGCTTCCTGTGGAGTCCATGGAAACGCCGAAATCCACGGTTCGGGTTTCTGAATTCAAAACTCCTGTGTTCATGCATAGCTATGCCAGTTTCTACACCCATTTTCAGGCTCTACGTACAAAACGTGCAGCCATTGAGAGTTCAACCAGGTTGAACTTTGACCAGTCAGGGACTCGGATTGGTCGATGGTGTCCCTTCTCACTTGCTTGAGTGCCAGCTGTTTGAAAACTGATCATGGAGGAGAAATTGCATTCGGGGCTGAACGTGGCCTTTAGCCGCCACCATGGTGGACATGAGGTCATCAAACCCCACAGTTCGATGACCTCATGTCCACCAAACACTCCCAGAAGAGTCATTGAAGGTCGGCTGGCCGTGAGAAGGCCACGCCCCCATCAGGGGTTTGCAGGGTGTTTCAGGGCTCTGGTTGAGCGCGGTGCGGTTCTGTCTGCAGACACGGAGGTGTGTGGACCCGGTTGGCAGAAGTTCCAGTCCCACTGCTACAAGTACTTCAAGCATCGGCGGCCTTGGGAAGCCGCAGAGAGGGAGTGCCGACTGCAGGGAGCCCACCTGACCAGCATCCTGTCCCAGGAGGAGCAAACCTTTGTCAACCGTGAGTCCTCCTCCTGTTTGAGATGTCTGACAGACTGGAAGAGCAGCATCATCTACTTCTGACCTGATTGGGATTTTCATCCACCTGCAGGTCTGGGTGGAGACTACCAGTGGATCGGTCTGAGCGACAAGATGTTTGAGCGAGACTTCAGGTGGACCGACGGCCAGCCAATGGTGAGTCATGGTGGCAGATCCGGATCTGTGACTGTGGGTCGATTCTCTGACGGAAGCTTCATTAAACTCCAAGAACAGGAAGCAGAACCCACAAAAAAATGATGTAAAATTTATTAAATAAATAAATAACAAAACATGAAGTAAGTAGAACCCAAACACTGACGCTCACAAACACACATTGAATCACTTTGTGTCTCAGGAGGCCGAACGACCGTCCAACCACAACCATCAGCAGATGGTTCATGTTCAGCCGCAGATAATGAGCGTGCTCAGAACCGGACAGAATTAAATAATCCTACATAACACAGTGGCTGTCAGTCAGAACGGAGGAGAATCTGTTTCCATGACGACAGCAGACCCCCACCTCTCCATCTGGAAGCACAGACAGTCACCTTCTGACTGAAACAAACTCCAGCTGTTTGTTTGTCTTTGGTCCTTGGTTGTGTCTGCAGCACCACCATGTGGACAAAGATGATATTGATTTAAAAAAAGAAACGTTTTTCCTTAAAGCTTCAGATCACAACAAAGAGAAACGAAACGGATCAACTGAGAAAAGGTCAGCAGCAGAATGAAAGTTGATCAGGATGATGACCTGCAGCACTCAGGCAGGCGTGACTGCTCGCCAGGATGCACAGGTGAAGGGGCGGAGTCACAACCATCCTGCAGAGAGCCCAGAAAAAGACAAATGTTAGAACAAAGAAAAGAACCAAACAAGCAACAGAAACCTCAAACTTGATGTATTTCTTTTCATTCAGGTTGAAGTACAAAGCATAAAATCAAATAAATGCCCATAAAAAAAAAAAAGTAAAAACAAAAACACTAAAAAAAACACACCGCTCCCTCCCTCGATTCCTCCCCCTTCCCACACAGTTTCCCTGGATAAAAAACCTGAACAGAACTGCAGCTCTGAAGAAACACAGACGGTACTTTGGGGATCCGGGGGGGGGGTCATCGCCGCAGTGCAGGGCCCACTCTACCGCTATGAGACCACAGAGTGGGACCGGCTGCAGAACATTTTCTCTGCGTCTTTCGTCTCCCAAACATGGTAGAAAGGCGTGGTTCTCCTGATCCGTACGGGGGAACGAGGGGAACGTCTGTGTTGGAGGGAAGCGGTTCCGTCAGGAGGGAGGTTCTCACCTGAGGAGCAAACCTCAGCAGACAGAATCGGACGTAAACTCTGCTTCCTGTTTGTTTCCGGCAGCAATACGACCACTGGAGGCCCAACCAGCCGGACAGCTTCTTCCACAACGGGGAGGACTGCGTGGTGATGATCTGGCACGAGGGGGGGCAGTGGAACGACGTGCCCTGCAACTATCACCTGACCTTCACCTGCAAGAAGGGAACAGGTAACCCGCAGAAGCACCTGAGCAGGAGGTGTCGGCTCCCACCCTTCAGCGGGAGATGATGCTGCTTCCTGCGTCCAATAACCAGCTGCCCCTCCCCCCTCAGTGACGTGCGGTCAGCCGCCGGTGGTGAAGCACGCTCGAGTGTTCGGCGCTTCGAAGCCCCACTATGAGATCGGCAGCATGGTCCGCTATCACTGCAAGCAGGGCTTCATCCAAAGACACGCCCCCACCGTTCGCTGCCGTGACAACGGGGAGTGGGACCTGCCCAAAATCGCCTGCATCGCTCGTGAGTGACCCGACGGTTTGGTTCTGTCCACCTCAAACCGGGCTTTAACGGTTTGGTTCCCTGTTGCAGCTGCAGCCTTCCACCAGTCCCTCGATCTTCCACGCCGCAGCGGCGAGCTGCGGAACAGGCCACGCCTCCACCACTCAGAGAGTCCCGACAAACCCCACCAGAACCAGGAGCAGAGCTTCAGCCTCCTGCGGAGCCTCTGGGACCCTGTTCAGAACCGAGTGCAGACTCTGTGGTGGCCGACCCGGGAGCAGAAGCACTGACTGGGTCGGCGGTCCTGATCCGATCTGAGCGGCAGAGTTGGCAGCACCTCGTCGATCCAGAAGCCTCAGCAGACAAACGATCGCGTTTCTGCGATCTGACTGCTGCCGCCGCTCAGACCAAAAGAGATTTTATTCGACTTTCACATCAGCAAATGAAAACTTTCTTAGATTTATTCCTGTAAAACAACAAAAGATCCAAAAACCCGTTTTAAAACTTTGTCTATTTTTCAGTCGTGTAAAGTTTGGACTTTCATTAGACTCCGCCTCCTTTTTCTTGACTGGTTTGTGAGTCAGAAAGTGGAGGGCGGGACTCGAACCCACGCTCTGTGTTTTTGGTTGTGTTCAGTCTGACCAACATCTCTGCAGGTTTCACAGTGGCTCAGCACCCTGAGGAGGTCTGAGGAGGACTGAGGAGGACTGAGGAGGCCTGAGGAGGCCTGAGGAGGATGGAGGAGGCCTGAGGAGGTCTGAGGAGGCCTGAGGAGGATGGAGGAGGCCTTAAGTTTGTTTCTGTCCAAGTTTGTTGGTGAGGAACCTCGTGAAGCCTCCGTGGATGGGCGGATGACGTCCAGGCTTGGATCGGTGATGTGGTTCTGTCAGCGGTGAAGCAGCAGCGCCTCAGAACCCCTGACACCTCCTCAGCGGAGCGACACGGTGGAGTTTGTGGGGGACGGAGGTGGGCTCTGGACTGTTTCCTCCTCAGAACCTTTCTGCTGGGTCTGCTGCAGCTGAGTTAGAAAGGACCAGGACATTTGCATCCACAGGCCTCTGTGCTGGGGGGGGTCCTTCAGTCCAACAACAGAACTTTGCTCCACAGCTTCACTTCTATTGAAAAAGCAGCAACAGTTCGGATGTTTATGTCAGCATCGGACATTAGAAATAAAACATTCGTTGGGTTTTTTGACTCTTTTATTTCTGTTGTTTTGTACAGTTTATTAGTTATATTAAAGATTTGTGATTTCTTTTTACTCTCTGCAGAAACACATCAGCATCATGACTGCGTTCTGCAGCCGATCGTATTGAGACATTTCACACAAATACTATATGAATCCATAGGAACGGAAACAAAGTGACGACTTCCTGTTGAAATGTTGGGATGTTTTGGAGCGGCCGTTGACGGTTTCTAGATTTTTCTTTCTGGAGTCAAAAGGAACCAAACAGTTTATGTGTGTCTTTGCTGCATCACAACGGCGAGCTTCCTCCACCGCCATCACAGCGCCGCCTGTGGAGCAACAGGAAGTTCAGACATTTGATTGAAGGAGAGACTTCCCAATGATATCCCAGAGTTCTTTGCTCTTCTTCTGGCTCATCTGCAGACTCTGAAGTGAACATAAGGAGCTCAGACTGAACTTTTACCGGCTGTTTCCTGACGTTTTTCTAAGAAAATCTCCACTGTCTGGATCTGACAGAGCAGATCTCCTCAGCACCGCCGCCGCCGCCGCCTGCTGTTTGGGTGACAGTAAAAGCTGTTTGACCTCCGGAGGTTTGATCTGAAGTCCCTGATTTGAATGGATGTTTCTATTCCATCCGTCATGCTAAGCCCTCTCTGTTGGGTTTTATGAAAATCCTGTTTTTAACGTGTTCTTGTGGCGTTTCTCTGTGGAGGACATGGATAAAAGACTTTAAAATGAAATTGTGTTTCTGAGTATTTCTTCCTTTAAGTCATGATAGATCAGGGGCAAAAACCTGCGGTTTGAAAAAGCTGAGCTTGTGACGCAGCAACTGCCATGGGCGGAGCCACAAACTCCATGCTCCGCCCCATTCTGATCTTTTACCTGCAGACAAATGGATCCGTGAAACGTCTTTGTTTTCCTCATCAGAACTGGAATCTGGATCTAAACTGTACGGCTATATGGCTCCAACGTTGCTCGCCATATCATTGCTACGCTAATGCTAGCTTGGGGTTGTGAGGGGCTGTAAGCTAGCATGAGAGCGGGAACAGTTCTGGCCAAAATAAAGTAACTTGTTTTCTAGGACCTAGTTTCAGCAGAGCAGCAGAGGTCATCAGAAGTTTGCCTGAGTATCGTGGAGCAACACCGCCCCCCTCTTCCCATCACCCATAACCTAGAGCTCTCTGTTTAAGCTCTGTATTGCTAGCTTACAGCCCCCCCCCCCCCTTGACTGTAAAACAGAGCTGGGGGGAGTGAGACGGACGTCACCCGTAAAAACGGGTTTACTTCCAGCTCCACCAGTCATTTCACTCGCCGTTCTCCAGTGATACGGACGCCACCACTTGGAGCCACGCCAAGTAAGCAGTCATTGGTCCAAGTTGGTCTGAGATGACGTTTCTATGCCGACTACTGGAGCCAATCAGGAGTGAGCTTGTTGGAAGTCCACACCCCTTCCACTGAAAGCAGGTTTGGGAGAATCTGTCAAACACTTCAAATGATGAAGGTGGGGGCCAGCAGGCACTGCATCCCCCCTTTTAGTGGTAGGGGTGTGGCCTCCCAACAAGCTCACTCCTGATTGGCCAGAGTGGTTGCCATAGCAAACATTGACTCAGTCTGACGTGGACCAACCGGTGCTTACCGGCGTCTGGCTCCAACATGGCGACTGGCTCCAACATGGCGCCATCCGTATGGACAGTAAAATGGCGACTGAATGACCTGGGTTTTGGTTGGGTACCGTGGCGCTGACTCACTGCAGTTCTCCTGTACGATGGATCCACAGCCTCCCTGCTACAGCGTGACGTTTTATTTTTTGTTTTAGCGTCCAGTTCGATCCATATCTTCCTCACAGACGCAGACGGAAAATGAAAACATGTTCAGGCTTTTGGAAAGACTCCTTTTGTGACAGGAAATAAAAAACCAAGAGTGAAACGTTTTTGAGAATTTTATTAAGAAAACAGAACCATCATCATATGATAAAAACCAAGCACTACTGATGGAATAAATAAGTCAAACCAAACCATAAATCTGTACAAGATCTAAAGAAACAAAATGGTCCCAAGGGAAAAAAAACAAGATATTTCATCTCACAGCTCTTTTTTTTCTTATTTTTACACAGTTATGAGCAAACCATAAGCAATCGGCTCAATCAAGTGAAGCTACAACAGAAGTGATTTCATCTGAATGAAACATAATGCTGTTAAGAACGTCTACTGTCAACACGAGAGCATGTTCAGTTCCAGCTCTGCTGGAGTGGGAGTGAGGTATTTGCTAATCCATCCTCTAAACTTACTGGACGTGTGGAGCTTTTCCCTCCATCCATGTCCATCTGCAGACGTCTGGTGGAGCGAGGCGCCGGCATGAACGTCACCGTCCGTCCGTTCATTTACTAAATCTGCACAAAAAGCGGGAGCTCAGCCGGATTGAGCCCACGCAGAGCCGCTGGTTCTGCCGGGCCACAGGCCGGTCCGAGAGGAGAGGAGAAATGACAAAAAAAGATCTGGGTAGTGTTGGAATTCCAGGGCGCCACACTCACGGCCTTTAGGAGCTGGGAGGAAAACGTGAGACGATCGCCATCATCCGCTCCAATGATTCTGTCTCCCAACAATCTGAGCTCAACCTGACGGATCCTCCGGAGTCTGAGTGGACTTTTTCCCAGCATGAACCCAAATGTTCCTGAAGTGCTGCCTTCACCTGAACCCACCACCGTCACGAGGAAACGTCTGACTAACTATTTAGTGACACTTTTAAGGCCAAAGAAAAGAGAAAATGGCACCCAAACGGGAATTCAGAACCTGCTTGACCTAAAACGCAGTTTTTTTTTTTGTAGCAACTCAAGGCACGCCGCCCGGACCTACGCCTGTCTGCGCTACTCATCGGAGAGTCCGATTGGACCGGTACCGTCGTCTTCTTCCTCTGCAGGGAGAAGAGCCTTTGGAGGATCGAGAGAAAAGACAACAGCAGCAAGTCTACCAGCGATGGACTGAGACCACCCAGAACAGGGCATGGACCCTCCTGAGGAACGGCCTGAACTTCAGCCACGCCGCCGCCGCCGCCGCCCCGCCAAGACCAGGTCAGCCTCTGCAGCCGCCCTGAGCCCAACCGGTAACAGTGACACCAGAGCAGCGGCCGACCTCGCCCCCCGGGGTGGACTGGGGGGTCACAGGGAGAGGTCAGGGTTTGTGGTCGGGTCCAGGAAGTGTGGAAGGAAGCACAGAGGGGGGGGGCGTGAACCTAAGGTAACATCCGTCCCCCTCTGTGTGTGTGTGTGTGTGGGGGGGGGGGGCTTGTGGGGAGAGGGGGTGACCACTCTCCCTTTGGTTTTGTGGAGTTTGGGCGGAGGGGAGGCAGCGTGGGGGGGCAAAGGGGGGAGTGAGAGGAGAGCCAGTGTGTCCATTAAGCCCTAGATCATGTAGAGTTAATGGAAGGAGGTGGGGGGTGGGGGGCAGGAGGAGAGGAAGGACTCCCTAACTCTCCTCAAAGTTCTGAGACGAGGACTCCAGTTTGCTCTTCTTTGTGGGCGGGGCCTCGTCCTGCAGGTCCTGAGGGAACAACAGGTGGACAAACTTTTAGGGAAACCGCGTTTGAGGAATGATGTCAGATCACGTCTACGCCGTTCCTTTGATCTGAGGCAGACGCCTCCACGCCGTTCCTTTGATCTGAGGCAGACGCCTCCACGCCGTTCCTTTGATCTGAGGCAGACGCCTCCACGCCGTTCCTTTGATCTGAGGCAGATCTACGCCTCATCCCATCCGTTTTCACAGCGTCTTTAACTCTGACCAAACCTTTTCTGCAGAGCAGCAGAGGTTCAGTAGAAATTCACCCGCCCCAGTTCCCGCTGCTGACAGTTCTGCTTGGAGTTTGTGCCCCCCCCCAGCCCATGTTTACGTCACAAATACGATTTCTCCTGATTAACAACTTCAACAAGGAAATCCTCAGAAATGGAGTTTAGCTTCATTTTGTCGTCGTCATTAAAAAATGTAGAACTGTTAAAACACCAGAAAGAGCTTTTTCAGTGGAGGTGGGGGGGGGCTCTCAGGAAAAAAACGAGGAACTTTTTTTTTAATAAATCTGCCGCATAAACTCCAACATTGAGGACTTTCAGTCGTCTGCTTGAATGATGTTCAGCACAAACATTCAACATCTTTTTGAAAATCCCGTCGGTCTCGTTTAAACTCTGAACGGACGCCTGCGTGCCGCTCACAGCACGAGACCTCACACGCCGGACGACATTTCGGATGATCTGCAGGTATTTCAAAACACCTGCGGAGGCGGAGCTTGACTCAGGCAGGTGCGTTTGTACCTGAGTAGCTTTGTTGTCTGGTGACTCCTTCTCCCCCGACGACTGGCCGTCCCTCTTGGCGCCGTGCGCTCTCTCTGAGGTCTCTGACGAGGGCGTGGTCTTACCTGCGGGTCAGAGGTCACAGATTGGTTCAAACTGCAGTCACTTCTGTGGTGCTTTACTGACACCCTGTGGTGAAATGAAGGAACTGCAACATGTGCAGAGATGGAAAGGCTCTCCGTCACATTGCTCTGGAGCCCATCAGGACAACTATTGTTGTAATTTTGGAATCTATGAATTGAATTGGTCATATTTAAGGAACGCCGTGACAGAGTGGGATGAAGGGTTCTCTTCTATTCTGTCAAAATAAAATAAAATATTGTCCAAAAACATGCTTCATAGGTTGATTGGCAACTCTAAAATTGTCCCTAGGTGTGAGTGTGAGAGTGAATGGGTGTGTGATTGTGGACATTCTACCCTGAGACAGACTGGCGACCTGTCCAGAGTGTCCCCTGCCTTCGCTCACCAGTGGCCGGGATAGGCTCCAGCAGCCCGGTGACCCCGAAAGGGACAAACGGAATAGAAAATGAATGAATGAATGTTGGATTTGTTCAGTTTTGATTAAATTAGATCTTAATTGGTCTTTCTGAAGATCGGCCCTGAGGAGGGCGGGGCTTCACACAGAGCCTTTCTGATTGGCTCAGAGTGTCTAAATTCATTTCCTCTCTCTGCTGTGAACCCTCTCAATCAGAGCCAGTCTGGAAAACACGGTTGACGGTTGAATTCCCTGAGGGCGGAGCTGAGGCTGCAGCTGCGCAGAGGGGGCGCTGGCTCCAACCAGCTGCCGTTTGCGTGTGACCTCTGACCTCTCTTGCTGTCCGGGCTCTGCTCGCTCTTGGTCTCGCTGTTCTCACGGAGCGTGGCGGCGTTGTTCTCGGGGGCGGGGCTTGTGCTGCAGCTGTTTTCCTGCTTCACTGGGGACGAGTCTGCGATGGAGCTCTGGTTGCTGTTGTCATCTGAAGGAGAAGCACGCTCACTCTTTATTTACATTTACACAAGCATCTATGCGCATTAAAGAACGACTTGTTTTCAGGTCCAGGTGTGACCTCAGGTGGGGGGGGGGGGACCCACCGTGCATGTCCATCATCCCCGGAGACGAGCTGTTCTCCGGAGTCGTCACCTCTGAACCGTACTTCTCATCTTTGCCCTTTTTCTTGTTTTTGTTTTTCTGAAAGCAGAAAATACCAGTCATGCATTCTGAAGAGAAGAACCGGCTGACGGGTCAGAGGCGGAGCCTGACTCACGTCGTCGGATTTGGGCTCCGTCACCGGGACCCACTTGTAGATGCGGAGGGACGTGTCTCCCACCGTCACCCACTTCTTCTCCCTGAGGAGAGGAAACCATCAGGACAGGAAGCATCTCTGACTGTGTGTGGAAAAGCTCAGCGTCCTGGCAGACGCGCCTTTCACCAAAATACCCAGAATCACAACCAGAGATTTATCAATAATAAATCCGTTAAATGTTTGTTAGAAGGCCTTTATGTGTAAAATGTCAGTTTCTCATCTTTAAAAATAGCATCGTTATAATCTTACTTATTGTTAGATTTCAAACTCATTTTATTACTTTTATAACAAAATACATTAGTTATAATATTGATATCAATCCGATCAGATGTTTATATCAAAAAAATCTTAAACAGCTTTATCATTCATAAAAGTATGACGTGTGCGATGGAAAAAAAATCTATAATAACCAAGAAAAAAAAGTTATAAAAATAATTTCACTAAATGATCAATATATTAATTATTGATCAGTAAAAATCGATGATTCCCTTGTTTTTTATAAATCACTACCTAAACCTTTAAGATGCTACGTTTAAGTGTTATGGTAAAAACCCTTTATCTCAATAAACAATTTATTATTAAAAATTCTAATTAAATATAAGAAAAAATGTAACCTGCTTTCCTGAAACTGATGTTTTTAATCAAACTACACAGAAGTGAAAACGTGTTTGAAAAACATTTTAAGTTTTTTAGGAATAAATTTGCAAAATGTTTAACTTTTTTAAATTTGGGGCGGATCAGTGACTTAAACTGTTTTGTTTACCGCCTAAAGTTTCTGGTTCCGGTTCGATGTTTTTTATCCGTTTTACATTTTTTAACTTTGAGCGGAAAAAAATAAACTTCTGACTTCGACCTGGTGACGTTTGATTAATCCACCCAGACAGGCAGAAATGGAAATAAATACCGCCCCCCGGCGGGGTCACGCGGCTGGATCCACGCTCCTCGTGTCCCGGGGATAACCGTGTGTGCGGCGGAGGAGCTGAAGGCGGTTGGAGGGAGATTTTCCGCGGCGAACCGGTCGCTCGGAGCCGCTGGCTGCGCGCTCAGCCATGCAGCTCGGCGGACTTCCCTCTCCCAACCCCCACCGAGCGCCGCTCCGTCGGACCCCAAGGGCGACTCCGAGCGCTGCCTCGAACTCCTCGCGGGCCGAAGAGCCCGGGCTCCGGGGCGTCGTCGAACGGTCCCTCCGTCCGAGCCGGGTGCTCATTTGGCCGGGGACGGCGCCGCTCGCGCTCCCGGCTCCGCAGCGAGCAGCAATGGCTTCATGTGACTGCATCGAAATGGCTTCTGGGTTCAGCCCTCGCCGTTAAAAATCGGCGGAAAAACAGCGGCTAAGCGACGAACCGGTTCCCGCCGAAGCCCGCCTCCGGACGGCGAGGACCGGTACGCCGGTGCGCCTGAGCCGCGGCGGGATCAGCCGTCCAGAAAACGTCGTTTTCTTTCAATTTCATCCGTCTCCGTCTCGCTTCTCCTTCCCTCTCCTCCCCCAACAAGAGAGCCTTTCTGCTCTCGGGTAACGAAGCGCTCGTTTCCCGGCGTTTACTCACCATTTTCGTACTTTCTCGATGGCGGCCATGACCCTCTTGATGTCATCTTTGGCCCTGCTCCGGGTCTCCGCTCGGACCGACCTGCCCGACATTTCCGCGCTGCTAAAATATTTTTAAAGCTCGCCGGCAGTTCAGACACAATGCAAACAGTAGAGCGCACAGAGAGGCCAGTGCGCCTGCGCGGCTCCGGGGGAAGCGGGGGGGGGGGGAGGCCGGCTGCGGCTGCGCGCTGAGCTCAGATCAGATCCTGCTGAGCGGCGGAACAAAGAAGCCGCAGCCGCCTCTGCTCTGCCCCCCAGGGCTGCCCCCAGAGCCGGTACAGAGTGTCCGCCGCGGCAGGAGCACACAGCTGTTCTGTTTTTACCCGCTCACTTGTAAAAATCGTCATATAAGAGAACAAGTTTGACTCTTTTCGTCATTTTTGTTGGTATTTTACACAAAGAGAACAAAGCAGCTTTACCGCAGAGACATCAAAGGGCCGGAAACACCAACATGGAGTCAGAACAGGGAAGCTTTTCAAACTAATGGAAGTTCAGATTTGTACGATCCATAAACATCTGAGCTCTTCATGCAGCCACACGCTGGTCTGTTACACACTTTCAAATCCAAAAAGGACTGGTGTAGCCGGTTCCTCTGGTTCTGGTCCAAACTCTAATGTTCTGAAGGCAGATTAGTACAGTTGTCCAGTCAGCAGGACATGACGGTTAGGGAAAAAGGACCTCTGACCTTTATTAACCGGGTCATCAGGTGAAATCTGAGGCACAGGTACGGATCGCAGTGTGTCGTTTCATCAAAGAGCAGACACTACCTCAGCAAGTTACCAAAACCAACATAGATTCATAGATTTTAAGTACTGGCATCAGTTTCCACCACGTTTAATGTGAAATCTTCTTGGAATGGAAACAAAGAACTGCTGCAATGGAGGATTTACGTAACGCTCTGTTCACACTGGGCAAGCAGGGAGGGGCTTCTTCTTCTTTCTCCACTGTTTACTATCCCCGTCACAGTTGGAAGAGGCTGGGTGTCACAGTGGTGCAAATCCTGCCCCAGACTTTTTCTTTCACAGCTCCATTCTGATAAGTCATAGAATTCCTGCTGGACGTAAACCACAGTTATACATTTCTGCAGTTCCATGAACGTTTTTTTCAATGATTGGCACTTCTGTGAATTCAAGAGGACACCATCCATACGTCACTACCAAGTCCCAGATTGGTCAAACTTTGACCTGGTTTAACTTACAACGTGCGTTCAGCGCCCATGCGTTCTGTACGTAGAACCCAAAACAGCCAATCAGGACGCTCAAAGCGCTTCCATTGTGTCCATAATTCATTCCCTCCTCATTCATACTTGGTGATGGTAGAGGCGTGGCTGCCAGTTCGCGCCTACGGTCCCTCTGACCATCACCAGGATCATTCGTTCTGGTTGGCAGTAGCGTTAAGGGTCTTGCCCACGGGCCCTCACTGGGTGGTGTTAACTGCTCACCAATTCGATTGCTTGCTTGTTCATTCAGGCAATAAAGCAGATAAAATGACTCCGGGGGTAAATGGCGTATACTTATATAGCGCTTTTCTACCTTCCTGAAAGGCCCAAAGCATTTCCAGTCACAGACCCATTCACCCACTGGTGGCCGCTCCGCTGCCGAACACAGGCGCCAACCTTCCACCAGAAGCAAGGTGGGGTTCAGTGTCTTGCCCAAGGACACTTCCACACATGGACGGTCAAGGCAGGAATCGAACCCGTAATATTACGATTGGAGGTCGACCGCCCTACCACTTCAATTTAGCTTTAGACCTTTATGAATTTTTGAAATAGGCTGCATAATGAGAAATGAATCAAAATACTTAAAATAAACAACAGTCTTTTTATTCTAAATAGAAGTCAAAATTGACAGTTTTTCTCTGTCGCTGGTGCATTTCTCACAGCAGTATTCTGGTTTGCATCACTGCTGAGGCATTTCTCAAAATAATTAGTGCAAACTGTAAAACATGGTAGAAAACCTGCAAAAGTGAGTCGCTGAGTCGCCTAGATCAGTGTCTTTCAACCTTTTTTGAGCCATGGCACACTTTAACCTCGACAAAAATCCCACGGCACACCAGCACCCCCCCCCCCCCAAAAAAAAGGAGCACTGTATTGATCTACAGCCCCTCCGCAATCTCACATGCATTTTTGTAATAATTGTGGCAGAAAAACTGTTTGATGTGTGTTCATTGTTGTTTCAAGACATTTAGCAACGAAGACTCATTGAGACGCTGTCACTTTTACCCAATGCATCATGGGACATGGAGTGCAAACAGCCGCCGAACGCAGACAGATTTGCTTCTCTGAGCTTCATGGTTTTGTTCTCTTGTTCCACGGTCTGACACCGGATTCTGTGGAAAGCTACACCACTAAAGACGAGCTTTAGCTGGTGTTTTTGTTAGAACTGAGAGACTTTACGAGCAGAATCTGAACAAGGAAGTGAAGACTTTAACCATTTTTGATTGGTCAGACTGATGACGTGTGACTAAGCCTCCAAGAATGATTGGTGGAGACAGTTAAAGGGGCGGGACTTTTCCTAAAACAGCTGAAGCTGCAGCTAAATCGCGGTACCGTCATTCTGATCAAAATGTCTTTAATAGAATCAAATAAACACAAAGAAAAAGTATTTTATGATCTTTTATATTCCTAACTACTCAGTGTTTTATCAGGGCCTGTTTGAATGAACACAGAGCTGAAATCCTGGAGATAGGAAATGTTTTTAGATCAGTGAAAATGGGTCATCTCCCATGGCACACTGGTTGAAAAACACTGGCTGTCTAAGCCAGTGTTTTTAGTAAGTCAACAAATAGCAAGTTTCTTTAGAAACTTTCAGAATTACATAAATAAGATATTTGAATTTTTCAAATTAAATGTTAGACTCGAATTTAAAACAGAATGCAAATACAAATGGTAAAAGAACATTTCCGGACCACACCGGAAGTAAACATGTGGTTACGTCATCACAGCGCGACAAAACACTAAGCAGGTGGTGCACGAGCTCCTTTAACCGCGAAAACGGTTTTTTCGGGTCAAAATTAGTTTATTATCTGCATCTTTATTGTTTTTTTGAACCACAGGGCGTAAGAAACCATAATTCTTCTCGTTTTTTGTGAGTAAAATCCTTTGAAACGAACCTGAATTTCTTTTTTGTTTTAGTCTGAAGTTAAATTCGTTTGTATCGGAAAACAAACTTCGGTTTATTCTTCTTAGAATCTTCCAAAAAAAAATAAATATTTGAGATGAACGAAGAAGGTAAGACGGTTCTGGCTGCAGGTCCGTTGTCCTCGTTGTGGCGGGGATGCTAACCGAACCTGTGGTTCCGCTCCAGAGCTGGTGGAGTACTTCAGGGCCCAGATGCGGACGGACCCGGACATGGCGTCGGCTGTGGCCGCCATCCGGACCCTGCTGGAGTTCCTGAGGAGAGACACAGGTGGGTTCGAGTCCGAGAGTTGACCCCATCCGGAGGAGAATCCCTCAGATGTTCGAAACAGAGAAGAAACGAAGTCCAGAACCTCAGAGGTTCGGAAGGAAACGATTTCCTCTTCCTCTGGATTATTTGGATCAACTACTGCAGATTAAAATACAGATTAATGAGGAGAAAACGGAACTCATTGAAGATTCTTGGAATGAAATATGATTAAATTAGTCAAATTTAACTCTCAATAAATCTTTAGCAAAAACCCCACAAAGGTGATGTCACATTTTAATCGGTTTATTCAACAATTTAATCCAATATTTGGGAATTCCTGAATAGAAACAATATTTTGTCTGATTGTGATGTTTTTTTTTTTACTGTTTAAACTGTTCTTTGTGACTTCAATAGTTCTCTGGGTCTTTCATATTTCTTCCTCTGTTGGAATGGCGGTTTCTGTCTTTGGGACGAGCAGCACAGCTCAGTCTGGGTTTTTCACACCCAGTTTCATCCCACAGAACTCGGTTCTGTTCGGTGGATGAGCCCAGATTCCATCAGAAAGGTTGCTGTGAGAGGAAAGCTGGAGGAACAGAGAACGGGATCATGTGTAGGTTTGATCATCACGGCCATCAGAGGAAAACATCCATGTTCTGCAGGAGGAGTTCGCTTTCAGTCACAGAAATGCAAGTTTACAATAATCATGTTGTTTTGCTGTTAATCAGAAAAGGCCGAGTAGAAACATTTGAGTTTGTAGTCGGTTGGTTGTCGTGGAAACCAGCAGATAGCGGTTTGTACGGGGTTGACGGCGTGTGGCGTGAACATGACAGCGCCGCTGTTTTGGCAGGATGTGACGACATTAAGTCTGACCTTCCAAAATAATATCAAATCCTTTAGGAAAACGCCGTCTACGATGGTCGCAGACCAAGAGTTTGAGGCTCACCTGTTGGTCCATCAGTCGCCATTTTTGCGGGGGTGTATAAAAAAAAACATGTTAAAAATAACCAGACTAAATAAAATATAAATAATTAAAATAATCATTGTTTTTTCTTGTAAAGCTAATGTGGAGGGATGTGAAGTGACCTGAGGAAAGATTTCTGTTTAAATGCGTTTCCCTCTGAAAGTCTGGAAAACAAATGTAACGCCCCTCTGCATCCAGCAGGGGGCGCTGTCATTCCTCAACAGCTGACGCTCAACCTTCTTCCTGACTGATCTGATTTTAACAAAACATGGTTTTCACTAAACCACAGAGACAGAAATAAAGAGATGAGAGAATCCTTGTTTGGCCTGGTGGCGGCAACGCCAGACTTTGAGTCTGATCTGAATCTTTCTGTAACGGACGAGAAATAAAATGTTGAGCTCCATGGTGGATGTCAAACGTTTGGCCCCCGCAGGTGAGACCATCCTGGGCCTGAGGGAGAGCCTGACGTGGGCCACGGACTGCCTGAAGGGGGAGGACTCGTCTGTGGCGGTGTCGTCGGGGGGGGAGCTCTTCCTGCGTTTCATCAGCCTCACGTCGCTGGAGCATCAAGTGAGTTTAGAGCAGGACTTCGTTAGAAAGACACCTCTGACCTGTGATGGCGGGGAGTCAGCCTGCCCTGACTCCCCGCCATCCCTTTGTTTACATGCTCTCCTGCTAGCTGACAGGCCCTTTCTAGCTGTCAGGGTTCTGACTTTTTGCTTTGTGCTAGACGTGAGCAGCAGGAGAATCCGTCTGCCTTCCTAGAACATGGAGCCTTTAATGAAAACTGAAGGCTGCAGACGTGAATGTGGGTCATTTCATCAGGAACTTCAGATTCCTGTAGAATCAGAACTTTTCAGGTCATTTTCTTACTGAAAGATAGAACTGAGACGATCATATCATGGTGATTATAAGCAAATGATAATGATGTAACTCCAACAAAACCCTCAAGCTAATATTAGCGTAGCAACAAAAATGGTGATCATCATCAGATCCGTCCGGTTCTGATCCAGATTCCAGCTCAGACCAGGAAAACACAGACCTTCATGGATCTGTTGGTCTGCAGGTGGATGATCAGAAAGGGGCGGAGCAGAAAGACTTTGGCCCCGCCCAGCTTATTTTCTATGTCATAAATGGAATCTTTTTCAAACTGACTTTTTTTTTTATCTGCTGCTGATTCATGATTAGAGAAAAATTCTCAGAAACACAGTTTTTAGCTGAATTTTCTTTCTCTACGTCCTCCATCATCAGAAAAAGCCACAAGATTAAAAAAAAAAAAAAAAGTTTTTCTCTAGTTTTAAACGGGGAGAGGAGACGGTGCATTGGGGGTCATCATGGCCATTTGGGCAAAGCAGACGTTTACATTATTACTTACAATATGAACAGAAACCAAACCTCTGTCTCATTAAAACGTACTTTTTATGAAATTACAACTTCATTTTTAAAAAATATTGTTCTTTACATCTTTCTTTTATTACTTTACCTTCATAAATACACAACTTTACTCTCAGTTTTATGACTATTTAAAAATTCTTTGACCTGAGGCTGTAAACCTCGATGGTGGTTTGCGGCCGTCCACAGAGACACTGGCGTTCTGTGGTGGCGCTGGCGTTCTGTGGTGGTGCCGGTGGTGGCGTTCTGTGGTGGCGCCGGCGGTGGCGGTCTGTGGTGGCGCCGGCGGTGGCGTTCTGTGGTGGCGCCGGCGGTGGCGGTCTGTGGTGGCGCCGGCGGTGGCGGTCTGTGGTGGCGCCGGCGGTGGCGGTCTGTGGTGGCGCCGGCGGTGGCGTTCTGTGGTGGCGCCGGTCTCTGGCTGACAGCAGCTGTTTTGTGGTTGGTCCTCAGGATTTGTCGCGCTGTAAAAAGGTGATGGAGGAGAGAGGAGAGCTCTTTCTGGAGAAGATCTCCATGTCCAGGAATAAAGTGGCGAAGCTGTGTCACACGTTCATCAAAGATGGCGCCGTAAGTTCCCGCCGCTCCCCCTTGGCGCTCGCCGTCCTGCTGCTGTCTCATTCTTCTGCTGATGATCTTTAGAAAATCCTGACCCACTCCTACTCCCGAGTGGTGCTGCGGGTTCTGGAGAAAGCCGCCACGGAGAAGAAGCGTTTCTCCGTCTACGTGACCGAGTCTCAGCCCGACGCCGCCGGGTGAGTGTGCACGCGCGTGCGCACGTGTTTGTGCTGCAGAGACTGACTCACTTCCTCCTCTTCCTCTCAGGCAGCAGATGGCGGCGGAGCTGGCGAAGCTCCACGTCCCGGTGACCGTGGTCCTGGACGCGGCTGTGGGGTGAAGCCCTCTTAGTTACAGACTTTTTTCCCATCATGCACCGCGTCCTCCTCAATGCTCCGCTGTCTTCAGGTACGTCCTGGAGAAGGTGGATCTGGTCATCGTTGGAGCAGAGGGGGTGGTGGAGAGCGGCGGCATCATCAACAAGGTGAGGCGAGGAAGGGGCGGAGCCTCTGATTCAGGTTTGGACCTAGACTCAACTGCAGGCTGACGGGCGGAAACTCCTCCGTCACCGCCTGATGAATCCTGAACTAGCGTGTTTTCACCGCATGTGGAGCTGCGTTCAAAACACGCCTGAAAAGATTCTTTATCATCCCAGAACGTGCGACCAGAGACACATTTTAGCGGCATCAGAATTCATGCTCACTTCATGGTTCAGGTTTCCGTTGGCGTGATGTCCATCAGCAGAACTCTGATCCGTTTGGTCGGTTTCTATTCAACCATTTCAACGTTTTATTTGCTTTTTTGGAAAAAAAAGATTCAGTCTTTTGCAGAATCAGTTAAAACATCTTTTTATTCCAATTATTGACACAGGAAACAGCGAATGTGATCGTTATTCTCAGTCTTTTATCAGACACCAGTTCAGCTGTGACAATCTAGACTTTTCACTCAGACGGGACGTGGTGGCGGGACGTGTGACCTCAGTGACCTCGGCGCGTCTGTCCTTTCAGATCGGGACCTATCAGACGGCGCTCTGCTCCAAAGCTCACAACAAGCCCTTCTACGTGGTGGCGGAGAGCTTCAAGTTCGTGCGGCTGTACCCGCTGAACCAGCAGGACGTCCCGGACAAGTTCAAGGTCAGGCCTCCTCTGACGGCGTTCCGGGATGGGCGAGCCCCGCCCTCACGTCTGTTTCTGGCTCCGCAGTACAAAGCCGACACCCTGAAGAAGGGGCGGAACCTGTCGGAGGAGCACCCCATCATCGACTACACGCCCCCCTCCCTCATCACCCTGCTGTTCACCGACCTGGGCGTCCTCACGCCGTCCGCCGTCAGCGACGAACTCATCAAACTTTATTTATAGATGTCAATAAAGCGGTTCAGAGCGGTTCCTCTGCGTCCCGTCTGCTCTTCGGTCCGTTGGTCAGCTGCTGCTCGAAGTCTTCCTCGCTGATCCGGCCTTTCTTCAGCTTCTTCAGGAGGCGCGTGTCGTTCAGGAGCTCCAGCGCCTCCTCGTCGTCCTCATCCTCGCCCTGCAGAGAGGGCGGAGCTTAGACCTTGTGTCCTCTCAGAGGAGGCCTCCAGCCGTCAGCGCTCACCTCCTCGTGCTTCCTCTTCACTGCCCTCCTCTTCCTCCGCTCCTTCTTGCTCTTCTGTTTGGACCAGGCTTTGTTCTTGGCGAAGTTCTTCTTGGGCGGAGCCGTCTCGTCTCTGTCCTTCTGCTCCGCCAGCGTCTTCTGCCTCTGCCTCTCCCTGTTCTTGTCCTTGTACGGGATGGCGTCCGTGTCCACCGCCGCCTCCGGGAAATCCGGGAAGGACTTCCCCCTCAGCTCCGGCATCTTTGGGAGCCGGAGGAGCGCGAAGCCGCGCGCCAAGGCGGCGAAGTCCAGATCTGTCGATCAGAACCAAAAGGTTACAGGTTTGTCCCGCCGCCATTTCAGTCCCGTTTCCTGCGTCACCTTTGACCCTGAAGATGAGGCTGCACTCGTGTTTGGCGTAGGCCTGAACGTACGACACAAACGCCTTCATGCCTCGCTCGAAGGCGGCGCGGTCCGCCAGCGCCATGGCCTTCACTTTGGGCAGCACGTCCACCACGTCACTGATGGGGGGCATTTTCTGGAGGGGGCACTGAGACGCAGAAACGTATTCACAACGTTCAGGGTACAAACAATAAAGTTTTGATTAAAAAAAAATGTTTTTGCTCCAATAAGGACTGATGTTTCTATGGCAACCACTCTAGCCTATCAGGAGTGAGCTTGTTGGAAGGCCACACCCCCACCACTTACATGAAATCAGATGTTTAGAGCTTTCATTGAGGCTTCTGATTGGTCAGTTTATGACTCACTTCTATACAGACGTCTGTGGGATTCTGGCTTCTTGGAGCCACTTCCTGTTTGGACCACCAGGGGGAGGGGCCACTCAGTCAGTGAATTTATCCGGTGAACTCAAACGCAGCACAAAAGCCTCCATGTCTGTGTTTGAACACAACGCTACGGGAGGCTGACTCCTCCCCCTCCTCCGTGGGCGTCTGGACATCAAGTTTACAACCACAGACCTTCATTTCTTTATCCCATTTTGGCGGCCATATTGGATCCAGGTGACATAACGGATCAAAGACTTTGTTTTGAAACTTTATTGTTCCTCAGAACGTTTACAGTCGGCGTGCTAAAAACTGACCTTCTGGTTGATGGACAGGAAGTTGACGTAGGTTTCCTCCATCGGCAGCAGGAAGACCAGGGCGTTGCCGTAGTTACCGATGCGGGCCGTGCGTCCACACCGATGCACAAAAGCGCTGAAAGTTCACAAGATCAAATCCCAAACTGCGCACCTGCTTGGACGTTGGGGGGCGTCGGGCTCACCTGGCACGGCTGGGGGGGTCGTACTGCAGCACCCAGTTCACGTCAGGGATGTCGACGCCTCTGGCCATGACGTCGGTGCACACCAGGATGCCACTGCAGCCACACGGACGGTGATGATCAGGCACGCCGCCGCCGCCGCCAACCCCCCTCCCCCCTCCCCCCAAAAAGCATCCTCACCTCTTGAGTTTGCGGAAGTCGGCGAAGATGCTGTTTCGTTTGTTCTTCATCTTCCCGTGAATGCAGCAAACCGGAACCTTCCGCACTAGCAGCTCCAGGGCGCGGCCATAAAACTCCACGCAGGCGCAGGTGCTGCGGCAACAGGACACGCCCCCTTACCTCACTGAACCCACACTCAGAGTCCAACATATTTTAGAAAAATAATCCAAGTCATCCTGTCAACTAAACAGCATCGTTTAAGGTTTTTAATATAAATGTGAAATCCCTGATCTTAGATCAATCAAAATCTGAACTTTACACGCTGCACTTGAATGCAACACCAAACCAGCAGAAACCTACAGACCCAGAAACATTTGGACCCTAAGAAAGTCCAGAACTCTCTTGTTTCCAGGCAGACTCACCTGAAGAAGACCAGCTGCTTCTGGTGCTTGTGTTGCCGTAGAAACGCCACCAGGTGGTTGAACTTCTCATCAGCCCTGCAGACCTGAAAGCAGATGGATTTCTGGGTCTTTCTGCTCAGAGCATAGTGGACGTTCTCAGACGTTCTGTCCGTGTCCCAAACTATAATCCCACATTCCAGCGTCCTACACATTTCCCAGAAGTCTTTGCAATAAACTGGTGTTGATGGACACTCAGTACAGAGCATCGTCTGAACTGGTTTCAAAATCAGGGACACTGGATCGTCTTGAACCATCTACAGAGGGGCAAAAAAAGTATTTAGCCATAGCCAGCCACCAGATCAAGTTCTCCCTCTAGAGCAGGGGGCGGGAACCTTTTTAACAGAGAGCCATGAACGCCACATATTTTTAAATGTAATTTTTATAGAGCCATACATGTTTCTAACTACAAATACTAGTGAATGTGAGCATTAGATGTCATGTCAACACTTAACGTGCAATAAGTCTGGATTCTTTTTAATAACGTTGTTGTTGTAGCGGACTGAGTGTGGTATGTGACGGACAGCGTGTTCTAAGCTCTCACCATCAGGGCGCCGTTTCACCTCGCTGCCTGAGCCCACCCTTCACAAAGACGGGAGCAGCTGCAGGACGGCGGTTCACAGGTTTCAGGCCGATACAAACTCTGTCATATCACAGATAATAAACTGATTGTAGTGCAGATTTATTTTTCTCCAAGCACTGCTACTACTGAACCCCCCCCCCACTGGCATCAGCATCGCGCCCGAGAAGGACTGGTCTAATGAAAAACTTTTTAATAATTAAAGATTTGTCTGCAAGCCAGATGTGGGTCACGAGTCCCAGGTTCCTGACCCCTGACCTAGAGGCCTGTAATTTCCATCATAGGTGAACTGCAACCATGAGAGACACAATAGGATTCTGGAAAATCACATTGTCTGACTTTTAAAGCATTTATTAGTAAATTATGGTGAAAATAAGTACTTGCTCGTCTACAAAGAAAGAGTTCTGTCTCTCACAGACTTTAGGGGATCAATAGAGGAGATCTGCATGGAGGAATGGACCAAAACACCAGCAACCGTTTGTGAAAATGTACAGAAAATGTTTGACTGAAGGGTATATGACAGAGTTCACCACAGTTTACAAAGAAATTCTTCAGAAATCAGTCAGTGTGATTTTCTGGAAGTTCCAGGCCTCTAGAGGGAGAAGCTGAACAGTCGGTGGCCGACTGAACACTTTTCAGCTCCACTGTAGTTGGATTAGTTCGGACCCAGCCGTCCGGTCTGGTGTCACCCACCGTGTAGTAGTTGGACAGTCTGGACGGGGTCTTTTGGGCGGGGGCTGCGGCGGCCAGGCCCTTCTCTTTGACGGTGATCCGGACGGGGTTCCTGAGGCCGGCCCTCACCAGCTTCTCCAGCTCCTGCGTCTGCGTGGCGGAGAACAGGCCGGTCCGCCGCTGCTTGGGCAGGAAGCTCAGGATGGCGTTCAGGCTGCAGAGAGGCGTTCCACAGGTGAGCGACGGCGAGCTTGTTCAAGCAGCAGCCCCACCCCCGACCCCACACCTGCTCTCAAAGCCCATGTCCAAGAGGCGGTCCGCCTCGTCCAGAACCAGAACGTCCAGACTGCGTACGGCGCTCGCCATGTCCAGACCCTCAGACTTCCTCCTGAACATGTCCTCCAGACGGCCGGGCGTAGCGATCACGATGTTCCCGCTGAAAAACCACCAACACGTCCGTAAACACGCCTCCGTCTGCAGCAGAGCCAGCAGAACCTCACACCCACCCCCGATCCTTCAGCCGCTCCACGTCCTCCGCCGGGTTTGAACCCCCGACCAGTAAGATCTGCCTGAGAAACAGAAGGACTTCATGCTGTACTCTGCCAGGCTTCAGAGGAACGTCTGTGGTTTGGAGCATCTGGGAACTCACGTGAACCCTGGAAACCTCCGGAGAAAGGTCTCCATCACCTCACTGATCTGCAGAGCCAGCTCTCTGGTGGGGGTGATGACCAGAGCCCCCACCTGAAGAAACCACACTATGTAGTCAAACAGCAGATTTGACTACAAACAAGCAGCCATGTTGTCCCCCCCGCCCCTCACCTGCATCTTCTTCAGCTTCTCTTCTCTCTTCAGCAGCAGCTCGATGATGGGAATCACAAACGCTAAAGTTTTCCCGCTTCCGGTCACCTGAGATCAGACGTTCGTGAGCTTTCAACACACACTTCCGCTGCTAAAATACTACCTCGGGGGGTAAAAGGCCCCCTCCTGATCCAGTCATGATGGAGTTTCTCGTGTACCCGTCAGTTTAAACTCACCGCCTCTGCGGCCACATCCTTGTTGCTCATGAAAAGCGGGACGCACGCGGCCTGTGGAGAAACGCGCTCACTCAGAACGTTTCCCTCCAAACGGATCAAAAATGGCGCCAACGTGCTGGACTCACCTGGACAGGTGTCATGTGTGTGAACCTGAGCTCACGGAGCGTTTCTAAAATGCCCTCGTGAAGTTTAACAGGTAAACTTTCCCACGTTCCCTCCGCGGACGACGCCATGTTGAAGAAGGCCGGCTCCGCCTACTTCCGGTCCGACCGTGTTTACATTCCGGCCTCAAACAACAACGAGACGTTTTCATCCGCCCACGTTTTTCTTTTGTCGATTTTTCTTCTGACTGAAACAATTTCTATTAAAATAAATGTGTAACTGGAAGATGATCAGATGATTAAATTGAGTCTCATGTCGCGATAATTGAACCTAATAGCGCTTTGGGCTGTATAACAAACAAAACAGATAAAGAAATTGGAATCAGATTTTACTTTTATGATTTTCATCCATTAAAGTGATAATTAAAATCGAGTTATAATTGCTTTGAAAGTCAACCGATTTTTTTTGTATTTCATAGCTCTAACCAGTACTTATTTAGACCTAAATGTTAAATGTTTCAAATATTTCCCCACATTTGTTATGACCAAGTCTAACTTTGAAGATTACAATTCAATATTTTTTAAATTCTAGTCAGACATTTGAGATTTAGGTCAGAATTGTGGATAAATGTCAGCACTAATCTACATCATTCATTCATTCATTTTCTAATCCGTTTTTTCCCCTTCGGGGTCACGGGGCTGCCGGAGCCTATCCCGGCCACTCATGAGCGAAGGCAGGGGACACCCTGAACAGGTCGCTAGTCTGTTGCAGGGAAGAATTTCAACAATCACACATCCATTCACATTACCAATTAACCTATGAAGCATGTTTTTGGACAGTGGGAGGAAGCCGGAGACCCCGGAGAAAACCCACGCATACACGGGGAGAACATGCAAACTCCACACAGAAAGGTCCCCTGTTGATATTGATTTTCACGTCCCCCAGCCGGGACTTGAACCGGAGGCCTTCTTGCTGTGAGGCAAGAGCGCTAACCACTGCGCCACCGTGCAGCCCTGATCTAATCTACATCAGTAAAAAGTAAAACAAATAATTGAATAATACTAAAAAGGATCTGGAGATCTTAAGAGGAATCTCCTGTTTTGACATTTACACGTCACATTTCAGGTGCACATTATCGTTGAAATGAAGTCAAAACCTTCAGCGTATTCCTGGCAGAACGATGGCAGCTCCAGTGGTTCAGAGAGAAACTTTCATTTGAAAACGTTTGATTTCAGTCTCTGGATCTGCGACACGAGACGCCAAAAGAAAAACTAACGTTTTTAGTTTGAACTTTTCGGACTGAAATTGAAGCTCCTGAACAGACAGATGTTGGTAATCAGACATAGAAAACTGGTTTTCACAATATTCTTTATTTTTCCATAACAAATCAAGATCAAATGAAGTTGGATTTCCCCAAAACTTGCCCAAAGGTTGGTGGTTTGAGGGCGTTTCCATGGAGACACAGCAATGAGCTCAGATTCCTCCCTGGCGTGTCTAGAGGAGGCTCCGCCCTCACCTCCATGTAATCCAAAAACAAGCCGGTAGAAAAACGTATGAAAGGTTTTCTTCTCTTCAGCAGGATCCTATAAAAAAGCAGCTCAGGAAAACTGCAGATTCAGCATTTGGAGGACGGGAAGAAATGACCCGCCTTCAGGAACTTGAAGCCCCTCCCTTTAGAGTTTGTGGGCGGGGCTGAGGTCAGAGGTAGGGGCGGTTTGGCCTCAGGCGTCTGATGACCGTTGGGTTTGTTGCCGCCGTTCCTCTTGTCCGGATCGCGTCTCGGCGACAGACTCAGCAAACCCAGAACATCCTTCTGGACGGCGCTCATCTTCTTGTCTCCCCCCCAGAGTGGGCGGGGGGGGCTGCGCGTCTCCCGGGTCTGGCTGACCCAGAAGTTCTGGGTCTCCTTGAATTTGAAGTCGTGCTTCAGCTCAGGGGAGCTGGACGCTACGAAGGAACGAGAGAGTGGATGGGGGCGGAGCCTCTCAGCAGGACTGCCGCCGCCCGGCCCCAGCTTCTGCAGAGACGAGGAGCGGGACGGCGGTTTGGGCGGAGCCGGAGGAGGCGTGGAGACGGAGAGCCGCGAATGACGACTGGAGACGGACAAAGGAGAGGAGGACGCCTTCAGACTGGCCCGGCTGTGGGGTCTGCTGAAGGCGCTCGTCTCTGACGGCCGAAACGACCCCCCTCTGGGGCTGAGGGTGGGGGTCGTGGGCGTAGACCGTGACATGTGGCGGGCGTGCACGTCTCCCCGCCCCTCGATGAGTCTCACGGCGCCTCCTGTCAGCTTCTGCATGTGGCTCTGCGTCTCCTCCAGGATCTTCTGGGCCAGAACCTGGGGGTCCAGTTGTCCCACAGGCCCCGCCCTCTCCTGGGATTTGACCGTGCTGTCCGTCTCGGTGCTGGACTGGTCTGATTCTGAGCTGCTGGCCTTTCCTTTGCCGCTCTGCAGGGGCGGCGAGCTACAGAAAGAAAAACATTTCAACAGGAAACCCAAAACCTTTAAAATGATGCAGTTTAGGAAATAGAACGTCTTTGTGTAACAAACAAACAAACAAACAAACAAACAAACAAACAAACAAACAGGAAGATGAAACTCTTTACAGTTTTGTACAATAAAGATTTTTAAAATCTTTGTCATTTTTAAATATTTCTTTGTAGCTGTAGCTACAGTAGCATTGCATTTTTATTCCAGTTTCCATTTGCTAATTTTTATTTTTTATTTACTGTCCTTTCGTTTCAGAACTGGTGAGGACGAGTATCTTCAGGGTTTTGAGGAGATGAATCAGTGGACGTTAGCGTTAGCATCTTTTGGACGTTAGCATCTTTTGGACGTTAGCGTTAGCATGTTTCATAGCTTAAGCAGCCTAAACAGAGGCTTGACGTCAGACGTAGGTTTGTTGCCAGTTTTCTTTTTTTCTCCTCCATGTTGATAAAAATACTGACTGAATAAATCTTTATTGTTCCTTGTACGGCCCTTCAGCTAACATGCTACGTCAGCTCCAACTACAACAACAAGGGTCTTTAATGTCAGCTAGTGTTTGAGTTGAACAGAAAACCATAAAAAGATATGAATCCTCAGTTCATCTATGATTAATGGCTAAAAATTTAGGATTGAAAACATTTTCCAGTTTTTTTATTCAGAATTGAAACATTTCTACTAGAAAAACGTCTATTCTTTTTTAGTCTATAAAGATTTTCTTTGTCTTAAATTAAAAAATAAAAACAATTTAGCAGCAAAACAATAATAATAATAATAGTAATTAGATCAGATGGTGTTGACCCCCCCCCCCTCCCCATCAGAGGGACGGAAACGTACACTTCCCGGATGGGGGGGCTGTTTGGAGCTGTTAAGGACAGCGGGGTTGATTTCAGCGGGGAGGTGGGGGTGCTGATGCTCCCCTTGGAAGATATGGTCAAAGGACGCCCCCCCGCAGACCTCCCAACCCCGCCCCTGCCAGCATGTTGCCCTGCCGTCGGCGCGTGGATGTCCCGCCCTCCTCGCCGTAGCGGCTCGCTGCAGATGATGGAGAAGCCCTCATACTCCTCCTCCCCTCCCTGACTGCTCAGGCGACCTCTCGACGAGCCGCCGTGATGCAGGGGGGCGCAGGCCCCCCCACAGTGCCGGTCTTGGTCCTGCTGATGCGGGTTCTGGATGATGATGTCACTTCCGGCGGGCTCGGGGCGGGACAGGAAGCTGAGGGAGGAGGCCAGGGAGCTGAGGCTGTAGACGGAGATGGCGTCACTGGAGAGGCTGTCGGGGGGGACGAAAGGTGGCTGAGGGGGGTAACAAGAGAGCGAGGGGGGTAAAGAGTGCGGCTGGGAGGAGGACAGGGACTCCAGGGAGGAGGAGCTGTCCATGCTCAGACGTTTGGGAAGCTCTGTGGAATCTAAAGCAAAGAGAGGAGGAGACCAGTTATCGGTTCTGCTGGGGGGGGTTCTGCATGGGGGGGCTCTGCAGGGGGGCTCTGCAGGGGGGGCTCTGCATTGGCGGTCCTCACCAAACAGAGCGAGCAGCGACTGCAGAGCGAAGTGCAGGCTCCTCCTGCCGGCCTGCTTCCCCGTCTTCAGCACCACCTCCTCCTGGCCGACCTCACACAGGTCAAAACCTGACAGGAGGAGAACACTTTACCCATCATGCATCAGCCCTGCTTCACAAACACAACTTTAAACAGAGTTCATGTTTTCCTTTGAACCCTGATCAAAATGATTCAATGCTTTGTTCTCTAGTGGGCGGAGTCAAACTACCAACCAAGTTTTACCAAGTTTTGAAGCACCGAATGAAAAGGGTTTGTTTTACACAAACCAACGTCTGAAGTTCTCCGGTTCTTCACCAGAAAGGGTCATGAGGTTCTAAACTGGTTCCACTCAGCCATCAGAGGCAGACGTGAACCAATCGGTCTGGTTGCTATGGGAGACGCCTTCATGGCAGCTACCATTCAGCTGCTCCTCTGTTCATTCAGACTGTAGCTCGCAGCAGAAGTTCTGTCACCGATCCTCGCCCCGTTTTTTACCGGATCTCCCATGGTTCTGATGGAGACGCCGGCGCTTGGCGTTCTCCCAGACTCACCCAGAGCGGCCAGGAACTCGTGGCAGCCCGGGAGCCTCCAGAGCTGCACGCTGATGGACACCTGGACGGGGGACAGCGGGAAGTCCTGCTCTTTGTCTCTGGACGGCAGCTGGACCAGAACCTGATGGAGCTTCAGAGGAACCACGACGTGAGATGAAGGTAACACGGAACACAAGAACCCATTCAGAGAGACCAGAACTTTCTGGAGAAGAGCTCCATGCTGCCCCCCTGTGGTTCCTCTAGGAGAAGCTCGACCCGTTTGGATTCTCCCTCAGATGCTGGGAGACCTGAACTAACCTTTTCTAACTGGGTTAGTTAGTGGGAAGTGGAACGGGTTTGGGTCAGGATCCAGTACTCACCATTGCTGCCACGTTCTTAATCGCCTGGTTGCAGCGAGTGTGAGAGAACAGAGCAGAACTTTAGTGTTTTTCTGCCTCCGTGAGACCAGAACCACGGCGGGAAAGCAACCACTCAACATGCATGAAGGACGAGACAGGAAGTAGTTTTAGCGGCTGAGCTCCCCCAGGACTGGAGTTTGCTGAAAGGTCCAATGATGACGTTCTTCCTGCTTTTATTTGAGGTTAGAGATTCATTTCTGATAAACACGGAACTGTTTCACATTCAAATCTTAAAGCTGATCGTGTCACACGACCACACTGTTTACATAGAATGAGCTTCCTGGAACTGGTTCTGCTGCTGAACTCGTCTGTCTTTCTGCACATCTGCGACTCCGCCGCCAAAGCAACGTTAAAACGTCCGCAGAGTCGCCCTGAACATCGTCTCTATCCTGTTCTGTCTGCTCTTTCCTCTCACAGCGGAGCATCAGCTACATCGTTCCTCCATAATCCTCTTCCACTGTGCTTTTCTATCTGCAGCGTTTCTTTGATGTCACAGTTACTGTTTTGCTGCGATGGCGGGTCTCAGCCACCGCTGAAAATAGTCCAAACAGTCGCAGACAGGCCACTACATTTTTTAGGTGTGAAAAAGTCCATGACCCTCAAAAAAAAAGCTTGACAATAAGAGAATATTAAGACAAGAACAGGTAAGTTAACTTAGAGCTAAACTGTGGCGCCGGTTAAAATTAAAACATCACTATGATCAAAAAGTCCAGCTGTCTTTCTGTTTCTAAGCTTTCTGCTGCCAGATGCAGCGTTTCTCCATCTAAGCCTGTTTGTCTCATTGAATATAATGATCCCACAGACGGATGCAGACATGCAGGAGACAAACACGTCCAAAGCTCTGGACCCCACGTCCTTCATGAGACCGGGACGGTTCCGACTCGTACCTTCTGAACCAGCTGCTCTCCAGCTTCAGACGCAGACACCAGCTTACAGAGCGCCTGCAGAGCGGCGGGACTCAGACCTGCGGGGGCAGAGCGGCGTCGTTAGAACCTCCTTTTATCCTGGGAGTCTTTTTTTGATGGTTTGGATAAATGTTCCAGCAAATTCTCTACATGATCCTGAGCTGAAAGGAGAAGCTGCAGGTGAGCAGAGAGGAGCAGAGGAGCAGAGGAGCAGAGAGGAGCAGGTACCGAGCAGAGACTGCAGCGTGGAGCTGCACTGCTGCAGGCGATCTCCGGGGTCTGACGTCGGGAAGAAGACGGCGGCGGGGAGTCCGGTGCAGGAGACATCCAACCGGAAGCCCACAGCAGCCAGCAGGGCCTGCCACCCGGGAACCCCCCCAACCTGACGTGAAGGGGAGGAGGGAGGGCTTGTGAAGAGACACGCCTCTGAACTTTATTGACAAAGACAAAAAGACGAACCTTGTTGTCCACACTCTGCTGCGATGTGTACATGGGGTTACAGTGTCTGCTGTGGATGCGCTGCAGAGACTTCTCCACCTGAACAGGAACAGGATCATCCATCCATCATCCATCCATCATCCATCCAGCATCCATCCATCCATCCTCATCCATTCCATCCATACATCATCCATCCATCAATCATCCATCATCCATCCATCATCCATGCCATCATCCATCCATCCATCATCCATCATCCATACCATCCATCATCCATCAATCCATCCATCCATCATACCATCCATACATCCATCCATCATCCATTGATCCATCCAGCATCCATTTATCCATACATCCATTCCATCATCTCCATCCATACCCATCATCATCCATCCATCCATCCATCCATCCATCATCCATTTATCATCCATCCATCCATCCATCTATCCATTCATCCATCCATCCATCCATTCATCCATCCATCATACATCCTCATCCATCCATCTATTCATCCATCTATGTCATCCAATCCTCATCCAGTCCTCATCCATCATCCATCCATCCATCCATCCATCAATCCATCCATCCATCCATCAATCCATCCATCATCCATCCATCCATCCATCCATCATCCATCCATCCATCCATGCATCCATCCATCATCCATCCGGCCTCCAGAACCTCACCAGGTGCAGCAGAACCCTCAGAGCATCTCTGGCTCGGTCCGGGTGCTGCAGGATCTCTGCCAGAGCTTGACCAACCACTGACATGGGACTGTTGAGCTTCACGTCGCTGCCGATCAGCATGTAACCTACAGCACAGCAGGGCCACTGAGCATGTGCAGTAACAGGGATGCTCCGACAAACACGGTTTGGTCAGCATGACACAGCACTTTCTCACCCTGCCGTGTGTCATGCTGCATGCGTGACACGCTTACAAAGGTGAAACAGACAAACATGTTTTGGTCGTTCTGTCTACACGCTGAATCTAACTGAGGACTGATGGTTCTGGCCTGCAGGGGGCAGCAAACCGCCTTTTAACATCCTGACTTGATGCGACCGCAAAGCCCGCTGCGGCTCTGACCGGCCGGTTCTGCTCACCGGCCCAGTTGGACGGGTGTGAGAACTGCTTGCTTCTCTGCAGCGCCTTCATGGCCTCAGTCAGCGCGGCGCTGGCTTTGGCCCCGCCCAGTAAGGCCGTGTAGAAGTGGTGAGTGAACAGCTTGGAGGCGGCGGCGGGAACGGGCCACAGCGAGACGCAGACACAACGCACTCCTGCATCCAGGAAGGCCCGGGTCAGACCCACCACGCCGTCGGCCGTGATCCTGCCGCTGGACTCCGGGAACGACCTGGGGGGGAGGGGGGGGGGTCACAGGGCGCCATCAAACCCGACAGGCTGGAAAAAGTTCCACTGCGATCTGAACGGTACCTGAGAACCAGCAGTTTGACCGTCAGGTTCAGGTCCAGAACATCTGCAGCGGTGAGGAGGAAGTCCTGAAGGGGGGGGGAGTCGCACACGCCTCCCCCGTCCTCACTCCCCTCCTCTGCTACTCTCAGTCCACTGCTGCCACTCCTCAGAAACGAGCCGGTCCGGCGCAGATCCGCTCGGACGCTCTGCCCCTCCCCCTGGGCGCCCTCTGGAGCGGGAGCGAGGACCAGCGCGGCGAGCTTCCACGATATGTGCGTGGCGAAGTGAACGCACTCCGCCTGGCTCAGCGCCGCCAGGACGCGCTCCTTGGTGGCGTTGGCGCCGGTCAGGGGGTGACACCCCAGCTGCTCCCCCAGCCAAAGAGCTTCTTCCTGAGCGGAGGGTAAGGGCCCCCACAGCCAGCGGTCCATGATGCCGGGGGGCAGGCGAGGAGCCCCCACCACCGCCGCCAGCGAGCCTCCGTCTGAGCAGTGAGGGGGGGCATCACGGCGAGGAGGAGGCTGTTTAGCGGGAAGCAGAGGTTCCATGAAGACGCAGCTTCAAACCAACAGCAGACGTTTCTGTCACCTGCCTTCGCCGCCGCGCCCAGAGCCGCCAGAGAAGGAACGGCGATGAGGCCGAAGCGCTCGTACAGATACTCGTTGGAGGAGCTGCCTTTGAGCAAGGCGAACGGGATCAGGTACAGCTCTCCTTCCAGAACCAGAACCAGCTGCCGGTTCCTGCCGACAGGCCCGCCGCCGTGCATGAGGCCCTGAGGGGACAGCGTGAATGAGAGGCCGGACCCGGACGCCGCGTGGAGCGCGTGACACGGCCGTACCCCTTCCATCGGCGCCACGAGCAAGTCGTACAGCGCTCGCAGCGGAGGCTTGCCGGTGCCGCTCCGTCGGCCTGGAGGAGGAGAACATCCATCCTTCACGGAAGAGAACGTGGCGCCGGAGAGACTGGTCACGCTCTGACAGCTCCTAGAACACGCCACAGACAGAGAAGACGTGAGATAGTGACCCCTACAGGCCAGATTGATTATTTAAACAGGAAGAGACCATTTCAAACACAGGAAGCAAGAACAACGGCGACGTTTGTGCTCCAACTTTAAGGCAAGGTTGTAGAAAAGTCAGGAAAGCAGAAACTGTTGGTGAGAACGTTTGAACTGGATTTGATTGTTTTATTGACGGCTTTTGGTATTTGAGTAACCGGATAACTGTTATGTTATTTTATAATAGCACAACATCTGTGCAAGTGTTTCCATCCCTGGGAGATTCAGTTTCTTTTTGATCAATGCATGAAAAACTCCAACAAACCAAAACCATGGGATGGGAGGTCAGCGGCTAACCCCCACCTGTTGAACAGGTTGTTTCTGGACACCATGCGCAGGTAGCCGGTGGGGTCGGCGGAGCTGAGCTCCTCAAACTGAAGATCTGCAGCTTCGCTCTCCGCCTCACTGCTGGAACAAACTCTGCAAACACGGAAAAGATTCAAACACCACCGAGACGCGTTCGGACAAACTTCAGGAACCGTCCCTGCAGCTTTTCCTAAATGTTCCTTCTAATCCTCTGACAGAGTCGCTTGCTTTCGTTCCCTCAGTCTCTTAACTCTGGTAGCGATGAGAAACGACAGACAAAATGTTTGAATGCACGCTTTTTCTAGCGGCGTGCTGCAGGTAACAGGTCGTACTGAACTCGCATCTATAGAATGACCGTGGCATCAGCTGTACGCCATGAGAGCATGTGACTTCCACTAGCCTTACAAACACTTCCCCACTACTTAAGATGCAGCCGCCTTTCACTGCGACCCTCACAGACCGGGACAACCCAAACACCTGCAGAACCCGTACGGGTCAACCGCCAAACAGGTCGTGTGACTAAAGCTTCAGTCATTCCTCTCCTCAGAACAGATTTGTTGGTTTTCTTTGGTTACTTTGCCGGTTTGGGGATTTTTTCTCCTGCAGATAACACACTAACCTGCTGTGGTGGCTGTCCACCCCCAGAGCCTCTCTAGCGTTGTAGATATACTGCTCCAGAGAGCACGGCGGGCTCCCCCCACACTCCTCAGAGCCTCCTGGTCCAGCCTCGTCCAGGTTGACCTGGTTGAACTTCACGATCCCTTTGGACGGGTCGACATGGGAAGATGGGTCAGTCAGAACCTGAGACTCATTTCTCTAAGCATTTCTGATCCGAGCTTCAGGGTTCAAACCCCCACGATGAGTCAGACGTGGAGGAGTTGATCCACTGAGGAGAATTTTCATTTTCATTAACCAGCAGAGGGCGCTGTAACTCTTGTTCAATTGCCGTTTCCTCTCCTTCAGCATCACTTAATACAATCTGACTATAACAACAGCAGCTGGTTGATTTCTAGGCTTCAGATGACTTTAGCGGTGAGATCAAAGATCTTTAATGTTCATGGTCCACCAAAGCAGACGTGTCCGACCTTTTTAGGCCACAGACCAGTTAAATGTCAGACATTTATTATGGAATAATAATTGAAAATGATGTAGACGTTTGACAGAGGATGAAGATCCAAAGAAACAACAAACAATTGTTGATTTGTAGAAGTTGAATAAAGGCGACAATAAAGGTTCCTTTGGGATCAACTGCACCAAATGCTAGAAACAGGTTCAAATATGAGTCTTTCCATCACCGTCCCCACTTATTTCCTGGTTGTGCCTCATCACCAAGCTCCTCCCACTACCTGGTACCTGAGCCAGGAGAAATCAGCCAGCTGTACAGGAAGCCTCCAGCCAGGGAAAAGTAGAGGACCACGGCCTTCTGACCGTTCACCGTCTCCACAATCTGCTCCACTGTCACTGGAGCGTAAGGGTCAGCCTTCGCTGTTTGCTGGCTTCCTTTCTGCCGTTCAACCAGCAGATCAGCGAAGGCACGTGTCCGCCCTCGCTCGGCGACCGCCAGCGCCTCGTCATGGCGACCTGAGTGACAGATCGGCAAAAACATTCAGGAAACTTCAGGTAAAGTGTGATAAACAGAAAAAGAAGGAAAACATCACTTCATATAAACCAATGATGACGGAAAATCAAAAGATTGAAAAAATATGATTCACCAAGGCTGACGAGGACCCTCTGGAGAGCCTGGTAAGAGCTGGTTTGCAGGTCAAACAGAGAGAGCTTGTACTCCACATTGTGCTGAGTCTCATTACGAATCATCTCAAACAACGCAGACGCCCTGTACAACTGAGAAATGTACGAAAACGTTACACTAACAACACTAATATTTACACATCTGCTGAGTTTTAGCTGTACGTAAAACCCCCCCTCCCCCAAGACCAACAGAAGTCATTTTTCCCTTCCTGCTGTCATCCAAACAATCCGTCTATAATATTACTCTATATTCCAGTGAGCCTGCAGTTACAGCTGTAAAAACAACACAAGACTAAGTAAAATGTTAAAAACTGTCTGAAAGAAACTTAACTAATGGGAAACACTTAAAAACTTGTAAATCTGTTCCACGGACATTTGTGGAATTCCAAGAAAGTTTTCATTCAACTTGATGCTACGTTTACGCCGAATGCAATTCAAATTTGCTGCTCGACACCGAAACTATGTTTCTATGGTAACTGCTCTCACCAATCAGCAGTAAGCTTAGTAAAAACTAAGTAGTTCATGTCTCATAACAACAACACAAGCTGCTTCTCACTGAGATCTTGTTGTTTTGTAGAGCTGCTCAAAGAGGCCGTGTTCTCTGCTGCCAACTAGTGGTTGGAGGGTGAAGTGGAAAACAAGAGTCAGACGCTGAAGGACGCTCAGAAATTATTAAATAAATATTGTCCTGACAGCATTTGGAATAGATACAAATATCATTTTCTATGGAAGACACTCAGATAAAAAAAAAACGTAAAGCCAAGAGGACGCGTTCGGCGTCTTTAGGATGTGCGTACCTGATGCTGAGCCTCCTCCAGGTTCCCGCCGGCCCACAGAGAAAGGCCGAGGCCATGCCGGATCTTCGCTTCATCTTCTTTCAGGCCCAGCTGCTCCGCCAGACGAAGACCTGAAAGGAGACCGTGGAGAAGATCTGAGGTGATGCCAGGTGCTGGTTCCTGTTCCAGAACGACCACGAGAACAACCACGCACCTACCAACAACAACAACCTACCAACAACCACAACCTACCAACAACCACAACCTACCAACAACCACACACCTACCAACAACCACAACCTACCAACAACCACAACCTACCAACAACCACAACCTACCAACAACCACAACCTACCAACAACCACAGCACAACCTGAACACGCTGAAGGAGATCCGACAAGTCTGAGAAAAAATCACAATCACGCTGATTTTCTTTAAACATTTCTAAATTCTTTCTTTGCATCCAGAAGTTTCTGCTGATTTCCACAGAGATGTTGGGGAAATGCAAACGTCTGTTCTTCAAGCTGCTAAGTCTGAACGTTTACTTTCATTTCATTATTTGGGATCCAAAATTTAGACAAAAACTATTATTTTAAAGAAACTTGTAGAACCTTTACGTGAAAACAAGTTAAAGCTATTCAGTGGAAAATCAATAAAATATTTAGGCGTAAACATACCTAAAAACCTGACTAAACTATATGAGGAAAATTACATCCCGTTACACAATAAGATTGTTGAGGATGTAAAACGTTGGAACTTGATCCCCTTTTTCACTTTATATTCAAGAATTGAATCCATCAAAATGAATATTCTACCGAGACTACTTTATCTTTTCCAGACGCTACCTATAAATATCCCTCAAAACCAATTTCATGAATGGGACAAAATTATATCACGATTCATATGGGGAGGTAAAAGACCCAGAGTTCGCCTTAAAACGCTTCAATTACATAAAAATAAAGGAGGATGGGGCCTGCCTTCCTTAAAAGATTATTTTCGGGCAGCACAAATGAAGAAGGTGATTAATTGGTGTGATGTGAACTATAAAGCTAAATGGAAAGACATGGAAGAGAATTCACTAGCTATCCCCATACAAGCAGTCCTGGTAGACTCAAATATCCAAACACATATTGACAATATTTGTAATCCATGGATTAAGTGTACACTCTCTATATGGAAAAACGTAGTTAAAGAATTAAAACTAGAAAACGACCTCTCAATATTCAAATGGTATGCCTACGACTCTAATTTTGCTCCTAACAAATTGGACTCACGCTTTAAATATTGGTCCACCAAAGGGTTACCAACATTTGGAAGTTTGATTAAGGATGGCAAGGTCACTAGTTTTGAAACATTGAAAGAAAAATACAGTTTTGAAAAGCAGGACTTCTATAGATACCTGCAAATAAGGCATTATATAGACACAAAGATTGGAGTAAAGGTTGAAACTAAAGGAGATCTGGTTGACATAATTACAAAGGCATATAAAGGGGATGTTATTAAAAAACATATTTCTGCTCTGTATGCATTTTTGAGTAAGAATCCCCACTCAACTGAATATGTGAAGACATTGTGGGAGAAAGAGGCTGGAGTGAAAATAACGCTGGATGAATGGACATCGATATGGAAACACCAATGGAAATGTACCGCTTTACAAAGATGGAGAGAATATGGATGGAAAAGTTTGATCAGATTCTTTATCACACCACTTCAGAAGACTCATTATGATGGAAACCCTCCGCTATGTTGGAGAAAATGTGGAAACCAAAGAGCTCATCATGTTCACATCATGTGGGACTGCCCTCTCATCAAACCATACTGGACTGATGTTCATAAAACACTGCAGAAGATTTTCAAATGTACATTTCCTTTAGAAATTCAAACTGTTTATTTTGGATGTATGCCACAGGAATGGTCTACACAAGATAAAACCTTGCTGGGCGCCCTGCTGGTTGCGAGCAAAAAGTGTTTAACTAAAAATTGGCTTTCCCCTTTTGTACCAACTTTAATAATCTGGTGGGAATTAACATTAGAAATATATAAAATGGAAGAACTAACAGCACACTTGAACAACAAAGAAGACTGGTTTACCTTATGCTGGAAAAAGTGGGTCCAATATTCTAATTTACATATGTCTCATATTATTTCAAAAATACAAACAAATATATAAACACTGGTCACTCCCAATAGTTCATTGTTCTATTTTGTTAAAAAAAAACAAAAAAAACCAAAAGAAAAAACCTGTGTTCAATGTTTGTGTATTAAGAAATTCTATGCAAATTCAATTTATATTGTTTATTGTACTGTTTTTTACTGTAAAGCTGAAAATGGATAAATAAATAATTAAAAAAAAAAAAAAAGCTGTTCAGTGGAGCACTTACCTATCACGTGCACACCTGTGCACGATCAGCAAGGAGCCAGCTCACACACGTTACTACGGACGCCGTAGGACGCCATCAGCTGTCCGTCATGAGAGCGAGGAGCTTCCATTATCCCTAACACTTCATGATACACTTACCACACGCACCGATGAACCCATTTACTGAGATGAACCAAAATGAACTCACAGAAATCTTAATAATGTAGAAATAATTACACTAGAAAAAGATGTGGTGGGCTCCCCCTTCTATCGCCCCAGGCACAACCAGAGCCTTGGACTGGCATCGGTTACTGCCACTGGACGCGAGGGGCGTGGCATTGAGCCTGTTGTGCTGCAACAGAGAGCGCACAGCTGGGTGCAGCTGACTGTGTGGGCTGGGCATCATCGCCTTGTGGTTTGGTTAACTCTTTTCGGGTTTTTATACTATTTGTAATGAAGGTTGTCTATTTTCTTAAAAGCACAGTCTTGGTTTCCTATGTCGGAGAGTCCTGTGCTTTTGATTTGAGTTTTCTGCTGGCGGCATCCACGGGGAAACCATAATGCCACAATGAGAAGCATCATTGACCTGTTTCAGGAGCCTCACCTTCCTGCAGGTACATCACAGCCTGAGCGTAGTTCAGCAGGGCGTGGTGTGTCCTGCCCAGGCTGCCGTAGGCCAGAGTTTTGGCCAACAGATCGTTGGTCTGCGCCGCCACGCTCAGGTGCTGCTCCTGGAGGACCACGGCTCGCTCGTAGTTCCCCAGAGCCTCGTAGGTCAGGCCTAGGTTCCCGCAGGCCCGCGCCTGGCTCCTGACGCAGCCCGTCTGCTCGGCGATGTCCAGCGCCCTCTGGTGCCACTGCGGACGACATTGACCTCCAGCTGAACCCTGGTCCTGCTGCTCAGGTGAGAAACGCCGGAGAGACCCGAACAAACCTGCAGAGCCGTCTCGTTGTCGGCCATCAGCCGATAAACTCCTCCCAGAGCGTCGCTCGCCTCCGCCTCCAGGGATTGATCCTGTCAGGTAAAAAAGTTTATTTTTGTTTTTATTTACAAGAAATCATTTGTACATTTTTAGTTGAAAATAACAGATTTAGTGTCTGATGGAGCTGAATGACATAAAATGGAGCATAAAAACATTTGAACGCAATAAGAAAGTGCCACAGGCCAGCATGATCAGCCACATTCCTGTTTGGTTTGACAAAAAATGAGATTAATGTGGCTCCAAACAATAATCTGAAAAAGAAAACAGTCAACAAATCCATGCCTGCATGTATCTCAACTCGGTTCCTCCTCTGTGGGGTCATGAGGGGCGCAGGAGTCAAATCAGGATCAGCATTAAGAAAATGAAAAACAACATTATATATTAAAAAAAAGGCCACGGCTTTGCGGCTGTCGTGGTAGCCAATGGGCTCAAAGCCCCGCCTCCCCACTTAAAAACAGGATCAATACCAACAGCAAAATTCTGAATTGTGTAAAATGAGGATTGAAAAAAAAAAACTAAAAATAGCAGCTGCTACTGTTTTTGAATCATGTTTTCAGTTTTTCTTTACATTTACACATTTTTCTGTTTGATTTTCTTTGAAGTTAACAGTGTTCATATTTATTTATATTGCGCTTTTTCATTCCCTTCCTTCTGACTTATATCCTGTCAATCAGGGCGCGGCGCCACGAACCAGAAGCTTTCAACAAATCAGGATTCACATGTTTCATGTTTTCAGCTGTTTCTCCTAAACATTCCCCTCAACCGCAGTCGGGACCTGGACGGCACTCGAAGAGCGTCCTGTGTTTGCAGAGTGGCTGACAAAACCCTGCATGTTCCTAAATCTGCCCTTCTGGGGCATCCCCGCAGCTCCCGTACATCGACTGCCCCCGAACTCACCCCGGCTGAGCGTGCGATGCTGAGCTGATGCTCCAGACAGGACAGGGCCTGCTCGTAGTTTCCCAGCTGGCTGTGCAGGGTCCCCAGCTCCCCGTAGGCCTGGGCCTTGCCCCCTCCTTCCCCCCCGAGCTCGTGGGCCACCACCAGGCGCTTTTCTAGGCACACCAGCGCCTGCTGGAGGCTGCCCGCGGACCTACGGGAAATAAGAAGAGGCTGTTGCTCAGAAAAGCCCCTTTCTGAGGAAAATAAACGAGCAGCAAAGATTTCCTGAGCGGCTCACCTGTGAGCTCTGCCGAGTCCCCTGTAGGCCTTCTCCTGGTCTTGGACGCGGTTCAGGCTCTGAGCCACCGTCAGGTACTTCTCGTAGTTCTTGATGGCCTCCTCGAAGTCTCCCAGAGCGTCATAGCAGTCGGCCAGGTTCCCGAAGGCCCGCCCCCTGTCCAGCAGGCCCTCGGCTCCACTCAGCTGCTGCAGCATGGCCAGCTGCTGCTCAAAGTATCCTATGGCCTCCTCGAAGACGCCCATGTTCATCTTGGTGATGCCCATGTTCCCGTGGACCTGGGCCTCCAGAGCGGGGTCCCTCAGTCCCTGTGCCAGGCCCAGCTGGGTCTCATAGCACTGGAAGGCCGTGGCATAGTCCCCCCGGCCCATGTGGACGGCCGCCAGGTGACCGAGGGCCCGGCACTCGCCCTGCTGATCGCCCAGATCCTTCCGGATGGTCAGCTCCTGACTGTGGAAGGACAAGGCCGAGTCCAACTGACGGAGCAGCCTGAGGGAGGGACGAGTCGACAAACCAACAGACATCAGACCGAACGACAGCAGAGTTTCCGTCGGAACAGGAGAACCAGAGACAGCTCCCCAGAACGATTCAGAACAAGACGAAGCCACACTCTGCTCTCCGCTTACTGCCGGCTTCTTCTGGTTGGTTCTCCCTCACCTGTGAGCTGATCCAAGCGCCGAGAAGGCGTCGCCCTCCATCCTCCGGCTGCCGGCTCTCTGAGCCACAGTCAGCTGCTGCTGATAAAACTTCACCGCTCCCGGGGGGTCGCCCCGACAAACACAAACATCCCCGAGGTTCCCGAGCGCTCGGAAAACCGCCTGAAACACAAAGGCATGAGTCCCGCCGCACAGCAGCCGACCGAAAAGGACTGAAGGTCAGGAACCTGTGTGTGGTCCAAGGCCTGAGCAGCAGACAGCAGGGATCTCTGACACTCCTCAGCTTTGGTGAACTCTCCCAGGGCCTTGTAGGCCAGACCCAGGTTACAGTAAGCTTTGGCCTGAGCTAGTTTGTCCTGAAGGTCTTTAGCCAAAGCCAAGTCCTGCTCATAATACCTACGAACCACAGAAACCACCAGAAATACACTTTTAGGTGCAAAAACAGTACTCCCAGTTAGAATGCCTCTTTTGTTTTGATGAATGCTACTATTATGGGATGCATGGGAGCACCTCCTCTGACCTGACAGCATCTCTGTACTGTCCCAGACAGTAGTGAGCATAGCCCAGGTTGTGACAGACTTTTCCTTCTCCTTCCAGGTCCTGCAGGTCTGGAGCCAGAGCCAGGAACTGCTGGAAGTAAGGCAGAGCCTGAGCGTACTCCCCCCTCCAGCTGTGGAAGTTTCCCAGGTTCACTGCAGGAGGTCAGAGGAGCAGCGTTTGGGATCCGGTAGATCAGAAACCGTTGTGAGCGCCGTCTGCTCGCTCACCTAAAGCCCTGGCTTCACTCTGAGTGTCCCGCGTGTGGCGTGAGATGCTCAGGTGTTGGAGGTAGTGCTGCAGCGCTCGGTCGTGGGCGCCCAGCGCCTGGAAGGCCACGGCGAGGTTCCCGTGCGTGGACGCCTGTGACGGGCGGTCGTTCACCTGCAGCACAGAGACATGTGACACCTCTGATTTTAACGCAGACACCACTGAAGGTTCAGGAGTGTACCTCTAAGGAGATCTGCAGCTCCTGCCGGTGGTACTGCACCGCCTGCTCGTGCATGCCCAGAGCGTGGTAGGCATTCCCCATGTTCCCATAGGCCCGCCCCTGAGCCGCGTAGTCTCCCAGCTCCTGAGCGAAGGCCAGGTGAGCTTTGTGGAGCTTCAGCGCCGCGTTGTACTCGCCCTTCATCTGATGGATGATTCCTGACATGTAGGGAAGAAAACAAAGATGAAAACATCTCTCTGGGTCTGGAGAAAACACAACAGAAAAGCAGCAAAGACACTTTTTATGTGTTTATAGCAGCTGGTTTTAAGGAGGCGGAGCCAAGACAGAACCTCCCTTTTTCAAATCCATACGACAGATTCTTGCTATCGAGTTGTGAGGCGAAGCCGATGGAATTTAATGGGTTACAATGTGTTTTTTGGAGCAAAAAGTCCAATAAATAAAACAGCAAATAGGACAATTTTCCATGAAGCTGCAGGGTTTTGGTGATTTGCATTAATCGTGTTTTTATTTTTGAGTCTTTTAGAGATTTTCTTTTGACATGGAAATATAAACAACTAAAAATAAATAAATGAAACATCAGCCCAAAACAGACATCCTTTTTTTGTGGGATTTATGTTAATTTGCATGTTTGTTTGTTTTTTACCCATAATCCATTAAAGTAAACAAATAAAAAATGGCGCAGCTTCTCCTTCAGATGGCGCCCTCCATCAGGGTGGAACATCGTTTTCACAGCCTTATTTTCTCAAACTTGCAGATGTATTTGCATCTGTAAGCACATTTTTCGTTTTTGCTGTTGCCATGACAACAGATGTGTATCCCACGTTGCACAGACTTCTTTATAAAGGTTTCTGAGAAAATCTAGGTGGTTTTGAACTGAGGATTGTTTTTCAGAGATGTTTCATAAAGAATGCTCCTCCTGATCTATTCCCAGTTTTCCTCGTTAGCCGAAAGCTTTTCCGTCAGCTGTTTCTACGTCTCATTTTTCCAGTATTTTCTGAGACCTGTTGCTGAAATCAAATGCTGCTCGAGTGAGCCGCCGTTCGTTGAACATTTAGGAAACTCCAGCTTTGATTCAGACGGATGCAAGTTTCTCTTCTTTGATGTTTAAGGATTAATGGGAGAGTGTGCGGCGAGCTCGGGGAAGGTTTTTCAATCACTAATGGTGTCAAGTGAAGTAACAGGTGAGAAGAAGGAAAGAGACAGAAGGAAGTGAGATTATTTGAAGAGCTGCAGATAATGATCCTCACAGCTCAGATTTCAAGAACCTCCAGTAATCAGCTGAAGTCTCTGCAGGCTGAAAGCGGCACATTCCCACCATGACACAACCGCATCCATGTGTAAACACTCACGGTGCTCAGACCTGTGGAAACGCATGAGTGGAGCACGGTAAATAATTTAAAAGCTCACAAATCTAATAATATCTGCCGCTGAGGCTCCTCCGGGTTCAGAACGGCACATGCAGAGATCTGAGTCTTGGTCCAGGGAGACCAAACTGGGAAACTTTGGTCCTGAGGGCCACACCTAACTTTCTCTGGGATGAAAAACCTTCTTAGCAGTCAATAATCCAGCTTTCAGAGACAAACCCAGAAAAGTCAGGAGTTAAAAACCAAATGTTGGAGCCAGCTCTATATTTAGATCTTCTATTTTATAAAAAAAGGCAGCATTTCTTTAATTTACTTCTATCACAATTCACATAATTACTTGCCAAGACAAGACAAGGATTGCATCATTTTACGCAAGAAACATTTTTTTGATTAAGCTTCCAGTTAGCCTTTTATTCATTTAGGCAGGAAAACTATCTGGTCGGGTTTAGAACTTTTGGTTAGTTAGTAAAAAAGCAAATTGTAATTTGTAAAAACAACAAAATAGGCACAATTTTTACCCTAAAGTACAATAAATCTGTATCATGCAAATGTTTTATAGACTTAAAAAAATGAAGGATATATATTTTAAGTGTAAGTTTTAAACATGAGCGAAGAAAGATGGACACTGATCCACCTCAATGTGGTCAGACTCTGGTCTGCTGCCCCTGAGACGGATTTTGTGCAGATTTACTGGAAGTGGCATCTTGAACGGGCGTCTCCGAGGGCGGAGTGAATGTTGGGAATAATTCTAAATTCATGCTATGTTGGCTTGCAGAGGCGGTCCAGAATTTGGGACAGGTTAGAGGTGTGTCTCTAAAGCTCTGTGGAAAGCTACACCACTAAAGACGAGCTTTAGCTGGTATTTCTGTTAGAACTGAGAGACTTTTTGAGTTAAATCTAAACAAGGAAGTTAAGACTTTAACCACTTCTGATTGGTCAGACTGATGAGATGTGATTCAGCCTTCAAGAATGATTGGTGGAGACAGTTAAAGGGGCGGCACTGGTATAGCTAACAGGAATAGCTGCAGCTAAATCGCTGTATCTTCATTCTTATGAAAAATGTATTTAATAGAATCAAATAAACACAAAGAAAAAATAATTTTATGATCTTTTATATTCCTAACTACTCAGTGTTTTATCAGGGTTTGTTTGGATGAACAAAGAGCTGATTTCCTGGAGATGGGAAATGTTGTTAGATCAGTTAATGAGGGCAATTTCCCACGGCACACTTGACCATCTCCCACGGCACACTAGTGTGCCGCGGCACAGTGGTTGAAAAACACTGCTCTAAAGCAATGACGTTCAAAAAGCTTCGGCGTAAAACCCAGCCTAAACCAAAGTGAAACGACATCTGGCTCCACTGAAAAACACTTTCAGCTGCATAACTTCTATCTTCTTCTCCCACAAACTCCTCTTCTCACATTTCATGGTGGGCGGAGCTGAGTTTAAATAGGCACATGAGCATTAAAATCCATATTTCCTCTCGGTGAGAGCAGTCAACAGTTTTCAGGTACCAAATCAATTGTACATTTATTCCATTCAGACTCAAGTGAATGAGATTAAAATGACAGTTAAACCCGACAAAAGCAGCTGAAGAAGTAATGACCCAAAAAATGACACTGGGTCTTTAAAGACTCCAGCTCCATGTTTTATTACTGAGCAGTTCAACTGCAGCAGAAATCTAATCTGGCAGAGAAAAATCATCACGTCTCATTTCCAGGTCCTGCTGGGACCTGAAGCCGATCTTGGCCAGAAAAGCTGTGATTAAGATTTAAACAGAAGCACCAGAAAGGACTTTCTGGACCGGGTCCAACCTTTCCAGGTTTTGGACCCAATGGTGCTGATCTGCAAAAACACAAGTCACATAGGAGGAAGAGAAGAGAAGCCGAAGAGGAAGAAAGAGGCCTGGCCCCCCGCTGGGGGGCTCTGGGGGAATGGGGCTTCCATTTTTCTATTTCAACTTCTTTACTTCTCATTTTCATAAAACACCGTAAACTAAAGATCTTCCACAGCGAAGCATGTGCACAAATGTAATGCCTCTGGGGGTTTGGGCTACTTGGTAGTGGCTCCTCCTTCCTTGTTTTGGCGTACAGCTATGTGCCCCCCACCCTTAGTTTCCCTTTTGGGGGGGTCCGTTTAACGTTCCCTTTTTCGTCACACACATCCATGAGGAGGGGGGTGTCTTTGATCTTTGTCCCCTACCCCATGGAGGAGGGTTAGTGGTGCTGTGCCTCGTCCCTTGGGCATTCGCTTTCTGGGCTGGTGGTCCTCTCTCCATGTGGGGAGGGGGATCCCTGAGACCTTTGGGTTTCCATGAGCCAGGGATCCCATCATATCGGAGTCTGGGGGTGTCTGTGTCCGGGTGGTGCTGGTTCCGGTCCTTGCCTTGGCTTTCTGGGATTCTAACCTTTCCCCTCATCAAGGGAGTCTGGTTGGTTAATGTGGTGAACTTGGACCAACCAGGAGGGAGGTCCGCCTGCCTCTCTCTGCTGGACCAAGGAGGTCTACCTGGGGTGTGATGGGGTGTTTCTTAGGTGTGCTCTGGTTTGTGTCGTGGGTCAGTGAGGGTTGCTCAGGACTCTCGGATAGTGATAGGACCCCTTCTGGGGCTGAAAGGGGCTCTTGGGTGGGTGGGGTCTTCTGCTGGACACAGTAGGGGGTTGTTCTCTGGTTGTGCTGGGGTTTGGGCCCTCAGTGCTCCTGCGATGGTCCCTCCAACTCTGGTCTGTGATCAGAGTCTTCACCCCCTTTTTTCCTTTCTTGTACCCTTGCCCCCCATGTCTACTAACCCACTCACCCTCCCCCTTTTTGCCCAAAACGAAGTGCACACATAAAATGACTACAAATAGGGTTTAGCCTCGAATACAAAGGAGGTTTATACAATGATACTCCTCGTGTGTCAGAAGCTACACAGCCCCCTGTTGTAACATCACTCCACCACTAGAGGGCCTCGGCTCTGATCACCTCAGCTGTTGGACAGAACAAGTTAAAAAAAAGAAGAAAAGAAAGGAGGAACCAGAGAAGGAGAGGAGCACACAAAAGGATGGAATGAGTCAAGGGAAAAAGCAAGGGGGGGGGGGGGGCTGTCAAGTCAGCAGCAAAAGAGCCGTTATCATCCATAAATGATGAGTTGAATCATTGATCTGAAGCGCAGAGTGAAGCTCATCTGTCAGGAAGACGACTTCAGCCGAAGCCTGCGAGCATCAAAGCGTCTGCTGAGCCTCACACTGAAATGAATGTAACTGCAGACCGCGGCGGCGTGAGACGGAGAGCGGGAAAAACCCCTGAACGATGTCAGACGGCTGAAATCAATAAAAGACTGGAGTTCAGGAGGCTGAAGTGGTTTGTAAAATGCAGGTAAAACGTGTTCAGATCCATCTCCTGCATGTGTGAAGCATTATGGGTACTGTGGTCAGGAGCCTGGCAGAATGTTATGTTTTGTGATTCGACACAATGAATTGAAAGGGAAAAATATTGAGACCTTTTGTCAATAAAGTTGAATTTTCTGTTGTGTTGAAAAACTTCCCATCAACTCATCTGACCAATCGCCTGCCTCTTGGCCCCTCTGGGCATTCTGGGTAGTGTTGTCGTTTCAAATTATGGTACTGTTTAGTTTTGGGAAAAATCATTGTGTGTCCAAAAATATGGAATTTCCAACGTGAACTGAGAGGCTGTCAAGTTCTTGAGATCTCTGAAACAAACAATTCTACCTGAAGCCCCTTTGGAAAATGAACCTTTGTACAAAAAGCTCTGAACTCTTTTGACCCCCAGCTAGAAGAAAACAGAGGTGACTGTTCAGAATATTGAAACTTCCCTCCTTACAAACATTACATCAAGGTTTATTTTATTGTGTAGTGGAGTTATTGTAGAAACGTTGAAGGTTTTTTTCACATCTTTATCCTCACCAGCTGCATCACAGTGTGGTATGGCGCCTGCAACGCGTCCTGCTGGAGGTCCCTCCAATGCATCGTGAGGGCAGCTGAGAGGATCATCGGTGCCCCCCTCCCCTCCCTCCAGGACATCTACAACACCCGCCTCACCCGGAAAGCCCTCTGCATTGCAGATGACCCCCCCATCCATCCCACAGCTCCTGCAGCCTTCAGGCCAGGACCAGCAGACTCACAGACAGTTTTCTCCTCCAGGCTCTCAGGAAGCTGAACTCTCTCCCAGCCCTGCCCCCCCTCCCCTCTTGTTGCCCCGTTGCCCTCCTGCTCTGCTGATCCCTGACATACACACGTCACCTACCTCATCAGCACTAACTGCACCTTCCACCAGTGCTCCAGTGGCGTAAAAAATTGAAGTTAAACAAGGAACTAAACTACAGTCACTTTATTCTCTCCTCATTTTTACATTGTTATTTTTATACTATTTATTCCTCTACTATTTATAGTTTGTTTGTTGTGCAATTTGAAGGTGTCTCCCCGTTTAACTGAGGATGAAGAGAAAACGCAATTTCAATTTCTATGTATGTGTCAACATTGTAGATTTTGACAATAAAGTATCTTTGACTTTATTCTCCTTTTAGTCCATAAACTGAAACGTAGGCCTTTTAGAGTATGGCGTCTTCATCCAGAGTCTTCATCAGGGGTTGAAAGTGTCTGCAGGGCGTTTGGACCCACAGCTGCTCTCAAGTCACGGTTCTTCATATTCGTGGTTCTTCATATTCGCGGTTCTGACCAGCAGAAGTGACTAAACAAGCTGCTCTTCAGCCTAAAACACACATTTAGAATTCAGCCGAACCTGAAAGTGCTGATTGACCACATCAAAGACTTTTGCCCCCCCACCCACCCCCGTAAAACTGGTGCTTCATGGATGAATTAGAAACAAGATGATGGGGGGGGGGGGTGTCCACTCAGCGGTGGGGTCAGGTTACCCCCCTCTCAGATGTCACTGTGGCTGCAGAAACCAAAGCCTGCTCAATAAAACATGGTAGTTGATTGTCCAGAGAGCTGCTCTGGAGTCCTGGGATGGGGCTGGGGGAGAGGGGGGGTCCACTCTCACCCACAGAACAGACTGATCTTTAAAAGGCAGATTCCACTGAGCAACAGCGCCAGAGCGGTTCTGACGGATCTCCACGAGGAGCCGGAAGGTCTTTGTGTTGGTGAAGCAGCTTCCTACCTGTTATGATTTATCCTCCCAGTCATTAAATATGAGCTCTTCTGAAAGACCTGACTGCCTTCTGGATCACGACCACAACTCCTCTGTGTTTTACCACCCGGACACTTACAGAACATGGATCAACAGTCAGCTGACTTTCCTTCAAGTCTGACTCACACACCAGCTCAGTGGCCTAGGGGTAGAGCGTCCACCCTGAGACTGGTAGGTTCATATTTGAGGTGGATTCATACCACAGGGATCAATGTTTTTTTTCTTTTGGTCTATAATGAAGACTTATGTGGAAACATTTGAAAGATTTGACACATGACACGTGTCACCTAACTCATTTCATATCCACTGACCAAAAATATCAACCCAACACTTTTGTTATTGCTCCCATTTTTGATGGTCTGAACTCCAAGATGTGAAACATTTTCCACAAACACAAAATAAGCAGTTCTCTGAAATATTGTTCACAAATCTGTCTAAATCTGTGATAGTGAGCACTTCTCCTTTGCCAAGACAATCCATCCCACCTCACAGGTGTGCCATATCAAGATGCTGATTAGACAGCATGATTACTGCACAGGTGTGCCTTAGACTGGCCACAAGAAGAATCGGACCAGATTGGTAGCGAGCCCTAGTCCCTGAACCATGGCATGGCTCAGTAAACCGTGCCAATGTGAGTCCAGGAAATCTGGTTTCATTTCTTTTCTGTTTGTCTGAATCTACAGATGACAAAGCAAAAAATCCTGTATGTGAAAAGTTTTGTCACTTTTAACCATTATACTCTGGCATTTTAACTCAAGTTCTGCTGAGCAGTTTCAGAGTTTATGTAGATCTCTGAACTTTAGACCAACAAGGCAGAGTCCAGCCAGCTTCCTGATCTGCACAGAATTCGCTCAAAGCCACTTTCACAACAAGAAGGCCTGCATAAAACCTACCCAGGTTGGAAGAGGCTCGGCCCTGAGCGGCCCTGTCCTGCAGCTCCTCAGCAATCTCCAGCTGCTTCTGGTGGTGCTGCTGTGCCCGCTCCAAGTCCTGAGGGCCACAAATCCGGATTTCTACGGACTGAAGCGAGAATCGTGTTCGTACCGTCTCACACGGACCTGCATGCACCGGGCGGCGTGTCCCAGGCCAGCGTAAGCCCTCATCTGGATGGCCCTGTCTGCCAGCTCCTGCCCCAGCTCCAGCACCCTGGTGTGGTAGGACACGGCCTTGTCGAAGTCTCGTTCAGAGTGATGGGCACTGCCCAGGTTGCTGTACGCCCGCGCCTCCTCACCACGGTTTTCCAGACTCTGCCAAAGATCACATGGCTTAACCAGGAGTTGAACCATTCACAGATAAATGAAGACACATTTGATTACTTCTATTGTGGTAAATTAACACTACTTTAAACTTTCAAACCATTTACACTTCTGGGAAACAAGAGAAACAAGAGAAAACTAAATTAGGTGAAGTGATGAGTATCTAAAGAAAACCAACATTAAACTTCAACATCAAAGTTTTTTCTACTATAAGCCTTATTCACATGACCTGCTCGGGGGGGCTGACCCGTACGGGTTCTGTGGGTTTCTGGGTTGTCCGGGTGCATGGAGGGTTGCAGAGAGGAGCAGCTGCATCTTAAGGAGCGCTCAGGCGTATCCTTTGAGGCTCGTACGGCCACCTCAAGGGACGCCATGAAAACAGAACGTACCATCGTCGTGTGTGCAGGAAGTTATCATAAAGAGTTCATAAGGATAAAAGAAGTTCGTACATATGACGTTCGTGTGGTGCTGTTGTACGGCGTCCTTACGTCACACTCTGGTGGTTAGTAAGGTTTGAGTTCTGGCTCCTTACTGACCAATGCTGCATTCACAGTATGTGCACGTGATCTATTCCTGTCTGTAGGACATCCACACAAACTACACTCTGATTATCTCCTCATTTCTAACAGTAAGCTGCAGCAAGGAGCGCGCACGAACAGCACTAATGGGCTATTGTTCAGTCTGCAGGAATTGGGGGGTTGAAAAAATAAAAATTCAGTACGACACGCCTTTGTCTCACCTACTTCCCCCTTGCGTGTTGTCTAAGTGTTCACTACGACCTGTCGCAGAATGAACGTAGAAAAAATGTGCATGAATATTGTCTCTCTACGGGGTCACTGAGGTCTATCACCTCGATCTGTCTGGGTCACCGGCGTGCCCAGTACAGGTTTGACCACACAGCTCCTATCCACCTGTAGGGGCAGTTGGGACTAAGGCTTTAAACTAGCTAGAGCAACATCTCTTTGAGGTCTATTATAAGAATGTTTTCACCTTTGCGATGTCTAAGTGCTGCTCATGACATTGCACAGCGTTGTTGAAGTCTCCCAGAGCAGTGTACACAGCACCCATGTTGCCCAGCTGGCGGGCCTCCGTTAGCCGGCACTGGTCCTGTTGTGCCAACAACACACACTGCTTATGGCTGGCCAGCGCGTTAGGATAGTCCCCGATGGCTGTGTATACATGCCCCAGACTGCTGAGGGCGCCAGACGCAGCCTGAAATCACACAACACTTTTCTCACCATCAAGAAGGAGGAAAACTTCGTACAAAACACAGAAACAGACGGAACTGCTGCTGCAAGTCTGCTCCAAGCCTGAGCTTTTTCCCTCTCAGTACATCATATAAACATATAAATATTAAACAGAATGTTTGGATCAAACAACAAACTCAGAGCTGAAACATGCAGAAAACATGCATTAGATTGAGGTCTGACACTTAACAGTCAGAGGTTGAAAGCCTGTCTTTTCCTGATTAATACTGGGGTATTGATCAGCATAACTGTTACATATTTGATTAAAACGTCAGAAGGGAAGATGGATATCCTTCCCAGGAGGGTGGAGTCAGCTGGAGATAAAGACAGAAATAACTGAGTGTCATCTGCAAAGAGGAGGATTTGGCCTGAATAGTTTGTTTACGCAGCAAACAGAGGCATGCAGGATGGAGCTCTGAGAAGAGGTCAAGAAAAAAATCTAACAAATGCACAAAAGATATATGATACTAGTAAAATAAACAAGGTACAGGTGTACACCAGCCTCCCTCCCCTTTAAAGCCCAGCTAAACCAAATGAAACGGCAAATAACCCTTCTAAATTCAACAGAAGTGTAACTCCAACCTAAGCATATAGAAACAGGAGCGAGCACTCCAGGCGGAAAAGAACCAAACTGAAGGTGACAGAAGCAGGTCAAGAACCTGAGAACCACGGAAAATGTTGGAAAAGGCTCTGATCTTCTCACAGTGTTAGCCTGTCACACCTCTCCCAGTGTCCACCAACAGAATTTCTCTTTGTCACCAATGAAAACGAATGCAGGTCGGTAAGCACAGCGCAATGTCATTACTAGTAAAGATTCATCTGCAGAAAAACTTTCAAACCAACTCTGCTTTTGTGATCCAAACAAAAGAACCCAGACGCATTAAGCTTCAATAGAAAACGTGATTTTATCTGAGCCTTAACGACACAATAGCAGCGTTTTCACGAAGTACAAAAATATCTAAAAAAACATGTTTTAGTCATATGCTAAAACATCAGTACTTGGCTGTACTGATGGCTAGCATGGCTGCTAGAAAAACAGGAGAATTCAGTCATATCTGGATGTTGTTTTCTCATATCTCAAAATAACCCAAGTCCCTACATGTTTGCTAAAGTATTTTTCTAGTCTGGGTTGAATCACGTTTAGTGGAGCGATCCTTTGCTGGTTGCAACATCCAGTTAAAATCCTACCAAAAATACAGGGAGTGCAGAATTATTAGGCAAATGAGTATTTTGACCACATCCTCTTCTTCATGCGTGTTGTCTAACTCCAAGCTGTATAGGCTCGAAATCCTAATTAAGCATATTAGGTGATGTGCATCTCAGTAATGAGAAGGGGTGTGGCTTAATGACATCGACACCCTTTATAAGGGGTGCATAATTATTAGGCAACTTCCTTTCCTTTGGCAAAATGGGTCAAAAGAAGGACTTGACAGGCTCCGAAAAGTCAAAAATAGTGAGATATCTTGCAGAGGGATGCAGCACTCTTAAAATGGCCAAGCTTCTGAAGCGTGATCATCCAACAATCAAGCATTTCACTCAAAATAGTCAACAGGGTCGCAAGAAGCGTGTGGAAAAACCAAGGCTCAAAATAACTGCCTGTGAACTGAGAAAAGTCAAGAGTACAGCTGCCAAGATGCGATATTTCAGAGCTGCAACATCACTGGAGTGCCCAAAAGCACAAGGTGTGCAACACTCAGAGACATGGCCAAGGTAAGAAAGGCTGAAAAACGACCACCCCTGAACAAGACACACAAGCTGAAACGTCAGGACTGGCCAAAGAAATATCTCTAGACTGATTTTTCTAAGGTTTTATGGACTGATGACATGAGAGTGAGCCTGGATGGGCCAGATGGATGGATGGGCCCGTGGCTGGATCAGTAAAGAGCAGAGAGCTCCAGTCCCACTCAGACGCCAGCAAGGTGGAGGTGGAGTACTGGTTTGGGCTGGTATCATCAAAGATGAGCTTGTGGGACCTTTTCAGGTTGAGGATGGAGTCAAGCTCAACTCCCAGTCCTACTGCCAGTTCCTGGAAGACACCTTCTTCAAGCAGTGGTACAGGAAGAAGTCTGCATCCTTCAAGAAGAACATGATTGTCATGCAGGACCATGCTCCATCACACGCGTCCACGTTCAGCTTTGATATGAATGAGTTTTTGGATTCATTGAGAACATGGTTGGTGTTCAATAATCAAATTAATCCCCAAAAACACAACTTGCCTAATAATTCTGCACTCCCTGTATACATACCTTGCAGAGCAGATAGAGTAAGGAAAAGGTTAGAAACAAGCACTGGTGTGGACAAAAACAAGCTCTCCTGAGCTTTCTCAGTGGCTACATTGAGTCTTCTTTGCCTTGCAGCTGTGACCGCTTCAGTTGGGCGGGAAGCTCTCGGTCAGTTTCCTCTGAAGTTCCTTTCAGCCTCATGAGAAGCTGCTCATGACGATGAAGATAAAAAAAAACACCAATTAGGTCATTCTCATATGACCACAAGGACTGACGTCACCACACGTGTTGTCAGTCACGTGAGGTGAGGGACAGACAAACAGTGATGTCACCAGAGGGCGTGGCAGTCAAATGATGTCATCTCCAGACACATACAGAAAAATGATGTCAAATGATGTCATTTCAGAGGAATTCAAATGATTAAAATGATGTCATTTAACATCATATGACATCATATGACATCATTTGACATCATTTGACATCCAGTTCCTTCCTCTCCAAAGTTTATATATACTCCATCTTTCTGAGAGTCTTGCAGCATTTTAAAGATCTAAAGAGAGATTTCCAAGCGGTTACAGAAAGTCGTGTTTCCAAAAACGTTCAAGCCTTCAGCTCTTTCACAAATTCACTTCAATCCAGAACAAGCCATGTTCCACAACAATGTGTTTAAAGGTCTTGGAGCTACCAGCTCTTCAACTGAATCCCTCTGTGATTCGGACAGCCAGACGCCGGACCACTCCAGAAAGCAGGAGCACGGATTCAAAGGATTCACTCAGAGAGCAAAGAAAAGTGTTAGGAAATGGTTCAGATGTGGAAATAAAACCCCCAGGGATCAGATGTCCTGGGAGGACCTGTACAAGGACAAACAGCAGGAACTGGATTATTTGGTGGAGCAGAACAATTCTCTCCAGACAGCTCTCCAAAACCTGCAGATGCACGTTTGGGAAGCTGAGAAGCTGAGAAAGGATTCCATCTCAGCCGACCTCACTGACAAAGCTCTGAACTTCACGTATCTGACACGTGAGGCTGAAGGGGTTCAGGAAGATCAGCCTGGATTTCAAGCAGAAAGTCAACACCAACCAGATCAAACCAGCATCTTGGACTTAGAGCAGCAAAATGAGGAAATGGTCCAGGAAGTGGAAAAGCTTCATGACAAACTTCTAGTTTTGTCAGACAGAAAAGCCAAGTATGAGCCTGCAGGAGACCACCTCAAAGCTGCCCAGGACCACAACTCAGTCCTCAAAGAAAAGCTTCTGGAACTTCAATCCAAGATCCAACAAGAGGAAGCTCTCCTGATGATGACTCCGGGCATTTCTCCTGAGGACCTGCTGGAAGAATACCCAGATCAGATCCTGGCCTTAGAGCGGGAAAATGCAGTTCTCCAGAAGGACTTGGAAGATCTCAAGAAGAAACGCAGTAAAGAAGCAGCAATGAGGATCGATCTGATATGCCTTGAAGCCCACAAAGGCAACTTGGAGGACCAATGCCAGCACATCCGGGAGGTCATTCAGATCCACAGTGAACAGCAGGATGGAGAACTCGTCTATCCTGAACAGATCCTGGAGGTAAAATGTCAAATTAATTCCCTTCAAAAAGAAAAGGGAGACCTTCTGGAAGAACAAAGGAAGGTGGAAAATTCCAAATCAGACATTAAAATGCTGCTAAAAGAATTCCATCAGGTGGTAAAAAGTGTAGATGAATTGAAAAAAGGAAAACCACCACCTGAAATGGGAATTCATGGAGCTGAACGTGGATTTCTTTGAGAGACAACGAATACCGGCCAAGCTTGAAGCTTCAAGAACAGAACAGGAGTCTTTGAGGAAGGAGAATGCAGTTCTGGCTGAGCAGGTTTCAGAATGCAGATCCAAGATCCACCAGCAGACATCTGATCAGAACCAGCCTCAGAGTCCTGCTAGAAACCGGCCAAGTCTGATCCCCAGACCCGCGTCTGTGAGAAAACCAGAACCAAAGCAGGTTTCCATGGAAACTAGAAGGACCCAACAGCCTCAGAGTTCTGCTAGAAACCGGTCAAGTCTGATCCCCAGACCCGCGTCTGTGAGGAAACCAGAACCAAAGCAGGTTTCCATGGATACTGGAAGGACCCAACAGCCTCAGAGTCCTGCTAGAAACCGGCCAAGTTTGAGACCCAAACCCGCGCCTGTGAGAAAACCAGAACCAAAGCAGGTTTCCATGGATACTGGAAGGACCCAACAGCCTCAGAGTTCTGCTAGAAACCAGCCAAGTTTGAGACCCAAACCCGTGTTTGTGAAAAGGTCCGAACTACCAAAGAAGGTTCCCAAGGGTCCTAAAAAGACCCTACCTAAGCAACAACAGAACCTCAGAGAGCTAGAAAAAGGCTGGAGAATGTAATGGATCTAGAAATCTTTATTTAGCTTGTAGGTTGTTTGCTGGGATTAGATCCAGAAAATCTAGAGATCCTTTAGCTTTTTAGTATTTAGTTATTTATTTGTTAGTGGATTATTAATGTTTAGACATATTTATTTATTTAGATTGTTATATTTTTATTAGTTTTTTAAATTATGGTAGGCCTGTATCTTAAAAAAATACTTTTCAATTTCACTCTTAAAGCAAGAAAAAAAAGTAAAATAAAAGTCTGGAAATCAAATAAGTTTATGTGACTCGTCTAAATCATAACTGGGGTTATAATTATGTTATATTTTCATAATAGACTGTAAATGTTTTTAAAAACTGACTTTAGGTTGTAAAGAAGTTCATAAAGATGGTTTGGAGTTTAGGGTTAGTCTAGTTCAAGTTCAAATGTCTAGTTTTTGGGTCAAATGGTTCCCAAAATAAGCTAGAAAAAATGGGGCGGCACGTTGGTTTGTTGGGTCAGTTCTGGTTCCTGACGGACCCGTGTCTGCGTGGGTTTCCTCCGAGGGCTTCGGTTCCCCCCACTTGTTTAGTAGAAACATTCTGTGGTTCCTGATAGTTTAGGATCTACTAGAAGAGTCACAGACAACGACTTCCAGCTTTTTGTTGTGCAGGACGACGACCCAAAAATGACAACTAAAACAAAAAATGATGAACTTTGGCCCCAAAAAATCAGTCCCACTAAATTCTTAGTTCCACATGATTGGAGCGGCCTGTGGGTTTCCTCCCAGGACCCCCCCCCCCCCTCCCTAATTGTTAGTGATTGGCTTGTGACTGAAAAATTCCCCCTCCCTGAATCGCCACCTTATCGTGGTGGAGGGGTTTGAGTGCCTGAATTTACCCCCAGGAGCAACTTTGTCAAAGGCATCTGCCCTGCTCCTAACAGGGGGGGGGGGCAGATGCCCCATCAGAGGAAGGTTTGGACTTCCAGTGGGTCCAAACCTTCCTCTGATGGTGCAGCTCCTGGGGGGGTCAGGCAGGACTAAGGGCGATTCAAAGAAACCTCCTGAATACAGAAACAGCAAAGATCCAGTTTCTGGCTCTTAAACTACAGTCACTCATGACATCAAAGTCATGTTTTAAAGTAGTTTATTGTTCCAAAAGTACAAAAGTTCAAACAAAACTCAACTCTGAAAATAAAGATATGCATCAAAACAGAGAAATGTACATTTACTTTGAAAAGCTAACAACTGGATGAATCCACAGGTTCTTAACCTTTTGGGAATAAAAGCTCCTCTTCATAAAATAAAGAAAGCTACATTTAATAGATAGTACTTCTTTTTTGCACCATGAGTGTGGGAAGGGGGGGGATGATGACACCTGTGCCGTGTCAACTGTTAAGCCTGTCAAAATAAAAGCACAGGGTTGGTCTCGTCTCGTATTTGATCCTCCATCATCCTAGTATTGCTACAATAATCATCTGCCTGCATTTGAAAGACCGGTCCGTGAAAGTTAGTGTGACGTCATACCGGGCCGTGGCGTTAGAAAGGTTGGGGACCACTGCATTAGAGGAAAGAGAGGAGGATGGATTTTGTCTTCAAGTAGTCCTATTTTTTGATAAATATCATCATACATAATATTCCACATTTATGTGGTTATTTTCAATGTTTTACTGCAGTAGTTCCATGATGAGATGTGTTTACAGTTTTGTTTATTCCGTTTATTTAGAGGCATTTATTGTGGCTACAGGAACTTTCCATCTGCAATGCAAAGCTGGTTTCTGCATCGTAAAACAGTTTCTGAGGGATTCAGACGCAGCACTACTGAAGGCCCGGGTGTGTAATGCCCGCCCCACCACTGGATTTAGTGTCACCAATGAACCAATGAAGCATGTTTTTGGACGGAGGGAGGAAGCTGGAGAAAACCCACTCAAAATGCTATATGTTCATAGAAATATAAGGAAAATATATGAACTATGTATATAGGTTTCTTTGTTTATGAGCCGGAGGTGAAAGATTCATGGGATGTAGCACCTCTATTTGGGTTTTAGGGGTTGTTCTGTTCTGTTTATCCCCAGCTGAGGTAGTTTTATGTACTTTAAACTGTTGCTCTATGTAAAAGGAATAAAACAGACTTTCTGTAAATGTAAGATTCATCCCCAAGGAGGCAAAAAGTTTATTTAAAGGTAAACATGTGGGACTCCTCTGTTTAATGAAAGCATGATGGAAAATCAGGACAATCCTTGGCTTCTATGGAGAACCTCGAAGGGAAAACATGGCGGGTAATGCCGACAGAAGGTTTTTAAATGATTGTTTGCAATATTCTACATGATTTTATGACTTTAAATTGATAAAAGAACTGTAGAAAAAGTGAAACTTTTTACTTTTAGGCCATTTATTAAACACATATGAACATTTGTATGACTTCTCATTCTATTAAGCGGCAAAAAAGTGACCTTTAGTGGAATTTACCGTCTCTAATTAACATCAGGACTCTTCTCACGTGTTCGAGCACAAAGGACAGCCCGCTAAAGAAGAGGAAATTCCAGCAAAGAGACGAGCACAAAAAGATCCAGAAAAAGGAAGAAGATGAAATAAACGACGGGAGGCGTCTAAGCCATCAGACAACAGTTTGATTTCCCTCCAGGACACAGGAGAATCGAATCCTGTTGTGTGTGCGACTCCTAGCTGTCACAGCAAACGTCTGCAGGGTTCATCCCTGTTCACACATGGTTGAAAAGGAAAAGTGACAGGAAGAAAAATCCCAATATTGTGCCTGTCATGACTGGATATTTGTTTGTGTTGGAACGAGGCTGCAGCTCTCATGAGGAGAGTCGGTACAAAAATATTATGAAGTGAGGAGCCAAAGATGAGAGTCTGAGGGGGGGTCTGAAGAAGATGTTAGAGACTCGTTATCTAAACAAATGTGTAAGTTATGACCATTAAAAAGATAATGTTCCCGTTAATTCAACACTAAATCTTGGGTTATATTATTTTTCTTTGGTTTCATATTTTTGAATCATAAGTGTCTTAAACGTATTTCATTGCTATTTTATGTTGTTCTTTTATTTATGGTTCTGGTTTTGAATGATTCTCTTTCATCCAGTTTGCTTCAAACATGAATGTTTCACATCGATGTGAAGATGCTGAGTGACGGCTGTGGATCCGCCGCTCTGAGGCGCCTCAGGCGGAACACGGACCGTCGACAAACCGGATGGCGTGAGCTCCACGGCGGCAGCGGGTGACGTCCCTTCACCATCTGTCCGGACCGTTGGCTGCATCCCAGAACTGGACTGACCGAGTGTGACGTCATCCACACAAACCCAGAACAGCTCCAGAACCCAGAAGTCATCAGCGACTGGTCCGAGTCGATCTGAGTCATTGTTTCTATAGCAACCACTCTCACCAATCAGTAGAGAGAGCTTGTTGGAAGGCCACGCCCCCTACCACTCAAATGTGGTTTTGAACATTCTGAACTTTGGAAGTTGGGGCCAGCAGGCTCCACCTACTTTTTTAGAGGCATCTGATTGGTCAGTTTATATCTTGAATACTGTTAACTTTAGAAAACATTGAGGATTATCAAGAACACGCTAGAAAATGGTTTTAGAGCAAGAATGGTTATTATTTCTCAAGTTTATGAGATTTTAGCTTCTTGGAGCCACTTCCTGTTTGGAGCATGAGGGGGGAGGGGTCACTCAGTCCAGGTCTTAAATACAATCAATGTTCCAAACAAATGAAACACATCCAAACTCTGCTGTTTTCAGCATTCAAAGTACTCCAACTCAAAGCCTCTATTTTGTTTCTGCAACCCTCTGACCGTTACCGTGATCAAACTGTACACAACAAACACACACTGTGATACAAACATGTACAAATAGAAGTTGGAGAGACATTTTTCCGTGTCCGGTTCTTTCCAGTCGGGTGGAAGACGTTCCGTTCCCACATCCTAAAACAACTCACAAGTACAGCCAGAAAAAGCGATGAAAAGAAGTTCTGAAATGTGGGATTCGGTGAGAGCTTCAACACCAGAACAAACCTCTAAACACCGTGGAATGAACTGTTGAACTGAATGTGCTGATGAGCAAACATCCCATGAGTGGATCAAGACATCCTATAAATCCGATCAAAAGCCTCTCGTACAGAGTTTGGAGTGTCTCGGTGCAGAATGTGAAGGAAGAGTTGGTTTGTGGCGTCTCGACCACGACCACTTACCTCGCGGTTCTTCAGCTTCATGGCCAGGACCAGCTGGTTTCTGTGATTGGCCAGAGCTTCTCGATAGTTACTTTTGGAGAAGAAGGCAGACCCGAGGTTCCCGTGAGCGCGGCATTCACCTGACTGGTCACCTGTGGAGGAAACTCAGAGATTGTTGATGGGTCCAGCCGTGTCCTCAAACATCCAGCCTCCCCCCGTCCGTCCGTCCGGTCCTCTGTACCTAAGGCCTTTGTCACCTCCAGGTCTTGCTGCATGTAAGCCATGCTCTTCTCCACGTTGCCTAGAGACCAGTACGCCGAGCTCAGAGCAGAGAAGACGGACCCACGCAGCTTTAGGGAGCACGTGCCGATCTTAAGCCCCGCCTCCAAGACGACGACCGAAGCCCCGGGGAAGCCGTGGGTCAGCAGCTCCTGACCGATGACGGACACGACCACGAACGGGCTTTTGTCCAGCTTCATCGTCTGCAGCTGCTGGTAGGTGGACTCAAGAGCGTCTGCGGGGCGAATCACAGGCCTCAGAGGTCAGGAAAATCTTTTTGGTTCAGGAAAAGTTGTGTTTTCTGTCCATGTTTTACACCAACTGCTGTCATCAAACCTCAGCTTCTTTCATTGTTGAGTTCATTTCCATCATGTTGGATTTTTGATCATCTCCCTGCTGACCGATGACACAGACGACTAAAGTCCAGCATGATCCGGATTATCTGTTGGATTTGGGTTCAGGATGCGTGACTGTCCACTCGGCTGGATGTTCGTGCAGAGTTTGTCAGATCAATGTGACCTTTTTGCTTTTTGATAGAAATATACTGATTGGTAAAACAACTAAACACCAGATACATCTCTGAAAGCTCGAACTGTCATTCATTAAAGACCCCTCCAATGAAAGTGGTGTTGTTGGTGTTTGCTCCGCCCCTTTCTGATCATCCACCTGCAGACCAACAGATCCATGACGGTCTTTGTTTTCCTGGTCTGAGCTGGACGCTTGGATAGATCTGGTGTTGCTGCCATTTTTGCTAATGTTAGATTGGGGGTGTGAGGGGCCGTAAGCTAGTGGGAGGGAATGTAAACAAAGGAATGACGGGAAACGAGAGCAGCCTTACTCCACACCAACAGTCCCGCCCACAACTCAGAGGTGAATTTCTGATGAACTCCTGCCGCTCTGCAGAAACAATGTCCTAGAAAACGACACAGGATTTTGGATTTAGGCTAAAAACAGCGTCATCGTCATCAAAAGACCACAGGGAACATTTTGAAAATAGATCAGAAGATGATCGGAGCAGAACTTTAATGAGCAACTGAAATAAAAAATGTAAGAAACAAGAACGTTTTTTCTTAAAAGAAAATAAAATGACCTTTAATGACCTTTCCACCCATCCCTCCATCTTCTTGGCCCACTGCCTCCCCTTCAGGGTGTGGGGTGGTGTCCCAGCTACTGATGGCTGAAGGGGGGGTCCACCCTGAACAACCACACCTAGAGGCCAAATCGCCCCCTATTTTTGGACGGTGGGAGGAACCCAGAGAGCTCAGAGAAAACGCACACATCCACGGGGAGAACACACAAACTCCGCCCAGAAAGGTTCTAGTGGGGAATTGAACCAGCGCCGTCTCACTGTGGGACATAGCTCCGTCTGTCCTTTCCCATCTGAATGTCTCTTTATGTCCAACAACACAGTTTTAGATATGATACGTTAGGTGATTTGCTATGTTTTTGCTCACCTCATTTAATAAGGTCTACCTGTATTATAAAGACTTGATCATCTACTAGCTTAGCATTATTTCACTAGAGCACTCATTTAAAAATAGATGAGTTTTTCTCTCCAAAAAGTTGAGAAAATGAGAAAAACCTTTTCCACCACAAATGTTTTTGAGGTTTTGTGGAAGCAGCCATGTTGAAATGAGCAGGAGAAGTCCTTCTACTGCCCCTAGTGGAATTATGAGGAACTACGGGGCGGCAAACAAGGATTAAGGTCTTCAGAAATCGTTTGTATCACATGTGATACGATGGATTACACCAGATCCACAGTTTCAAGTTGCAGTGAGGAAGAAAAAATGAATCCTAAAAGTTTTCTTCAGAATTTTATTCCAAAGCTGATCTGATGGAGCCCTCTGCGTTCAGAATATTTCCTCTGAGAGGACCTCTGTAAACTTTAGAGGGATAAACGACGGGAGGCTCTGCTCCTCCACGCTCTGGACTCGGCAGCGCCCCGCTGTGGCGAGCCGGTCCTCTCTGCGGCCGATCCCCCGCTAACTCAGGCGCTCCTTGCAAACACTTGAGGCCTTCTTGCTTTGAAGATTAGCAGAGATCAAGTGTTACGGGCGGTTGCTCCTGGGGGGCTCCACCCCCTCCTCACAACCATCAGAGCAGCAGTTCCTGCTCTCCACTCTCAGGGAGCTTCCTCCCTTCTTCATGCAAACCCGCTGCTCGCCGCACCTTCAAAGAAGACCACGGCTCCGCTGGTCCAACCAGAACGGCCTCCAGCTGATCAACGCCTCCGTCCACTGCAAATGCAGAGGAATCACTGGGAGCGCTCAGCGCTGCATCAACAGAGGCTGAAGCTCGCCAACTTCAAGACAATTCCCGGCAAAGAGATCTTTGTTCTGCTGGAAACATCATCCTGAGCCAATTCCAGCTGCCAGCTATCTGAGATCGTGGAGGAGATCGATGACACGTCTACCTCCTGAATATCTCATGCTGAACTGGCTCTAATAAAGCTCCCATCCTCCAGCTGTCCTTCAGCGTTACAGGCAAGTTCTTCTGTTTCTGCTCAAGAAGCTCAAAGCAAACAACACTTTCTGCTCGAAACTCGCCTCAAGTTTGGGATTTTCATTAAAAAAAACACAGTTGTAGCTGATTTTTGCTTTGGCTAAAGATTTTCTCATCTTTACAAGCTTTAGATGCGGAGAAGAAACCCCCTGATTCTGTGAAGTAACCCGACTCAGCCACAATGAAAGTCAAGCCAGCGTCCCACCTGCCCTGATGGGCGGGTACCAGTTGTCGGGGGGGGGGGTGTTTGTAATCGCATGGGTCAAAAGGCCATCAGTGTCGCTACCAAAGGTGACACAAGCTGACCGTGTCATCCGTGATTGGAACTTTATGCATTCACATGCATACGGCGCCATTGAACCTGTCCTGACATGATGGCGAGCAAACTCCATCCTGAAAACGGCTGTTTCCGTGTCCCAGGAGCTGCCGTGACTGCCTTCTAAACACAAACCGGGCTGGACGCTCGTTCATGCAGACTCAGATCCAAAACAGAATAACACATGCTTACTTTCTGCTATGATAACTTTCAGGTATATTTGATTAAGATATGGAACAAGCGGCAAATCATTTCCAATTTTAAAGTTCACTTAAAGTATAGTTATTTGGTATGTTGAAGCTTTTGAATCTAAAGGCCCGTACACACCGGGACGAATATTCGCCAGGCGTTATTCGCCAGCGTTTTTCGCCACGTCTTTTGTGTTCACACCCAGGCGATTTTCGCTGACAATGAGCCGACTGAACATGCAATTTCATTCCCTGACATTAGATGGCGCTGTACACAAGGTAGTCGCTTGTCACTCAGAAGAAGAGAGCCAGTATTTACGCGCTTGTCAGAAGAACATGGTGAGTTTTATCGACTGGTACAAGAGCTGAAAATGTCTCATGAGCGTTTTCAGGGATATTTTAGAATGTCTGTCATTATTTCTTTGCAGCAGTGTAGCCGCTACTTGGCGTCTATCTTCTTTGTTGGTATGTGTGCTCAGAAAGGCAGTGTTGTGTTTGAGCGCCCCCAAGTTGTGTTTTACTGTAACTTCAGAAGCTCCAGACACGTGAGCAAAAGCGCCATTCTCATTGGTCGAATAGATTTCGACGCGAGGCGTCAAAAAGAAAAAACGAACCCGAGGCGTTTTTTTTTTTGACGCTTTGACGCGTGGCGTTTTTTCGCGTCGGTGTGCACACTCTCATTGGTGCCCTTTGTTTAGTCACGAGGCGAATTTCGTCGACGAAAATCGCCGGCGAAATTCGTCCCGGTGTGTACGGGCCTTTAGAATGTGTCTGATGCACCTCCTACCTGACCTGGTTTGCCCCAATAATAACCACAAACTGATGTCTATCTGCGTTTGTTATCGTAGACAGTCCCAAGTGAAACCGGTCAACTTTAGTGTAAACTAGACCACATGATTGCCGTCTGGACGCAATCCGATGAAGTGATAGCCAATGGCTGTGAAGTAACCGGCCTGCAGGGTGAGTGAGGGTCATTTAGGCGAGACGCAGGCTGTGAATCCAATCCCGCACATGAAAAACCTGTCATTTTTCTAGGATGTAGTTTCTGCAGAACAGCAGTAGTTCATAGAGTTGTTGGCGAGAAGCAACCCCGCCCCCCTTCCCCTCCCTGTTGCTGAGAGCTCAGAGCAGGGAGAAGTTTTCGACATCGCAAATACGATCTTTTTTTCAAACTGCATTATTTTCGTCTCCTCCTGATTCACAACCATTTCAATACAGAAGTCATTTTCTTTCTCTTTGCCACAGAAACATCCTTTTCATGGCAGTGGGGCAGTAGGAACAGGGTTGTAGCTCTTAAGAGCTTCAGTTCTGAGGTTCCACTGGACCTCAGGATCAGCTGACCGGTCTGATCGACCAACAGAACTTTGCTTTCCTTCTAAAATCCCTTTTCGGGTTGCAAATAGCACGGCTCCACTACGATGCTTCTTCTTCTTCTATGGTTCTGTGCATGACCTCCAGCGCTTCACTTCCTGTCCGGCTTTGGTCTCCATGACGACGTTTCATCACGCTTTCCTTGTGAACGTCATAAATGCCATGGATGAGTCGAGACAGAAGAAGGTAAACAGCAGGAAACTGAATCTTAAAAGTGTCTAATTATGTTTTGTAAATTATTTTTTTTTAATTATTTGAAGAATTTCAGCCAATTAACGTTCAACTTTTTAAAAATATTTTTTTCTTTAAATGTTTTTTTCTTTCAGAGTTTTGTTTCAAAAACACGTTTAACCCATAAGAACCCAGACATGTGGAATCCACCACAAACCAACCGCTAAACCCGTTTCTGACATTTTTCTGTCACACTGACGTCCCCGCAGGTTCTTACAGGTTAAAGGTCACGGCTGGGGGGGGGCGTTCCTGTGATGGGAACAGTGTAATAACAAAACTATCGTGGAATCATGTTTGAGTTCTTTTCTCTTCGTCACATCACGCCTCTCGAGGAGCGGCGGTTCCCGTCATGCGTTCAGTTTCCTGTCGGCCTCTCGTGTGGCGCTCGTGGGGCGGTGAAGCCGCGGAGGCGGAGAGCCGAGGTCAGGCAGGAGCGTACCTCTGAGCGGGGACTTCATCGCCGCCTCCACCATCCCCACCAGCAGCTGGAGGCTCTTGGGGTCCTGTGCGAGGCCCGAGGCGAACGCCGCCAGGGCGTCGGCATGGCGACCCAGGTACTGCAGGGCGACCCCCTGACGAAAATAAGCCTGCAGGGAGAAAGAGAAGCATTTCTGTGACGGACAGATTCCACATATCTACAGAAAAAACAAACAAACACATTCATAGAGTCAGGCGTGTGATTCTGCACACGTGTGGATAAACCCTCATGTGGAAAACAACACGCCTGCAGCTCAGAGGAACCGTCAAAACGATGAAAATCTCTGACGGAGCCTCCAAGAAATGTTAAAATCCACTAATGAAACCAAAACACACATGAGGGGGGTTTCCACAGGAAGCTTTGAAGCTATTATGGGATGCCCAAATGGCCTGCCTTTTTGTGGCAATGTGTGAAATTTGGCGATTTTTACATTTCGCACAATATTGGAAAAGAAAACTTTAGTTTGAGCGATCGTCATGAAATTTCACGCCAACAGGTTAAGTCGACACAACCAAAGTTTTACTGACCTTTGACCCCAGGAAGAGGCCGCCTCCTTAAATTTTCCCCAAGAAATAACATATCACATTTAGTACCTTCTGCAAATAGAAACTCCTCCTGGGGAGTTCGCCTCCTAACCCCTCCAACATCAACAACAGCTAGTTGAGAGAAAATGCAGTCGTAGATTTCAGGATGGAAAGCTCACAGAAAGTGGCGTTTACCTTTCGCTCGTACAATTTCTACACAAATGTTGGGAAAATTCAATCCACAATCGTTGGCTCAAGCTGAATGAAATGGTATGACCATATTAGGAATGTGGGCGTGGCTGACAAAAAACCTATATAGCCGAGAAAATCCAAAAATCTAATTAGCCAACTCTTCTAAAAATTACATAGATCTGTCCGTCACCCCCAGGCGACCTGAAAAAATAGGGGGGTGGCCAGAATGGGGGCTACACTCGCGGCCTCTAATTCTTGTAATTCTTCATCTTCACTCTCATTCATCATGCCGCCCTCCTCCTCTTCCTCCCCATTAAACTTAATTTGCCGTGACAGTGAGTGAGTGAAGACAAAGAGGACAGGAACTAGATTGCAGCTCCTTTTGCCGGCCACTTTCTCCACTCTTGGCTCCGCCCCCTGCCTCAGAACAGCTCCGGTGAAAGGAATTGAGTCTGAAATAATGGGTTGAACGTTTGGTAGGTGGGTGCAGGTCATTAACACACAGAGATGTTGTAGCTGGATGTTTCTGAACTCTGAAGCCTCAAAACACAGTGAAGCATCTGATTCCACAGACTCCACGGATAAAATGCAGACTTTAGACTGAGAGACAAGCAGACTGAAGGATAGGAATGTTCCAGAAGGATCTTCAAATGCCAATAAAACTCCAGACATAGAAGAAGCTACCAAACTCGCAGCTAGCTCCGACTGCAGCTCCGACTGCAGCTCCGACTGCAGCTCTGACTGCAGCTCCGAAGCAGGTCTGACTGCAGCTCCGACTGCAGCTCCGACTGCAGCTCCGACTGCAGCTCCGACTGCAGCTCCGACTGCAGCTCCGACTGCAGCTCTGACTGCAGCTCTGACTGCAGCTCTGACTGCAGCTGCAGCTCTGACTGCAGCTCCGACTGCAGCTCCGACTGCAGCTCCGACTGCAGCTCCGACTGCAGCTCTGACTGCAGCTCTGATCAATCTTTTGTGCAGCAGTGACTGCCACATTTCAAAGCTGTGGAAACTGCCTCCATCATTTATACTGAGATTCTAGGCTAAGCTACTTTCTGACCCCCACCCCATCACAATGGGTAAGTGTGAGATGAGATCCTCCCACGTGTCACCCCCCCATCTTTGGGAAGAAGACATCAGCCTGATGAAGACGTTTATGTCAGTGGCGATGTCCACATGAAGATGGGTGGAATTTATCTGTGTTTGTGTGAGGTCTGTGAGGCTGGACAGATGTAAACAAGCCAGAGTGACGGGAGGGGGGGGGGGTCTGCCTCCTCTCTGTCAACTCATTCTGGCTGAGATGCACACCCGCTCACTGTCTGGTTTGTTTATGTTTTCTCCATGCCTCTCTGAGGAACCTGCCTGTCAGTATGTATGGAGGCTCCCCCGTGTCACTCAGAGACGATCAATAAAGAGGAGAGGACCCCCATGGTCAACTTGTGATGAATTATTACTTAAACTTCTAGATTCCTGGAATCTTCTGCTTCTGTTAATCGTTTCCAACGATCCCGAGGGTGGGGTGGGGGTGGGGGGTCACTCAGTCCAGGGTTCATGTACAGTCTTCTTCTGGTGTGACTTTAAACAAACTCAAACTAACTTTAGGGAAACAGAAACAGCTGATGTTCGTTTAAGTCGAGCACTGAAAGATTTCAGTTTCAGTAGAAACTAGAAACGGATCTGAAGGGATGAAACCCAGAACCGGGTCCAGATCAGTAAATAAATCTGTAAATATTAAATATTGTTTTAAAACTTAGAATGAACTAAATTTTGAAAAACTAAACCTCAGAAAAGCATCAAGCCAAAAATATTACAAATAGTTCTTTTTTAAATGACTTGTTTCATCCTCTAGATCTCTATAGATTCAATAGAAGCATAGTTTTCATCTGCCTCCTTTACAAATAAATAATATTTTGATAAAACGGTCAATTCCTCCATTCCTCCTTTAAAGACGCTGAAACCTCTGGACCTCAAACGTTTCACTTTAGCGTCCGTCCGTCTGCAGGTTCCGTCCTCTGATCCGCGTTTTGGATCTAGACCAACCTAAATGGACCCCCCCCCCCTCCATGAAGGGAGGGAGGAGTTGCGTGTCGGAGCAGAGGAGGATCACCGCATGAACAGATGCTTCAATTAGCACTCGTAAGTCCCATTAATGGCGAGCAGATGGCGCTGAAAGTGGCGAGCAGACATGATAGAGATGGATGTCAGTGGAGACCAGGGAATCGAACAGACGACACGTTCAGCCTCCGTTCATCAGGACTAACTGGATTGAAGCTCGTCTGCTTCATGAATGAACAGATTAGAGAATTAATGGGGGGAGGGGTGGACACACATTAATATTAGTGATACTAATGAATCCATCTGTATCTGTTCACTGTCATTAGCTTTTGTAATAGTTGACAATCTTTTCATTTCTAGTAAAATGATCAAAAATAAAGATTCAGGAAGCAGAGACCTCAGATCAAAGGATTCTTTTTAACATCCGTAAATATCCGGTTTTCTCTGGACGCAGATTTTCAGGGCAGAAACTTGGATTACCCCCCCCAGACTCCAGGTTCCTGGAGATGGACCAGCGTCCACATCACCCAGGAGTCCCAACGGTTCCCTCAGTCTTCTCCTCACTGGACACCTCTGTAACCAGGTTTGAGGGCATCCAACAAGCATGTCTGAACACCTGGATCAGCATCTGGATCTAACCCAACTATCACACCTCTACTGTTCTATATCCTCCCTGAACCTGCAGTCTCAGTCAGACCCACCTTCTGGAAAGCACGTGTCCCAAAACATCTGGAATCAAACTAACGGAAAATTTCAGAACCACTGTCAAACACGGCGGAGGGAGTGTGATGGTGTGGTGCTGCTTTCCTGCTTCAGAGATCTGGAAAACTACAGACGGATGTAACGATGACCTCTGTGCTCAGCCAGACTAAAGTGAAGAAAGACGTCTGCCCTCCCTTCACGCTAATGTGAATAAGTGAGTGATGAAACCACAAAAGGAACAACACAACACAACACAACTAGCCACTGGGGCCCCAGTTCATCTGCATGATAATTCATCAGTTTCGCTGGGACACTAACAAAGAATCAGTAATTGAGTTTGAGTGGCCATAACCGCCTTTTCTCCGGGGACCAATAAACAGCCAGCTGTGCCCCCCACCCCCACCCCCCACTCTAATCTGCAGAGTTTCACAGGTTTGTGTGCCACAGAGGGTCCGGCTGGAGAAGACAAATGCATGTAAGATTATGTCAAACTGAATTATGGAGGGTAAAGTCAATAAACTGGAAATGACTTTTTAGGTTCTTCTGTTCTCAGACACAGTTGTGTTGTGTGTTTGTTCACATCCCTCACATGTTTCGACGGTGTCTAATAACAGAAGAACTTAAGAAGTACGTTAATAATACAGACACTATGAACGTTATTGTTCCATTAGGTTGTCACGGTGCCCCTTTGCTGGCTCATCCGGCGTGGACCTCGACTGCAGCAGCGAAGGAGAGCGATATCTATGCTGATGATCACGATGTGTTAAATAAAGCGTCAGTTCAGAGAGAAAGTTCTCCTCTTACCGGTAGTTTTTGTCCAGATGATGAAGGTAAAGTTTGTTTTAAAGAAACCAGCGCAGTGATACAGAACATTTGAGCTATGTGACCGGAGACGTGCGGTTATCACTTTTTAATGTACACCTAGCAGCCAATCAGAGTCAAGTATTCACCCGGACTGTGGTATCTGTGTTTTTCCCGACCTGTCGCCTGCAGCATGAGCGCAGAAAATGGTCCACCACATTGATATTTGGTCACCTGCGCGTCCTGTACACGTTTAACCACTTTTTCCACCGCAGACGGCCCGCATCCATCCGTGAGGACAGTTGGGACAGAGACTTTAGCAAAGCAAGCAGCCCTAAGGGGGAGTTCAGACATCCTGCTGATAAAACCGTGCATTCAGATTTCAGGAACAGGATGAACTCAACAGAAGCAGCTCAGCATGAGCTCAGCGAAGAGGTGCTGTAAGATATTAAACTTTATTTTTCCATAAACAGTGTAAACACATCACATTTAAAGACTCTGAGCTGTTGGCATGAAGTGATGCCCAAACCTTTGTCTGCCTACACCATCAGCACAGATGCAAACACCTGGAAAATACTTGAATAAAAACATCCACGCTGAACGGGAAAACAAGGAAATCAGTGGTGTAATTAGGAACAAAGCAGAAAGGGCTCATGGGAAAAACCACATGATGTGATCAGCTGTGTGAATTCAGAGACTTTTCTGGCAGAAAGAGGACGGCCGTCTGCCAGCAGAAGAACCGACACCGAGTTGAAGCTTCAGAACAATCGGCTCTAAAAGCTGCAGAAAGCCATCGCTGTTGTTAGGGAGGGCTCATGAAGAGAACGGGATCCCAGCGAGCCGTTTAGGCGCTCACCGCTGAGATGGTGACCAGTTTCCCCCTCCCTTTGAAATGTGAAGAGTGGGGGTCACCGTGAAGAAGCAGCTGACACGTTTTCCTCCTGATATGCCCTGAAGAGCCTCCTCTGCTGGCCCAACACCTGAGCCCAGACTTCCACCACCGAGTGCACCACAACGGCAGGACTTCACGCTCGGAACCCCCGACAGAGCGCTGGGATTTACGGACAAAAGCCAGAACCATGAACACACCTGCAGATAAACTGCAGCCTCTTGTCTGATCTTCAACCTGTGAACACCTGAGGAAACACAACCTGCAGCCCCTCCTGCTGTGACACACACACACACATCCTTCCAAACCTGTGTGTGTGTAGGGGGGGGGGGGTATATTGGAAGCTGTCACTCACACAGACAGAGTGGCTGGCTGGTTGTTTGATTGGCTCATGACCTTTGACCCTGAAGAAAAAAGATAGCCTTTTCAGGATGAAGACAGACGCGTCTTCCTGTAACTGCAGCTTCACTCCAGGTAAGAAAAAAATCCACCTGAAGCTGCTGTAAACGGGTTTTAGGATTCAAACAGAATGGTGCCGTTTATCGAGGGCGGAGGGTTGGAGGGGGGGGGGGTCACTGGGTTTACTCCGTGTACTCTGAAGGTCACAGTGAAGGACAGTCAGAGGTCAAAGCTCTGCGGCTCCTCGTCTGGTTTTTCTTTCGTTTTTTCTGCTTCTTGCTTTCACTTGATTTGATTTGATTTGAAATGGTTTATTCCAAGCAATCAAAGCACAAAACAGCATTCATACATTCATACAGAGACGTATCAAACTTAGGATGATTAGACACTAAATCAAAGATTAAAGGGAGTGGAAGAAGCAAACGTATATAATCCCACCCTGTTCTACTATAACCATTTGATTCCATGATTCATCATTATCCGGTTCATAGCCTTTATCAGATATTTATGTCTCACCAACACAGTTTTAGGTCATTATGAATTAATAAGTATTAATAAATCATAAGTACTTAATTATTATGTAAAATAGACAAAACTATTTTAGAAATCTTCACAGCACATGCAGATCACGTATCAAAGTTACTCTTTATGTTTCACAGATGATGACCGCTGGATGATGTTTCCAGCGGTTCCTTAGTATCACAACCGTTACCTGTGTTCAGGTGAAATCTGTGAGTCCTTTTCTTTTAGAATTATTTGAGATGTTTTAAGGCTGTAAAAACGTCTCGCTACACACCTTTTCTCAGACGGACACCAACATTTTCACACGTTTCTCTCTTGCTTAAAGTGTGGATGCCATGCTTTGAACAACTTTGTCAAATAAAAAAGCCCTTTAAACGCTGATTCTATTGATACCAATAGTTCGCGTCGAAAAAAATCCGAAGCATATGAATAATAGACATCTTTCGAAGGAATCAGAGATTTGAATTTGCCGCTAAGAGCGCAGGCTGGAAGTGACCCCGATATGACCTGTGACGTCACGAAAGGCATTGACTTCCGTAGTTCCGCTTCGGACAGCAGGTAAACAAAGCAGGTAGTCTTCGTTTCTCTCGTTAATCATCGTTAATTCTCGTTAATTCTCTGTTAATCATCAACATGCCAAGTCGTTGTGTGGCAGCTGGATGTAGCAATACTTCTAGTGAAAATGTATCTGTGTATAAATTCCCAAAACAAGAAACGCTGCTGAAACAATGGACAAAACAAGTTCAGCGCACGTCCGAAAAACAGAAACGCCCAGTACCAGCGCTGGCAGGAGCCAGTACAAAAAGAGAAAATCTGTGACCGAAAAGCTGGCACAAAAGAGAGTGAGTTTAACGTTTATTACATAATGTATTTATTACAAAAGAGAGTGAGTTTAACGTTCAGTGATGAAAGTCTTCCGGGAATTCCCGGAAATCCGGGTTTTTGAGCAAACCGAACGTACTTTCCTGGAAATAAAGACCTGATCTCTATGGACAAATCGCTTTCCGGATGAAAAAATTGTCTAAAATCGGCGAATTTTAGCTTTATTTTCTATATTTCTCTGCGGATCGCTTCCTCTATGGCTATCTCTCGTCTTCCCGGCCTAATTGACCAATGACGGGACGTTTTAGTTGCTTTCGGATGCGTCGACGGCTCTGATTGGCTCTGTCTGTACCACGTGGTCAGCGTGACGGATCCCCTAGAGACCAAAACTGGCGGGGACACGCTAAACTTTCACAAACAAATCTGAAAAGTTTGCGATCAATAATGCGGGCATCGTCATTATTGAGCGTGGTCACGACCTCAGTTGTGAGAAGACGATAAAAAAAAAAACAAATTTAAGTGGTCTTGGCTGGAAGACGGTAGCATCACTCGGTGCTTCGCTATCGGTGCTAGCCATGTTGTCTGCCTTTCGTTACGTCACAAACTGTCAGGACTCGAGAGGTGGACACAAGCGCGGGACGCCAGAAGGTAGGTCAGAAGGATTTATTCCAATGGCTAGAACCAAGAAGCAAGCAATCAAAACGATCCGGTGACAAGTACCAGCCAAACACAGAATATATACACTAAAGAAAAGTGAACACAGGTGCGAACCAGGTGAGACAATCACAGAAGTAAAGACCGCAAACATAAACAACGTAACTGGAAGTGTCAAAATAAAACCGGAAGTGAAAATGGAAACAAATCTAACCGCCCTGACCCCTGGTACCTGACAGTACCCCTCCCTCAAGGGGCGCCTCCAGGCGCACCACCAGGCTTGTGAGGATGCAGCCGACGAAACCTCTGGAGCATGCCCTTATCCAAGATCCTGGATGACGGTTCCCAAGACCTCTCCTCAGGCCCATAACCCTTCCAGTCCACCAAGTACTGAAATCCCCGTCCCCGCCGTCTGACGTCCATAATGCGCCGTATGGTCCAAGCAGGCTGGCCGTCGATGATGCGAGGCGCTGGTGGTAAGGAGGGAGGTGGTTGAAGGGGGCTCGTGACATGGGGCTTCAGCTGGGACACATGGAAGACAGGATGTATACGCATGGTACGAGGCAGGCGTAACTGGACCGCCACTGGGTTGATCACCCTCACCACCTCAAACGGTCCGATGTACCTAGGTGAGAGCTTCTTCGACTCTGTCCGTAACTTTATGTGAGCCGTGGAGAGTAGGACCGACTGACCTGGCACGTAGGCGGGTGTAGGACGACGGTGCCGGTCAGCCAGCCTCTTGTTAGTTGCGGAAGAGCGAAGAAGTGCGGCACGCGTCTCCCTCCAGACGCGTCTGCAGCGGCGGTAGAAGTGCTGAACGGACGGCACTGCCACCTCCTTCTCCTGTTCCGGGAACAGGGGGGGTTGGTAGCCCAGCGAACACTCGAAGGGAGACATTCCAGAGGCAGAAGAGGTCATAGTGTTGTGGGCATACTCAACCCAGGGGAGCATGGAACTCCAGGAAGTCTGGTGACGGGAACAGATGCAACGGAGAGCCGCTTCGAGGTCCTGGTTGGTCCTCTCAGCCTGCCCATTGGACTGGGGGTGGAACCCTGAGGAGAGGCTGGCAGTTGCACCAAAGGCTGCACAGAAGGACCTCCAGACCTGAGAGATGAACTGTGGTCCTCGGTCCGAAACCAGGTCCACCGGAACCCCATGAAGCTTGAAGACGTGTTCCACAACGAGCTTGGCAGTCTCCGCTGCCGAAGGCAGTTTCTGCAGGGCCACAAAGTGGGCTGCCTTCGAAAACCGGTCTACCACAGTCATTATCACGGACCTACCGGCAGAGGTCGGCAGACCGGTGACGAAGTCCAAGGCGATGTGGGACCAGGGACGACTCGGGACTGGTAAGGGATGGAGAAGCCCAGCCGGTGGTTGGTTGCTCGTTTTGTTCTGTAAGCAGACAGTACAGGCAGAAACGAACTCCCTGGTGTCTTTCGCCAGATTGGGCCACCAGAACCGCCGTTGCAGGAAGGAGACGGTCCTGCGGATCCCGGGGTGGCAGGTCAGGCGTGTGGCACGGGCCCAATGGAGTACCTGGCTGCGACAGGTCCTGGGAACAAACAGTCTATTGGGCGGCCCCCCACCTGGGTCCGGCTCCTGAGCCTGAGCAGCCTTTACGTCCCTCTCCAGCCGCCAAGAGAGGGCACCCACTACGCAGGTCGACGGTATGATAGTCGTGGGCTGCTGCTCCCTCACTAAAGGTTCCTGCTGCCGAGAGAGGGCGTCAGGTTTAACGTTCTTGGAGCCAGGGCGGTATGACACAACAAAATCAAACCGGGTAAAAAACAACGACCACCTTGCCTGCCTGGGGTTCAGCCGTTTCGCGGTCCGGATGTAGGAGAGGTTCTTGTGATCGGTCCAGACCATAAACGGCTGAACCGCCCCCTCCAACCAATGTCGCCATTCCTCCAAAGCCAGTTTAATGGCCAGGAGCTCCTTGTCCCCTATGTCATAGTTGGTCTCCGCCGGAGTAAGCCGGCGGGAGAAAAAAGCGCATGGATGGAGCTTATTATCCGTACCAGACTGCTGTGACAACACGGCTCCCACGCCGATATCAGACGCGTCAACCTCTACGACAAACTGGTTTGAGGGGTCAGGTTGTATCAGGACAGGCGCGGTGGTGAACAGGTGCTTGAGTCTGAGGAAGGCAGCCTCTGCAGCCTCAGACCACCGAAACGTAGTGGAGATGGAGGTCAGACTAGTCAAGGGAGCAGCCACTGCACTATAATTTCGGATAAACCGACGTAAGAAATTGGCAAACCCTAAGAACCGCTGCAGTTGTTTTCGGTTGGTAGGTGTGGGCCAGTTCACAACCGCGCTCACCTTCGCAGGATCAGGCCGAACCTCCCCTCCGGCTATGACAAACCCCAAAAAGGACACACAAGAAGAGTGAAACACACATTTCTCAGCCTTTACAAATAATTTGTTCTCCAACAGCCGCTGGAGAACCAGACGAACATGCCGCCGATGTTCGCTGGGGTCCTTAGAAAAAATAAGAATGTCGTCTAAATAGACAAACACAAAACGATGAATGAAGTCCCGGAGCACGTCGTTAATCAGTCCCTGAAAGACTGCAGGGGCGTTAGACAAACCAAAGGGCATCACCAGGTACTCATAGTGTCCGAGTGGGGTGTTGAAGGCGGTCTTCCACTCGTCACCCTCCCTGATACGCACCAAGTGGTAGGCGTTCCGAAGGTCCAACTTGGTGAACACTCTGGCCTCCTGCAGTGACTCGAAAGCAGAGTTCATGAGGGGAAGAGGATAACGGTTCTTGATGGTAATGGCGTTTAACCCCCGATAATCAATACAGGGGCGTAAAGAACCGTCCTTCTTCCCAACAAAAAAGAAGCCAGCCCCCACTGGTGATGAGGATGGCCTGATCAGACCCGACCTGAGGGAGTCAGCCACATACTGCTCCATAGTCTCCCTCTCTGGCTTCGACAGGGTATAGAGGTGGGTTTTAGGAAGCGGAGCCCCAGGCTGCAGTTCAATGGCACAGTCATAGGGCCTGTGAGGTGGGAGCGAGAGAGCCTGATCCTTAGAAAAAACCTCCCCTAAGTCATTATATTCGGGGGGGACCCGGGATAGGTCAGGTGAGGGCGGCTGCCCTACTGGAACCGCGGGATCAACTCCTGGATGTCGAGCCGAGCGCAAACAGGACTTATGGCAAAATTCACTCCAACGAACAATGCGGTTGGTGGGCCAGTCAATGGTGGGGTTATGAGCCAGGAGCCAAGGGAACCCCAGGACTACAGGATTGAGGGAGGACTTGAATAAATAAAACCGGGTGAACTCGTGATGATTACCCGAGATAATGAGGTGGACTGGCTCAGTTACACTGTTAACAGTGGAAACTATTTCACCGTTAAGAGAACTGACTTGTAGTGGCCGAGGGAGTAATTCGGTAGAGAAACCTGCCTGTTTGGCCAGCTCAGCATCCATGAGGTTCTGCTCTGCCCCAGAATCCAATAAAGCACGAACGGGAATTTCCCCATTAAGAAACATAACCCTAGCTTCTAATAAACATGCAGCAGGTTTAGAAAAAATGGGCGCTAGACCTCCGCTCGTCAATGTGCCCACTCTTAATGACGAACGGAAGCATTTGGGCAATCCCTGCAGAAATGACCCCGCTGTCCGCAGTACAGGCACTCACCTGCCGTCAGCCGGCGTCGCCGTTCAGCGGGGGACAGGCGCCCACGTCCCAAAAGCATGGGTTCGTCCCGGGGGTCTGTGGAAGTGACAGGGCGAGCATGAGATGAGTAAGATGATAAATCCTCAGCGCGTCTCCCGGAACGGGGAACCTCGGTCCGACGCCCCTGTCTGCGATCCTGCAGGCGATTGTCAATCTTGATAGCGAGGGCTATCAGGGGCTCCAAGCAGGACGGAATCTCCAACGGCGCGAGCTGATCCTTCATCTCCTCAGAAAGACCCTCCAGGAATGCATCCGTAAGAGCTGCGGGGTTCCAATCGCTCTCTGACCCGAGAGTCCGGAACTCGATGGCGTAATCCGCCACCCGGCGAGTCCCCTGTCTCAGCCGCATAAGTGTGCGCGCCGCCTCCCTCCCTGGTTTAGTGTGCTGAAACACCTGGGTGAAAGTCTCCAGGAATGCAGGAAGAGAGGCGCAAGTGGCAGCTCCCCGTTGCCACTCAGCTGTGGCCCACGCTCCAGCTCTGTCCGTAAGATGAGAGATGAGGAAAGCGACTTTGGACCGATCCGTCGGGAAAGCAGCGGCGTGCAGCTCGAAATGCAGCTCACACTGCGTAATGAATGCCCTGCAATCCCCGGAGTCACCGGAGAACCTCTCTGGTCGAGCCAGTTGCACCGCAGGAGCCAGGGGAGTCTGGATGGAAGCCACAGGAACCGCAGAGGAGGGAATAGGTGGAGACGACTGCTGGACCTGCGTGGCTAAGAGGTCTAGGCGGTTGCACAGCCCAGTTAGTTGACGCTCCTGGCGATCGGCCATCTCCATCATTCCTCAACGCAGGAATTCAAGCTGTTCAGCTTGGTGACGGATAAGCTGCTCCTGGGTACCGGAGTCCGCTCTGGAAGAATCAGCGCCCGCTGCGTCCATAGTTTGACCGGATCGTAATGTCAGGACTCGAGAGGTGGACACAAGCGCGGGACGCCAGAAGGTAGGTCAGAAGGATTTATTCCAATGGCTAGAACCAAGAAGCAAGCAATCAAAACGATCCGGTGACAAGTACCAGCCAAACACAGAATATATACACTAAAGAAAAGTGAACACAGGTGCGAACCAGGTGAGACAATCACAGAAGTAAAGACCGCAAACATAAACAACGTAACCGGAAGTGTCAAAATAAAACCGGAAGTGAAAATGGAAACAAATCTAACCGCCCTGACCCCTGGTACCTGACACAAACAGGGCGGCCCCAATTTGGCGGAATGCGTGAAGCCGGCGGCCGTCCTCGTTGTTTATATCGCGTTTTTCGCTATTTATTCTTTTTCGAAAAATATTAAAAACAATCACAACATGAAATAGAGACTATTTACTATATTTTGGCTTATTAAAATAGGCCATGTCACCCACACTTTAAACTCTCACAGTTCAAACCGTCATAGAAAACTAAGTCCAGGATCAGAGATGGAAAACCAAAACTCTGACTGTGATCAAAGATTTCTGTCGATTGGACAAACTAGATGCATTCTGTACAGAAGCATGGAGACTGACAGCCAGTCAGGATGCAGAACACGATGCGCTGTGAAAGGAACTTTGGTTCTTTGTTCAGCAGCTTCAGACCGGCCTGTAAGTGACTGAGGACATAACGGCCTCTACAAAGACAAAGGACAGACTTTTCCTTTCATTGAAACATTTTAAAACAGTCTTTCTAATCCTTTTAAAGATGCTTGTTAACAGGAACTGGTCTCAGTGATCCGGAGCTTTAAAGCTCCTTTAGCAAAGCTTAGAGAACCACGTTACAGGATTAAACTCTGACGCCTTAAAGATGAAGCAGAAGACAGAAATGGAGATAAAGGTCGTTTTTACTCAGCTTCTGTTTTCATTTCTACCAGTGAGAGAACTCACCTTTGACTACAGGTTTAGAGAAATTCCCTCTTCCATAAGGCTGAATCATTCTACACTAAACAGCTTCGGTGAGCGTTCGTTCTGATCCAAAACAGGTATTTTCACCCAAAAAAGTCCCTCAAATCAGCAAACGGACCTTTGACCTCTGTGTGTAGCAGGCGGCTCGCGACCCTCACTTTATTTTAACCCTCTTTACTTTCACCGCGGGAATTAAGTCCTTTAAATAAACATGCCAGCAGCTCTTTTAGCGCCTGCTGCTCAAACTCTGTGCTGCCCTAAAAATGTGCCCCCCTCTTGACGGCCTCAGCCCCCCCAGGCGTCAGCTGAGGGATTATTTTGAAGGAACCGGATCGGTTCATCGGCCGATAAACAGTTGGGTCCACATCTCCATCAAAGGGTCATTGGGCAGGATTTATTTAAACGGATGTGATCTGATGTCCTCTTTGCTCCGCCCCTTTAGTGGCGTGCAGTCTTAATTAGACTCAAATGACCCAGGGAGGGACGAGGAGCGGTGGAGCACAGGAAGAGCAGCGATTACTTAAGGGAGGAGTACGAGATTCCCCACCATGCCGATTAGAGCCGCTCCGTTTCTGATGGAGCGTTCAGTCAACAGGGCGCCGCCTTTTCCCATCTCACATCCCTGAGAGCCCCCTCCTTACCCAGCTATGAATTGTGGGATTAAAACATGCTTCAACATCCTCAATTTGTCAAACATTTAAAATGTGTAGTGAATTCTATTGTTAACTTTGTTCTTATAGCTGACATTAATTTCTTGCGGCACAAAAACGTCTTTGAGAGAATTTGCATTGATTGATTTGATTTACATTGATTTTATCCATTTCTTCAAATGTGTCCAAATTTGTTTATTTTTGGTCAAATTGAGATTTAGCCTCAAAAATCTATAAATGTCGAGAAAACACAATTTAGTGGCACTGACGCTGTTTCCATCAGATTACGACTCTGTGAATGAACACAAACCAATTCACGCGATGAGTCATTCAGAAACACGCCGACCGATGTGACCAATACTGATTTACAGCAGACACGTTCAAATTTCATCGTCATCCATCAGAGGAGACATCAGCGCCTCTTCAGCGGCGAGCTCCTTCACGGTTACTCCAAACGCCGTGACGGGTCGGTTCCTCCAAAGGCTGGACGGGTCGGTTCCTCCAAAGGCTGGACGGGTCGGTTCCTCTAAAGGTTGGACGGGTCGGTTCCTCTAAAGGTTGGACGAGTCGGTTCCTCCAAACGCCGTGATGGGTCGGTTCCTCCAAAGGCTGGACGGGTCAGTTCCTCTAAAGGTTGGACGGGTCGGTTCCTCCAAACGCCGCGACGGGTCGGTTCCTCCAAACGCCGTGACGGGTCGGTTCCTCCAAACGCTGTGACGGGTCGGTTCCTCCAAAGGCTGGACGGGTCGGTTCCTCAAAACGCCGTGACGGCTCGGTTCCTCCAAGCGCCGTGACGGGTCGGTGCCTCCAAACGCTGTGACGGGTCGGTTCCTCCAAACGCTGTGACAGGTCGGTTCCTCCAAACGCTGTGACAGGTCGGTTCCTCTAAAGGTTGGACGGGTCGGTTCCTCCAAACGCCATGACGGGTCGGTTCCTCCAAACGCCGTGACGGGTCGGTTCCTCCAAACGCCGTGACGGGTCGGTTCCTCCAAACGCTGTGACGGGTCGGTTCCTCCAAACGCTGTGACAGGTCGGTTCCTCCAAAGGCTGGACGGGTCGGTTCCTCAAAACGCCGTGACGGCTCGGTTCCTCCAAGCGCCGTGACGGGTCGGTGCCTCGGAACGCCGTGACGGCTTGGTTCCTCCAAGCGCCGTGACGGGTCGGTGCCTCGGAACGCCGTGACGGCTCGGTTCCTCCAAGCGCCGTGACGGGTCGGTTCCTCCAAACGCCGTGACGGCTCGGTTCCTCCAAACGGCGAGACGGGTCGGTTCCTCCAAAGGCTGGACGGGTCGGTTCCTCCAAGCGCCGTGACGGGTCGGTTCCTCCAAACGCCGTGACGGGTCGGTGCCTCCAAACGCCATGACGGGTCGGTTCCTCCAAACGCCATGACGGGTCGGTTCCTCCAAACGCCGTGACGGCTCGGTTCCTCCAAACGCCGTGACGGCTCGGTTCCTCCAAGTGCTGTGACGGGTCGGTGCCTCTGAACGCCGTGACGGGTCGGTTCCTCCAAACGGCGAGACGGCTCGGTTCCTCCTCTTTTGTGTTCCTCCGTTAGAAGCCGTTTCCTCCACAGCAGATCTCACAGGAGCATCACAGAGGAGGTAAACCTTCAGCTGCCGTTGACACAAGCAATAATTACAAACACTCTGGTCCAAAAGGGCAATTAATTCTCAGAGTTAGTACACCTCCCCTTCCCCCTGCTGCCCCCACGCCTCCCATACCTGCTCCCGCTCCTGTTCTGTCATTAACGCTCTGGGCTCATCAGTGAGATTGCCCAATTTAGGATCCATTTAAACGAGCTGCTTCTACACCCGCAGCCCTGTGAATTGAGATGTCACGCCTATTGTGTGGCAATTACAATTCAATTTAGGAGGCGAGATGCTGTGGAAGGTGATTATAGGCAGTAGCCGGTGTGGGCGTGCGTGACAGCCACAGCCAGCAATCTCCATGTGAAAACATCTCCCATGTCTTCCTCCGTTCAGATCCAAACAGGCTTTGGGCTCGTCTTCCTCCGGAGACTTTGCACACTCGGGTGGTTTCGCTTTTTCGAGCGGCGTGACATTTGCACCTCCCCGCCGCCTCCCAGCGCCAGGCAGCAAATGAAACATACAACTACAAACGGCGAGCTGTTTTGATAAAGCCCAAACACGCCGCAGGATCCAGCCCAGAGTCTGTCATTGGAAAGCTGTCAACGTTTTATGTGAAGATGTCACGTCCTCAATAGCTTTTTTTATCTGAATTATTCACAGCAAACAAGCGTCCTCTGAGGCGCCACTTCAGAGTGGAATGAAAACTCAGAGAAAAGAAGGGGCCGAACACCAAGATAAACCGCCGTTCAGGACGGATTTATTTCTCTGGGGATGAGCAAGGCAGCAGAGGATTCAAACCATGCAGCGGAGAAAATCGCCTCAGAGCAATTAGTGTCTTTTCCTGGCAGGTTGGAGGTGTGACAGCAGTCAGAGGCGGCTTGAAAAGCTGGAGCAGATAAACAACTCCAGTGTTTCTCTGTGGAAAAATGTCTCATAAAACAAACAAAGAAGATTCTCCTTCATTTTTTACTCCAGTTTGAATGTTTGTAACCATTAAGGCCACCGTTTCAGTTCCCACACAGCAGGTGGCGCTAATCTGTCTTTTGCTTAGTTTCACCTCCACAAATGAAAGGGCAGAAAAAGAGAGTTGAATGTGGACGGTCGTCCCTCACTGTCATTCACCTTTTCGTGGTTTTGAGTTTTTTTGTTTTTTTACAGCACGTGGTGTTCTTGGCTGTAGATGGTCAGTCACCCCCTCCATGCCGTGTCTCCTGTACAGAACGGGTTCAGTTTGTCTAATGGACATAAATCTTTGATCGCGATCAGATCTTTGTTTTCATTCTATCATCCTGGACTTATTTTCTCTGAAAGATGGAAGTTTGAGAGTTTAAAGAAGACAGAAAAATGTGAAAATGTTCATGTCTGTCTGAGGACAGTGGATAAGTGTGTAGTGAGGAGGTCACAGCTTAAAACATCTCTGTTATTGTAAAAACGGGTTAATAACGGGTTCATTTTAGGACGACACTCTCACGATAAACCAGAGAACACAGCAGAACCGGGCCAGAGTACAGTTCTCCATTCACACTGGATCCATACTGGGCTCGAGTCCAATGAACCGTAGCCACGTCTGCCAGGATTCCCTTCATCATGAATGGACAGAAAAGTGCATCCAGGTTCTTGTGTCCGTGCCTGCTAACCTGTGAAGATGACATCATGTCAGAGTGGGCTCTTGTGTAGTGAGGGCTCTTCTTCTGATCCGTGTCCTCCGCTGGGTTCTGTCAGAACCAATCCTCTTCCCTTTAGTTGGTCCCTGTTCCTGCACCAAAGGCCACTGGGAGGCTGGGACCCATTTTATGGGCGGCGACAGTGGCTCAGGTGGTTGAGCGGGTCATCCAATCGAAGGATCGGCGGTTCGATTCCCCGCTCCCACCAGCCAAAATGTCGTTGTGTCCTTGGGCAAGACACTTCACCCTCCTTGCCTCCAGTGTGGCCTCCACTGGTGTATGAATGTGCATGGATGATCCCGGTGATGGTCAGAGGGGCCGTAGGCGCAAACTGGCAGCCACGCCTCTGTCAGTCTGCCCCAGGGCAGCTGTGGCTACATCAGTAGCTACCATCACCAAGTATGAATGAGGAGTGAATGAATAATGGACACATTGTAAGCGCTTTGGGTGTCTTGAAAAGCGCAGATAAATCCAAGAGAGAACGTGTTACCATGGAAACCTTGTAAATGAGAGTAGAATTGATTTTGTCCCAGTCTAGTGGTTTGCAGTCACTGTCTGCAGTCACAGAGGAGGAATCAGAGCAAACAAATCAGAGCAGAAGTTTCTGGACGGCGTTCCTCTACCGACGGCTTTTCCCGCCGGAAGCCGTGGACGGCGCTAACGCTCATCTACTGCCATTTAGGAAACGGGACGACTGCGAACTCACCACCCGAACGGCTTTCCCAAAAACCGCACGCATGGACACATGGCCCACTTTAGGCGGGTCCACATGTATGAAGTCCAGAAATGGAATTCAGGTTAAGGAAGGAGGAAGAGGGACTTCAGCTTCAAGCATCTTTACTAATCAATGAAATCTGTGTTCTGTTTGAAAATACACAGAGACGATGGGAAATAGGAAAAAAGCTCAAACTGGCTGCAGAATAAACTGAATTCACATTGACAAAACTCCAAACAGGTTGAGCTGGTTTTAGGAGAAATCCAGTCCAAAGCAGTCATGAGGCATGCCGGTCCACACAAAGCCACCGCTGCTGGGTCAGAGCCACCAACACCTGACCAGGTAGGACTTTATGAGTCAGCAGCATGGCTTTCCTTCCTGCTATTCCCATCAGGACTCAGACGCCCCCCCCCCCCTCCCTCTGAAACTCCCCCTCTTTCCTCCCTTCTCACTCTATTAATAAGACAGACCTTGACTGGCGGCGCCGGTTCTGCTGGTCTGTGCGCCTCAGCGCTGCCATTCTGGGTTCGTGCTCTCTGCGCTTCAGTCCTCTTTATTCTCCTTAAAATGAAACCAGTTGGAGGTTTTTCTGCCTCTGCCAGGAATAAAGGAGATCCGAGGAAATGTCTGAGAAGACGTAAACAAGGCCTGGGGAGGGACGGAGGGTAATCAGTTCTGACACACGGAAAAAAAGAGACAGAAGACAAAGTAGAGGGAAAACTCTCAGACCTGTGAGTGGTTAGGGTTTACTGCTTCTTCAGCTCAGATACTTAGAAAAAAGAGCAGAGGAGAGCAGAGGGAAATACCAGAAGTGTCAGGGTTGTCGGTTAGATGACAGCGGCTGCAAACAAAACCAGGAGAACCGCAGATGATGAAAGAGAGAAGCACTCATCGCCGCCACCGCGCTAAGATCACCACACACGACTGAACTTTCCAGAAGCAGTTCATCATTAGGGCTCAAAGTGAGCATGTCTGTGGAGCTGCATGTAGGAAGTAAGACGGATACGATCTCGTAGTTTCAGACATGATCAAAATCAGACGCTGTATCCCCATCAGAGATCGGACTTTTGTTTTATTCTCATCATTATGATCGGTGCTAAACAGTAGGGGGGGTTGGAAAACGTTGATTTGGCGATATATGGCAGCCGTTCATTTGGTGATTCTTGTATCGATTCCAAATACTGTCAGGACGAAAGGTGACTCTTGTTTTCACCTTTAACCTCCATCCACTAGGTGGCAGCAGAGAACACAGAGCAGCTCTCCACCACAAAACAACAGGAAGACCTCAGCCAGAAGCAGCTGGTTCTGTTGTTCAGAGACATGAACTACTTCGTTTTGACTGGATGGTACAGAACAGAAACTCTGTGTCACGGTGCTGTCAGTATCGTATAAAACACGGATTGTGGTTCTTTGTAGCTCCGATCAGAACCAGTGAAGCTCTGCAGCTGCACAGCGGCTGATGCACGGAGACAAAACGCTGTCAGCAAAGCGGGCCAAAGTTCTGCAGAACCTCCCAGCAACAGATTCTAGTTCTGATGGATCAGAGTGATGTGTCCCACGCTCTGGAAAAAGGCCATCGCCGTGGCGATGAGCGGTGAAATCTGTGTTTACGGAGCTGCAGCTGCAGAGCAGACGGTCACGGACACAAAGCATCTTAGACACATTAACGCTCTTCATCCTGTCATCCTCATCATCATCACTGTAATGTTTCCGGACAGAATTGGTGTTTTGTTTTCCTCATTTATAGTGAAGCACCGTTCAGACTCCTGAACCGTTGAAAAGTTCTGTAAGCAATATTGGACATAAACAGAACTCTATTTCCCTCCATCTGGGGCTCTCCCCAAGATCTCACCCCGTGGGGTCAAAGTGATCACAAGAACAGTGAGGAAAGATCCCAGAACCCCACGGGGGACCTAGTGAAGGACCTGCAGAGAGCTGGGACCAAAGTAACAAAGACTACCATCAGTAACACACTACACCACCCGGGGCTCAAACGCTGCGGGGCCAGACGTGTCCCCCTGCTAAAGCAGTACATCTGCAGGCCTGTTTAAAGTCTGCTAGAGAGCATTTGGATGATCCAGAGGATTGGGAGAATGTCCTATGGTCAGATGAAACCAAAACAGAACCAGCAGTATTCCTCCATGTGGAGGAGGAATGGACCAAACCATCTATGCTGTAGAGGAGATCTGCATGGAGGAATGGACCAAACCATCACTGCTGTAGAGGAGATCTGCATGGAGGAATGGACCAAACCATTTCTGCTCTAGATGAGATCTGCATGGAGGAATGGACCAAACCATCACTGCTCTGGAGGAGATCTGCATGGAGGAATGGACCAAACCATCACTGCTGTAGAGGAGATCTGCATGGAGGAATGGACCAAACCATCTCTGCTCTAGAGGAGATCTGCATGGAGGAATGGACCAAAACATAGCTGATCTAGAGGAGATCTGCATGGAGGAATGGACCAAACCATCTCTGCTCCAGAGGAGATCTGCATGGAGGAATGGACCAAAACACCAGCAACAGTTTGTGAAAACCTTGTGAAGACTTACAGTTTGACTGCTGTCATTGCCAACAAAGGGTCTATAACAGAGTACTGAATTGAACTTCTGTAGGTGACCAAATACTTATTTTCCACGATAATTGACAAATAAATTCTTTAAAAATCAAACACTGTGATTTTCTGTATTTTTTCTCATAGTTGAGGTTTACCTATGATGGAAATTACAGGCCTCTAGAGGGAGAACTTGAACAATTGGTGGCTGACTGAATACTTTTGCCCCACTGTACATCAGCTGCACACAAATAACATGAGAAAACCCAAATGTTGTTTATACTCTGGAGTGATGGGCGGCTCAATAAAAGCCCCGGCGTATCCAATAACCAGCATAAAGCGTGTTCGCTTCTCTGAAAGAACTTCAGCCAAATCCTGTTTGTGTGCCGTGGAGCCCACAAGCAGGAACAAAGCTGATCACGCAGCCGCATACATGTGGAAGAATGTGGCGTTCAGGGACGTGGCGCACATTGAAGCGCTGCAACAAGTCCCATGTCCTCACAGCAGAAGGTAAGCTGAGGGAAGAAAAAAGATCCCGGATGACTTCATCATCGGCTGAAAAGCCGGAGCTTTTCTCTCTGCCTGTGGAGGGTTCAGAGAAAACTCCTTCAAACGAGGTTAAGACGAAAATGAAAGACACAAAGCAGAACAGACAGACGTTTGTATGTGAATGAAGTCATACATGACCCTCCTCTTCATGCTCTGTTTGGAAAATCTCTTTCATTCCAGTTCCTATCTTCCCAGGGAGCCATGAGAGAGGAAGAGGAGCAGCGTCATCAGCGCGACACATCAGGGCGAAGCAGGAGACGGTATCTGTACAAGCAGACGTGGTGACAGCCGTGAAATAAACGGGGAGGAACTTCAGGAGGACGGAGATGAGAAACATGTCCTGAGGATATTGGAGTCATGCAGCTCCATCAGCAGCAGGAGCTCCTGGCAGAGAGAGACCGCTCTGGGATGCAGAGTGGGGCTTTGGTCATTCTCCTATGCATCCACCTCCAGACCTCACACATTATCTGACTGTTTCCTGCAAACTATAGCGACTAAATACTTAGCGTTATGTGCTGAGAAGTAGAGCCCTGCGCGGGACTATTTTCTTCATCCCGCTCCCGCCCGCACCCGCCGAATTTCTGACCAATCCCGCCCGCTCCTGCAACGTATGCGTTACACTCCCGCCCGCTCCCGCAATATGTATGTCCACTCCCGCCCGCACCCGCAAAACTCAGAGAATTTAGTCCCGCACAGTAATAGAGTTGCATTGATTTTGTATCGTCTCCCGTCCCGCAGGAAAAAAACACGTATTTGTATTGATATTATTACAGAGATTCATGTCCCTCATCCAGCCTCATCTTTTCATGCATTCCTCTTTGTGTAATGTGCAACTTAATTATTAAATATATTTTCACAAATCCTGTTCGGTTAAAATTGTGCGTGTTTGCGCGCGCAGACAGACGGCCTGAAGCGCGCTGAACCAGCTGGTAAAGATGCAGGTCAAAGTCATTTGAATTTATGGAGAAAGAAAAACATTAATTGTTCAACAGAGCTGAAAATCTATGAATTAATTTTTTCCTGACGGAAAAAGACTTTTTTTTTTAGCTTCAGCCTTTTCCCGTTTTTGCTGTTTTGCGCCTCAGTTGGCCTTCAGCACGCGGATCTGAACACCATGCGTGTCCCATGATGAACCTCATTTGTGGTTCTTTTCTGCTTCATCCATTGACATCATGTCCCTGCCAGATAACCTGCTCCTTATCCCGCGCAGTGTTGCCAGATAGATTGACAGCTCTTTCATCCTTCTGCTGCGCTAGAGCGTCCCGACTAACGTGTTAACCTGCTATGACCGTATTTTGCGCTCTCTGTGTAGAATACACTGGGAGCGCGGGGAAAAAAAACAACTCAGCTACAGAGGATGTGAACAGGTGAACAGGTAGAGAGGAAAAGCAGGTAAAGATGCGGGGGAGGGGCTTTGGCTTCAGACTGTGTCAGAGAGATGGAAACACGGCGTCAGATTCAGACGCAGCTTTCACTGCAGGAGTTGAACCAGAGACTTTCTCTGGGAGGATTTTATGAACTCAAACATGGAAACATGATTACCAAGTAGAACTCTTCAAAATAATAAACCGGATCTCTCCACATTCTTTGGGTCTACCATGCATTGATGCACACATTGCTACATGCAGCGATCAGACCATAACTTTAGCTCGTAGCTCCGCCCATACGCGACCGCGGTGTCAGGCTTTAAAGAGCATAATTTCTAAGAGGCGGGGCGCACCCCCAACAACAGGTTAGATGACAGAGGCGATTGGGCGTCTCTACCTGGTGCGTTCACGGAGATTCAGTACATAAGACTCCAACAGCCGCACAGCCTAACGTAGTCCGCTATTATATATTCATGAGATATTCATGGCAGCACTGGTCCCGCTGAGTTTTTTTTTTGCCGCCCGCTCCCGCCCGCAGTACAATTCAAACCGCCCAATCCCGCGAGATTTGGGTTGGGTCCCGCGGGACCCGGCGGGACCCAATTCCAATGCAGCCCTCTACTGAGAAGTCCTGATTAGAGAGAAAGAAGGAGGAGGAATATTACAGCTGGAATTCACTACGCCGATGTTTAAAACATAAAGTGTTAGGAATCTATCATGACACCTTTGTTATTACTATTGAAGGTCATATTGTGATTTACCAATAAAGAATTAGCACAAAGCAACAAGATAACACCGTTTACTTCAAAATAAAATACATTTCATCCACTGAAGGCCTGAAATGTTTTAGTTCAACCTAGGCCTGCACAATATACCGCAAATTTATCGTTATCGCAATATCAACCGGTGCAATATCCATATCGCAAAAGTCAGCAAAAATCGCAATAAATGGTTACCTTAAATGTGCTAAAACAATCTTATCGCGGCTTGAAGTATTTAACGAATAAAATAAATCCATGTATGCATTTGACCAATTGGATGGACCCTTTCACGTTGTTGACCAATCAGATGGAGCTCTTTTATGTTAGATGTTTGTCTCCTACGTCAACGAGGGTCATTTGGAGTGTAATTTTTGAACTGTTGCAGTGAAATGGTGATTATGTTTTTGGTTGTTTTGCTATTTGTTTATATACCGCAAACTATATCGTTATCGAAACATTGATCACTCATATCGCAAGTTTTGCTCATTTCGTGCAGCCCTAGTTCAACCTAATTTGTGAAAAACTGAAAGAAGTGTTGAGATCAATGTCCACAGAAAGACTTTTGTTGGATCTAATCAACAGTAAAATCTCTAATCCATTCCAGGTGATCTCAGACTTTGTTTTCCACACAAACCGCCGTACCGGCTCTCTTCATTGTTTTTTTTCTTTTTTTTTTAACTTGTCCTGTCCAACATCTGGGCAGACAGATGAGAGCTGAAGGCCTCTTGTGTTGGACATATTTTACTTTAACAACAGGGGTTATGAATCTATGACAAACCAGAGGAATGTCTGAATAAACCCCTTTTGGAATCCAGGACAAACTTTATTAATTTGAATCATATTTGAAAATCTTTGGTGTTGGACGGAAAAGGAAAGGAGGGAAGAAGAGAGAGGGATGTTAGAGAGAGGGGGGGGTAGGAGGGTGATAATAGGGGGGGGGGGTAAAACCATGAAACAGCATAAAGCAACAAGTTACTGGATGTTTATCATCACGGTGAGGTTCAGATGTAATACAGATCTAGAAGGGGCGGGGCCTGTCCACACACACACTCAGATGTTATAAACACACCTGTTGGCTGCAGAAACGTCCACATGTCAACATGAACACAATACAAATAATGTTCACACACGCATACTCATGCCTTTAAACCAACTAGTGTGAAATATTTCATTCATTCAATCACACAAACTATTAGTGTAAAGGTGAGCTAACACCTGTGCTCAGGTGAGTGTTCATGTTCTTCTAAATGGATGATGGAATATGAAAAGAAGGAGGGGGAGTGTCCAGCCATCCCCACACCAAGACCCCCGCCACAGCAGCAGCAGCAGCCAGAACCCCCCCAACACCACACAGCAGCAGGCAGAGAAAAACCGCCCCCCAGTCCATCCCCCGCCCCAACCCCAGGTACGAGCCAGGACCCCCCCAAGGGAGACCCGCTCCGCGCTCCAGGCAGCCACCCACCCGGCCCACGGTTGGTCCAGGAAGGAGCAAGGCAGGGGCCAGCCGTCCCCACCCAGGAGGGGGCACCCCGGAGAAAAGGGGGGCCCACAAGGGGTGTTGTAAACATGGCCCGACCAGGCTCACCCACAGTTGGAGATTTGGCGAGGCCCGGCACTCAGGGGCAAGGACCAGAACCCACCCCACAGAGGCACGGACACCCCCGGCTCAGGTGTGATCCCCGGCTTCTGGTCTTGCCAGAAAGCTCAGGGATCCCCCTCCCTGCGAGGAGCGAGGACCCCCGGTCCCAGGAAACCAGCACCCAGGGGACACGGCCGCCGTTGCCAAGGGCCCAGTACCCCCCACCAGGGATGGGGTAGGGGACAGATGGTCCAAGGCCCCACCTTCTTTGAGAAATGAGTGTGTGTTTGTGAGGGTGTGTGTGAGCATGTGTGTGTTTATGTTGGAATGTATATTTTGAGGGGTAAAGGTTGTGTGTACTAAGGGGGTGCAGTTAAAATTGGCGGGTAGGGCACTGAGGGGGCATCTTGCAGTTCTCACCAGCAGACAGCTGCTTCCTTGAAGAACCTTTGCATGAAGTCTCCGCAGTGCCAGCGACGTTAAAAATGCATCTCCACCCACGGCCGTCTTTTTCCACTCGCCGTGGAAGAACCCGGCATCTGTCCTTCAAAGACTTGAAGGGGTTCATGTGCTCAACGGTAAATGATGTACAGGACACCTTTAGCGCTTTTCTACCTCGCTTTAAGGACCAAAGCCCATTCATGCGCCAACAGCAGCTTTGTTGCTATTCATGGCAGCAACCTATAACCACCAATATCCTCCAAAGGCCAACATAAGATGGCCTTTGCTGCTAAACTTGTACACAAGCAGAGCTGTTTCACAGTCTATTTCTCTGCCAGGTGGCGGAGTGAGTCTGCTGCTCCAGAGTCACTTCAGTGAAATATAAATCTGAGTGTCATCAGCATAATTCTGGAAGGATCGTTATTGCTGCATATTAACTCCTCCAGATGAAGCGTAACCAGATCAAACAAAGGAAGTCCCCAGATGGACCCCTGGGGAACCCCACAGGGTCTTAGATTTGTGTCCCTCTTGCTCAGCATTCAGTGGGACTTCAAGTGTGTATTTACATTTGAATATTTTGTTACGACCAATACATTGAGACGGTCTAAAATGAGGATTCCTGCTGTTTGAGTCCTTTTTCAGATTTAGATTTTCAACACTTTTCATAATGACCCTTCATGTTTTCAGAAATCTAGAGCTGCTTTTTGGGCCAATCCTTTTGGACGTTTGTGTTTTATAACCAACAACCTGAATGAATGTTTTTAACTGTGCAGCTACAGTGAAGCTCTGCATCGGGCGTGCATCCAGCGTCAGGTTTTCAGTACATAAACCCACCTTATTAGTGACACTAAGCCGCTGTATAACGAAGGAGCAGTGCAGAGGAACATCACAGATCCCCGTTAACACAAGAAGCTGAACAGATTTGTTGGATTTTCTTTCCCGCCTGACCTTTTGGCAAATGTAAGAATCAGCTGCTGAATTAGCCCAGATAAGGAAGATTGAAGGCTCAAGAAAAGAACAACAATGGATCAGAAAAACACAAGCATTGTCAATAAACACATTACACTGAGAGGGCAGGGAGCTCAACTCTGAGCAGCAATTATAATCCCCTTCTAAATAAACAAAGAGCCAAACGGCGTGGAGCTCTGCACGCCGCTCTGCATTCATGCAGGTCAGATTTCCTCCAAAATCAACTCGTTGTCAAAAAATCTGTGGTGATTTCAGGTTTAGATTGTTTAATTCTGCAGGGAAAAGACAAACTAGATGAAGATTTCAGCGATGAAGTTCACCTGAACATGGACTCATCCCAGGAGAGGGGGCCCAGATAAACCACCCCCCCCCCCCCCCCCCCCCATTTTCCGGGTTGGGCACAAAACAGGAAGTGCCAAAGGTTGCAGTTCCATAACAGACCCATGCATGCAGGTTTCAGGAGCGAGTATGGAGAGAAATTAGACTCAGTCGGATTTGTGTGTGCTTAATTCTTGATTTGTGCATAAATTTGGATTTGTGCGTGATTTGTCACTCACATAATACGTTTTGTGTATAAGTTAAAAAAAATATAAAATGAAAAAAATACAAAATGCAATTTACGTATGCACAAATTAAGATTACAACAGTTTGAAACTACTGACACACACACATCTTTAAAAAAACACACACGGATCCCTTGTTATGCATGATGGTTCACTTTTAAACGCTAATATCAGTGACGTGCAGTCAGGAGAGGCAGGTGAGGCACAGCCTCACCTGCCATTATGGGAAGAAAAGAGAAAAAGTAAATTCATTTATTATATTTAATCAGTAATTTGTGCTTTGCAGTCATTTTCCATTTAAATGTACCATTTTTGGGTGTTTTTTCTTTTCAAAATCGCTGAATTTCCGCATTTGCCGTTCAGATACTAAGAAGTGACGTGCTATGAGGCACCAGCCCGCTGAGCCTCACCTGGGATTGCGCAATACCTATGCAGTCAGACGGTACTGCTGTCTCTCTGTATGTCGGTTCAATCACTTGTACTATATGAGTTGAGTTTACATAATTTAGCAGATGTATATGATGTACAGTGTTTGTTTTTATAAATAACTGTATGTGAGGGACGTGTTTCTTGTGCTGAGCGCTAAACGCCGGCAAAAAAGCTGCTGGGTGAGGCCAGAAGTTCTCGTGCCTCATGTTAGGGGGCGCTGGTGAGCCCTGAGATTATGACACTAAAAAATAATAGAATAAGAGATAGCAAGCGGCAAGTCATTTTCTTCAGAAGGAGCGGCGTATGGACTTTATTTACAAGTAAAGGTAAGACGATAATAAGGTTTGTTGCTTTTTTCTATGCTGCAGTTTGTATATGAAAAAAAAAAGTTGAAATGATATTTTAAACAAAACACGTTAACTGTTGTCAATCAAATGGTGAATAAATTACTCAGTATGGTTCATATGTTTGTAAATATGACTGATGACGTCAGTGCCTCACCAGCCATTAACCTCAGCGCACGTCACTGGCTAATATATATATTAAAAGTATGCTTTTAATATATATATTAGCGTTTAAAAGTGAACGTCATATTCTCAGATAATAATTTTCATTTTCCTTTAAAGTTTTTTTAAGCCCTGCTACAGCCACTGAAGGAAATACATTTAGAGGGGATGGCTGATAGGAAATTTCTAATGACCGTGCATTCTACTGGTATTTAAACGCAGCACTTATGGACGAATTTGTGAGACGTGAAAACAGTCTCACAGTAGATCCGTGCGTAACTTTGGCTTTGTGTGTGCGTAACAAGAGAATCATGCGTGTTTTCTAAAGATGTGTGTGTGTCAGTAGTTTCAAGCTGTTGTAATCCTAATTTGTGCATACGTAAATTGCATTTTGTATTTTTTTTATTTTATATTTTTTTAACTTATACACAAAACATGTCATGTGAGTGACAAATCACGCACAAATCCAAATTTATGCACAAATCCTAATTTACGCACGCACAAAGCAAGAATATGCATACACAAATCCTACTTTATGCACAAATCAAGAATTACGCACGCACAAATCCGACTGAGTCTAATTTCTCTCCATAAGGGAGACATTTCCCAGCGACACCCAACTCAGATTTTACACAAAAAGTGTGAGTCAAGGGGGGGTGTAAAAAGGTTAAAGGTATAAACTTCTACGGTGCTTTTCTGTCTTCTTAGAAGGTCCACAGTGGTTTACAGGCCCATTAGACACATTTATTATCAAACATCCATAGAAACCACATTTCTGTAATTACTGACTGGAACTATGAGCTGCATTTCCAGAAGAAAACGCAGTGTTGGTGCTACATTACAGAATCAATATGAAGCTTAAAGGGTCATAAATGGCATAAAAAAAATGATCAAAGTTGAGCATAAATAAAGTGAAAACAGCACAATAACAAAAAAGATATGTTTGTGAAAAATGCCAGAGCCGGGTATCGAACCAGCGAGCTTCTGCTCCAAGGATTCCCCATGTGTTTAATGGAGGCAGAAATCCTGGAAAACCTGGAATATCTGGAAAAGTTCAAGGATTTGAAGGAGCAAAAGTCACAGCTGGAAAAAGATGAAAGAGCTGAAGATTTGAATAGTTGAAAGGATGAAATCGATGGAAAACTGTAGGAAAAATGGAGGAAGATACTAGAATAAAGAAAGAGGAACAGGAAAACAACGGGTGAATACTTTATAGCATTGAACCCATTATGGCCTCTGGTTTTCTTTCATAATGAGTTTGTTGAGTTTGCATTTCTTCTGCTGTTCAACATGTTTGATTTGGACGAGTTGAGGTTCGGTTAGAAGCACAGATGCAATAAAGATCATCATGGAGGTTTAGTCACAGCAGGACTGCAGTAGAAAAACTATCAGGACTCAAGTCAAGGCCCATCATACTGTTGTTGCTCCTTCATTTTTAATATTGCTGTCTGTCTCTTCGTCACTTCACAGCTCCTCCTTTCTCCTCCTCTTTAATCTGCTTTTGCATCACAGCTCTACACGTTTCTCCGTCCATAACTTCCTATTCTTTCCGTCAAAGACGCTTACAGAGCTCACAGGAAGGTTCTGTCTTTGGTCCGTGTGGTCGAGGAACGCGACATGGATGTAGTGTCACTGAGCTGCAGCTCCTCATTCTGCATTTTCAGAATAAAAGCTCCCAGCAGGACAGCGCTGAGCGTGCTGCAGGCTTTTCTAAACACTGGTAACCCCAGAGGAAGACAGGCGCAGCTGTGCAGCAGGTTTGTGTGCAGACGCGCTCTGAAAGTGGTCCTCTGGGTCTCTTTCCTTGGCTTTCGTCATCCCGTGAAGATCTCTGGCCGCCGTGAACACCAAAGCGAGATGCCGGGTTCTTCCACGGCGAGTGGAAAAAGACGGTCGTGGGTGGAGATGCATTTTTAACGTCGCTGGCACTGCGGAGACTTCATGCAAAGGTTCTGCCTGGGCTTCATGAGAGACCATCATTACAGCATCCAGCAGAAGTTCCTGTTTCTGATGTTTCACTGATGTGAAGCTCCCAGATGTCCACCATGAAAGCAGAACAACAGCCCATAAACACCACCTCCCATGAGAACATTAAACGTAGAGTTTAAGACTTCTTTTTTGATTTAAAAAAACAACAAATCTGCTCAAAATGTTCATTCTGAAAACCTGCTATGTCAGAAAACGCAGTGGCGGTAGCTTAATGATGTGGGACCGTCAGAGTTCTTTAGGCTTTGATCTTCCTGTAAAAAATGGGTCAGAAGGACTTGAAGTCAACTAAAGGATTATTTGGGGATGAAACTTATAGAAGCTCAACCTCAGGTCCTTCAAGCCAACGTGAAGATCGTCCTGCTTCCACAGACGTGACAAAGACGGGTCACTTTTCTCCTCACATCCTTTTTTCTTCACTCAGATCCTCTTTATGCCACAGACCTCTGATGTTTTCAGTGAATCCGCAGAAGCAAACTGTAGCACCAAAGCTTTCCAAACACGTAAATGTTCAGATGAAATCTCTTCACGCTAGGGCTGCACGAAATGAGCAAAACTTGCGATATGCGATATGAGTGATCAATGTTGCGATAACGATATAATTTGCGGTATATAAACAAATAGCAAAACAACCAAAAACATAATTACCGTTTCACTGCAACAATTTAAAAATTATACTCCAAATGACCCTTGTTGACGTAGGAGACAAACATCTAACATAAAAGAGCTCCATCTGATTGGTCAACAACGTGAAAGGGTCCATCCAATTGGTCAAATGCATACATGGATTTATTTGATTAGTTAAATACTTCAAGCTGCCATTAGATTGTTTTAGCACATTTAAGGTAACCATTTATTGCGATTTTTGCGATATGGATATTGCACTGCTTGATATTGCGATAACGATAAATTTGCGGTATATTGTGCAAGCCTACTTCCCGGTAAACAATCGCTTCTCAAAGCAGCGTGATGGCAGCAGAACATTAGGTATTTACCCTCCTCAGCATATTTATGCCCCCCTTTATCACCAATCACGCAATAATGAACTCCAAGTCGGCAAAACTGTTTTGTGTCGGAAATGACTTGTGAGGATCCGAGTTTGGGGCTGCTAGACAAAAAAAAGCAAAGCCAGCTGTAGGCACAACAACACGTCTTCAGGTCTTCAGGTGCCCCCCCCCCCAATCTGAGCGTTTTTCACCTCCAGACAGCCCAAATCCACCTTAACCTGTGCAGAGGTCGTGACCCTGTAGCGTGACGACCACAGGCTCTGTTTTCTGCAGGGCGTTAAAACAGAACATGACTTGAACAGAAAAATCTGGATGTTTGACAGACTTTACTGTCCAAAAATGACACGGCAGCATCTGGATGCATTTCTCAGAGCGGCTCCCAAACGACGACAGGAATGTGGAGGAAAGGCTTAAAATAATCCTCCTTCAAATACTTGAACTGAACTCTGGTTCCATTCATCTTCCTGGCCTCCTCCTCCTCTGCCCTCATCACTGCCATCAGCACCCCAACAGCTGACCGTCTGGCCTCATCCGTTCACCCCCCCACCTCCACAGAGGCAAACCCTGCCCCTCTGGGCACCGGCCCCGCAGCCGGATCGGCCCCGTCCACGCACGCTCCTTCCAGAGGAGCCGCTGCTCCTGTGATCTTTGAGGCAGAAACAAATGTCGTTAGGCATCCTTCCCCTGCCAGTTCACACAACCCACTTCACAGACGGGGGGGGGCTTTAAAACATCGGCCAATGCCTCCTCAGACGGAGTTGTCCCTGCAGCTGAGAGGAGCTGCGTTTCCACGGAGACTTAACAGGAGCCTGCGGGCTGGCGATGCCAAATTTAACACCCAAGAAGAAACTTACAATAAATCAAACTTCTCCTGACAATAAAACACACAGTATTGAAAAAAATAACAGAAAAATATGTCATTTGTAGTTTTCAGCATTGTAAAATCCCTGAATTATTTCAGTTAACATTCACAACTTTATTGTTTATTTTCATTTACCACTCAAAATAAAAAGTTTAGAAGATGGATGGATGGATGGATGGATGGATGCATGGATGGATGGATGCATGGATGGATGGATGGATGCATGGATGGATGGATGGATGGATGAATGCATGGATGGATGGATGATGGCTGGATGGATGGATGGAGAGAGGGATGGATGGATGGATGGATGGATGGATGATGCATGGATGGATGGATGGATGATGCATGGATGCATGGATGGATGTATGGATGGATGGATGGATGGATGATGGCTGGATGGATGGATGGAGAGAGGGATGGATGGATGGATGGAGAGAGGGATGGATGGATGGATGGATGATGCATGGATGCATGGATGGATGCATGGATGGATGGATGGATGGATGACGCATGGATGGATGGATGATGCATGGATGGATGATGGATGGATGGATGGATTTCTAACCCAGCTATAATCATCACCCACCTCTTTCCAATCAGGTTAGAAGGTCGTCTAAGTCCCGCCCCCAAAAAATAAAGCAGAAGCATCTATTGGTGAAGGTCTATGGAGAAATGTCACCGGGAAACAAAACATGGAGCGTTTGGGGAAAACTGACTGCTGTGAACGTCTGCCGGAATTAAACACAATGTGGCCCCCATAAATAAAACAAGACAGCAGGGATGATTTCATCTTAAAGGACAGTGTGACATCACAGCAAATCAGGTATTTTCTTTTAGAGTTTTGCATACTCCTCCTTCAGGGTCTTCGGTCCTTAAAGTCTGCCGGTCAAACTTTCTTCGGAGTAAAAACTCCTGAAATGTGGAGTCAAACTAGATCAGCACAAACGCAGATGTCATTTCTGAAAACTACTGAAGGTTTTAGGGCCCAGAAACAAACATCACTACACACAGTTGGAAGAATGGAATGGTTGCTATGGACAACCAGCAGAAGAGGCTGTGAGGCTTCCACTGCAGGCCGGCCCCCAGGAGACCCTGAGGGGGCAGGTGGTCCAGGCATCAGTGGAGACCAGGACAGGAGTTCCCTCCTTTTTATCAGCGTTGCAGACGAATGGAGGAAATGGACGCTTTTCAGCCCAAAATAAGCTTTTTTAACGGCTTGGTTTACTAGAACCCCCCCCCATGCTGAGTGTGAACCGGTCCAGCAATAATCCAGAATCAACATCATTAATAATGCAGAGACCGGATCATAACTACTCATCCAACTCCACTGAGGAGGAGAAAACATGAACTTTATGATTCACAGCAGTTTGGATCACTTTGACTCTGGAAGCGTTTCTGTTCCATCAGATTCTGAAGAACCTTTGAATTTTCAAACGGTAACATTTTATGCCCCCAAATATTATTTTCTGTCCTAAATACTACAGTGTTTTTAATTTGGAGAATCAACATTTTGATAGTCATTTTTTTTTACATAGAATTTCTGGGCCATAAAATGTTGATTCTCCAAATGAAAAACACTGAAATATTTAGGACAGAAAATAATATTTGGAGGCATAAAATGTTACTGTTTGAAAATTCAAAGGTTTAAAAACTTCAGAATCTGATAGAACAAAAAACATCCATATTTGACTGTAAAGACATGAACTGAGGACCGAGACTCCTGCAGAGCAGAAACACATTGCCTGCAGCGTCTGCAGCTTCAGCAGCGCCTGCAGCCTAAGCAGCATCTGCAGCGTCTGCATCGCCTGCAGCGTCTGCATCGCCTGGAGCGTCTGCAGCTTCAGCAGCGCCTGCAGCCTAAGCAGCATCTGCAGCGTCTGCATCGCCTGCAGCGTCTGCATCGCCTGCAGCGTCTGCATCGCCTGCAGCGTCTGCAGCTTCAGCAGCGCCTGCAGCCTAAGCAGCGTCTGCAGCTTCAGCAGCGCCTGCAGCCTAAGCAGCATCTGGAGCGTCTGCAGCGCTGAGCAGCAGGTGGACGTACATTTAACAGCAAAGATCAGCTCCTGCTGCTGTAGAAAGATCCGAGTGACCTTTAGAACAAATCAGGTCGATCATCAATCCTAATCTGAGTGGATCAAATCATCTTAGAACCAAGAGATCGTTCTCCTGTTCAGTTCAAGCGTTTGCAGCAGAGTTCAGATGAAGGAAAACGTTCAGACTCTATTCCATTCTCTTTTTTTACAGCTTTTTCTCGGTGAAACATAAATCTAAAGACGTCCTGTGATGGTTACTCCAACAACTCCCACAAACGTTTCCCTAAATGTTTACCCTGAAAACGTTCAAACTGGCTTTAATTGAAGGATTTGAAGCAGCAGAAACTTTAATCTCTTAACTACAGACTCTGCTCCTTCTCTGATGGATCATGTAATGTAAACCTGTTTCTGAAGTCCTGATGCTTTCATGAAAGCAGAGATCTTTGATGCAGATTCCATCATTTGTTAGACTCCATAATCCCGCACAGAAACTGAAGGCTATTAAGGGATTATCCTTCATAAAGTGTCCGTGGCTGCGCCGACCCCCCCCACCCCCACCCCCGCCGCGCGCGTCATTCTGCTCCAACTTTGGAGCGCCAAACGCGCGCGCGCGCGCTGCTCTCACCTTTTTCCGAGGCTGCCATTTCATCATGTTTAGAAGCCAGGTGGGAGTCACGACAGCCGGCGAGGAGCGCGCGGCCGACGCATGTCAGAGCCGACGCGCGAGAAAGTGACTTAGAATCCGCGTGGAGCTCGGCTGGGGGGCCGCGAGCGCAGCGCCGCGTGCCTTCATCCAGCCGCCGGCTCGCACCAAGCAGCATCCGCGCGCTCCAGCGGCTCCGAGGACGCGACTGAGGCGGGGGGGAACCCGACACCGACGCGCGTCCTCCCTCTCCTTACCCCCCTCCCCCCCCCCCTCTGAGACGGAAAAATGCAGGTTTGAAGGCCAAAGTCTCCCAGCTCCGCCCCTTTCTGACCATCCACCTGCAGACCAACAGATCCATGATGGATCCACTTGTTGTTTCCTGGTCTGAGCTGGAATCTGGATCAGAACCGGACGGATGGATGGATCTGATGTCGCTGCCATTTTTGTTACACCGCTAATGTTAGGCTGGGGGAGTGAGGGGCTGTAAGCTAGTGGGAAAGCTGTAAATAAAGGGATGATGGGAAATCAGTGGAGGTTTACTTCCACACCAACAGTCCGGCCCACAACTCTGAGGTGAATTTCTGCAGAAACAATGTCCTAAAACAACAGAGATTTTTAGATTTGGGCTAAAAACAGCCTCATTATCATTAAAGAACACTTTGAAAATAGATCAAAGAAGGATCATAAATAAAACAAAACAACAAAAATGTTTAAGAGACTTTCAAAAATGTAATCTAATGTCAAACAAAAGGGATTACCTGAAACCGTGAAAACCTCTTGAAAAGGTTAATAAAGATGATCTGCTCAATATGAATTCACAGAAATACAGATTAACAAGATAAATAAGTAAAACGGGTCGAAATACACAAATGACAAATCCTGAAATGAACACTAAAGTTCTAACTAACACCAGAACTTGTACCTCAGATAAAATGAAGCCAAACAGTGCAACATCCCAACCCAACGGGGTTTGAACCAGGAGAGAGTGCTAACCGCTGCTCCACCGTGCCCAACAACAAAAGCTGAACGCTCACTTTCTCAGAGAAGAGCAGAGACCACTGACAACCGTCCCTCAACCCTCCACAGTAAAAAATGTAACAATGCCAAAGAATTCTACATTTATAAGATCAATTTGTTTAAAAAAAAAAAAAAGAGTCAAACGTGGAAAAAGGAAGAGGAAGAAAAGTCACCAACAATCAAATCATGCAAGAAACCATTTTGAACGATCACGTCTGATAAAACATTGGAATCTTTTAGAAACGTTTCTGCTGAAATACAAAGATCCGTTTTGTGTTAGATTTCAGTCTTGGTCGTGTTGCTGAATGTTGTGTGTAATTGTTGTTGTTTTCTATCTAATTATTGTGCTGATCTTATTGATTTTCTCATCTAATGCTCACCCTGACCGTCAGCTGCTGCCCGTCATCTTTCAAAATAAAAGCCCTGTTTTTATTTTTCCATGAACAACTATTGTTTACTGCTTTATTTGGAGTATTTTGTCCCTCTGGTTTTTGTCTTGCAGTCAGTGGAATAGATTCAAACTGTTTAGATTTAACAACCTGTAGACGATACCGCAACTCTTCTTCTAAGAGGCAACCAAAAAGGATCATGGGGGTTTGGTTTTGGTTTTTTGAACTTTTTATTCTGGTTTTCTCGTCACAACAAACATCAATTCCCTGAGACATGTTCGACCACATCCAACAAGTCCACATCCAATATAGTGTACAGTATTGTATTTTATTCTTTTAAACAGAAAATTGCATTGAGGCAAGATGAGACATGCAGTTCAGTTAAACAGATACTTCTACAACCATGAATAACAGTCACAACCCCAAATAAAGTTGAACCGTAAAATATGTGCAGTATATATATTTGATCGGCAGCAAAGTCTTCTGGGAATACACCCAGTAAATATGATGGGGTACTCAAAGGAATGTCACGTTTTACAATTGTTTCAATCTCCCTCTTAATATTTTTCCAAAGTTCACTAATAACCGGGCAGTCAAAGAAAATATGTGTACGATCTCCAATTTTCCCACATTGCCTCCAGCATGGGGCTGTGGTTGAACCCCTGGTAAAATTAGCATCATGGAGGTTTTAAGGAGTTACGTAGACATGGGTCACAGGCGCACCGTCTTATCGAAGCATATTTTGGTGGTGGTGACTCAGCCCCTCCCACAGACAGCTGAAGACTCCTGCCGTCGCTCCTAACAGCTATAGGCAAAGATGAAAAGTTCACTTCTAGATGATCAAACTACCTTCATGCTGAACTCAGTAATGTTTACTGAAACCAACAAGCTCGCCTGTTTATTCCGTTTAGCTCTGGGTTTTTACAGGTCTGGAATGAAAAGCAGAAATGCCGCCGGATGAGATCCGTGCCTCTACGGTCTTCATCAGAAAAGGCTTTTCTTTCACTTTCACTCAGTCCAAAGACCTTCAGACTTTGGGCCCAGGGGTAAAAGGTGGCTCGCTACGTCATTTCATACGGCTCTTTAAATGGAAAAGCCTCGTCCAAATTCTGGCTGTGTGACTTTGCTGTTGTATGTGACATGACTGAGCATCTCACCCAACCGGGGTCCAAATGAGTGAGAATGTCCGACACATTTACAGCGGAAACCAAGGGAAACCTTTTTGACTCGTTTTTCCTCTCATGTCCTGGTTCGTTCTCATGAACTTAGTTGGCCTCCAAATCATAACGTGCATTGGGGGAGTGGGCCCCAACCTTTGCAACGCCACAGACCGGATGACGTCACACAAAAGGTTCCACGGACCGGTCTAGAAAATGTAGGCGGATGATTATTGTCGCTACGCCACGATAAACGAGTGACAGAGACGTGAACCCTGAGCTTTTATTTTGACAGGCATGTCACTGAACATCACACAGGTGTCATCATCCTCCCCCCTTCCCACATTCATGAAGCAAAAGGAAGCACTGTCTATTAAATGTAGCTTCTGTTTTGGAAGTGGAAGGCTCCTCTTCTGTCTCCTGGGGGGGCATTTTCCCCTCGGCAAAGAAACCTTCTAGATGTTTGTTTTTATTCATTTTGCTAGCTCTTGGGTTTTATTCTAGCGGTAACCAAGATGACCAAGAACAGTGAATTGGCCTGCGTCAAGAGTGACAAAGACAGATGGAACAGAGAATCTGGCAATTTTTCAAAATAAAACAACTTTCAGATTCTGAAATAAATAAAATGGAAGTAAGGAAGTTATTTATTCTTTCTGTGCGACCCGGTACCAAATGACCCACAGACCGGTACCGGTCCGCGGCCGGGAGTTTGGGGACCGCTGCTTTAGGGCACAGCCTTCAGGCTCAGAACCCCAACACCTTTGGATGGAGATAACAGAGCTTCACAGCTACAACAATCCAGGATTTTACCAGCGACTGGCCTCAGCCTGAACATCTCGCTGCCGTGTTCTGTGTGGTATCACACATCTGTGTGAGCAGATGTTCCCTAAAGCGACAAAAGCAAGGGCGGACCATGCATCACACACGTCAAACTCAGTGCTGTTCAGCACATGAGCTCAAGGCAGATACCGACGCGCTGGCCACGAAAAAAGGTGTCCGACATCTGCTCCTAAATCACACAGGGAAGCAATTATACCCAAAAAACACTGCAATTCTAAAAGATTCGTTTCAACAAAAGTTCAACTGAATTTGACGATTGATCATCTTTAGAAAACAGTGCATGGGGGGTTTTGAGGACATGAAACATCTCCTCTACAACTATCCCTAAAAACCGGACCAACACAGTCCTGAGGTTGTTATTTTAGTCATTTTTATATAAGTTTCTGCTTCTTGATTGATTTCCAACGGTTGGTTCTTCGGTGAATAAAAAAGGCTCTATCCATTCGTCAATACCAAATCCAAGTCCCAGATTGGTCAAAATTGTACTGGTTTAACTTTCAACTAGGGGTGTAACGATACGCTAAAATCTCAATCCGGTTCGGTTCAGAACCTCACAGGGCTCGGTTCAGGACATTTCAGTTAACAAATCTGCCTGATATGAGCTGCTATTTTATGAACTATTATTTTATTGTTATTTATTGTGTGTGTTTTGCTGCTGGAAACCTTGGGAGATTAATAAAGTTTTTATCTATATTTCTATTTTCTGTATTTTTTCGGTATAAAAAACTAAGGCAGAAAAAAAAGACTTACAAAATGCATTTATTGGTTTTACATAACAATAAATAAAATTGACCTATGTAGGTGATCAGCTTAGTAAAATAAGAAAAACTATTATATCTGACAACCTGGTCTTTTATTCAACATTTTGGTATTTTTCGACTATTTTTCAAGTTTCAAGTTAGTTTTTGTCAACCTCTGAATTGAGACGTATGCAGCAAATTCTTTCCACTGACAAACGAAGTGCGTGCGTGCCAGCCAATCCTTTCTGTTTCTACATGTGCACTTATCAATATAGATTATTCAAACAAATGTTTTGAACAACAGTACCTGGCGCGACCACCAAAAACACGTTCAAAATAACAGAAGATTTCAGAATCAGAATCAGAATCAGAAATACTTTATTGATTAAAAACCTTTTTCCATGGGATTGATATGATACTCTACATTTTTACAACAGTCTTTGTATTTTATATTCTTTAAGCAACAATTATCAAAACCAAAGAAAAAAAAAGAACCAATATATTTAAATCTGTGTAAAGATACTAGTTATAAAGATATTAGTTTCAAGTTTTTGATAATACTTTGTGTAACCAGATTCTTCAATATTTAGTAAAATGTTTGTTTTTAATATTTAAAGAGTTGTTTAAATGTTCACCATAAGAGGCAGTTGATATTAGATGTCTAGAAGAAATAAAGATGTAAGGACTGACATCTGAGTAGGTTTGTTGCTGCTGAATATTGGTATCCTGTTAGGAATTTTTTAGGATCAAGAAGATGTTAGGAAAAAGGTATCAGATCCAGAACGGTTCTTCTGACCAATAGAACGCCTGAGTAACAGCTGTTTATTTCTCAATAGACGTCTCTGAGATTTTGGCTTCTTCCAGCCAGCAGGTACTTCCTGTTTAGAACGCCACGTCACTGTCAGTTCTCAGACACACCCAACAGTTCAAACAGTCTTTCATTGAAGAACACAAACTAGATGAGAACTGCAATGCATCATCTTTCTAAACTAAACCACACCCCATTTGTCCCATTATTGCCCAAATGGTCCAACAAGCCTGAATGCTGACGTCTCCTCTGTTATCAGACACGGTTGTTGTTTTTTTCACATTGTTTCGATGGACGTCTGCTGTCGTCATGACGACTCTGACAAAGACAGAAGACGTCCATCGAAACAATGTGAAAAGAACAACAACCGTGTCTGATAACAGAAGAGCTTAAGAAGTCAGTCAATAACACAGACACCATGACTGTTATTGAACGAAGCCTAAATGGTATTTCTGAACATCTGGGTCACCGTGGGTCTTCCTTTCAGGTTAACTGAACTATTTTAAATGGAGGGATTTTGTTGCTCTCTTTAAGAAAATCAATTTTCTTCTTTTTCTGATGGCGATAGGGAATGCAGGTTTCCTTATTGAAGAAAAAGCAAAGCCGGGACAGAATCTAGAGTTTAGTTTCCCGCTCATCCCTCAGCTCAGGACTGACTGGTATTTTGATGTTTGTGAGTCCTCAGCGATGGTTGGAATCTCCATCCAGCAGACTTTAACTGGATTTCTGCTTTGTGTTCATCATGACGTCAGAACAGTTCGGCTGATTTCTAAAACCTGCTGCATTTCTGCCGTTTTTTTGGGGTTCTTTTGTCTTCTCGGACTCGTCAAAGCAGGGCCTCCAGATGCTGATGCCGTCATAAACCAGTCTGAGGGGAGGGCGCCCCGCTATTTATTGGTAGATCTTCCAAAGATGTTCTCTTTTCAAACTGTTCTAGATAAGACTTAATGGTACACCCCCAGGGGGAGAGAGTGCGTCTTTATTAAGTGTGGACACGATCGAAGCATCAGATAAAGCCAGCAGTAGTGAGACCACATCAGTCTGAGTGGCCTCCAGGCACCCACTACAGAAAACCCCATTTATCTCCACTCCGTGTGTTGTCCCGAGCGCACACACACACACACACACACACACACACACACACACACGGGTGGTGCTGGTTAATCCCCTCATTTTTCTCGGTGCCCTCAGCAGGTCCTACACCTGCTGTCGTTCCTCTTTTTATCCTCCTCTGCACAGACAGCGTCCACTCAGCGCGCTCTGCTCGCCTTTGTTGTTTGACATTTTCCACACAGATAATCCTCAACTCCAAACAATAAATGTATTTCATTTCTGCAGAGCTCCAGTTGGAGCATAAATGAGTGAGTTACTTCCCTGTAGAGTGATGAAAATCCATTATTAGAACAGAAGGAACTCTGGGTCATTTTAAGCAAAAGCAGAAAGACTCACTGATTGGACAAATGTCCAGACCTGATACCTGTCAGTCTGCATGTTGGTGTCCAAACAGTCAAAAGATCCTTTTTAAAAATGAGATGATCTAAAAAAGAGGAAGTCTCCAGAAGGAAATCCCTGTTCAGTGCCATGCTCAAGGACACTTTGACGTGTGACCAACAACCGCTCTGTCTCTAATCCACAGACCTGCATCAAAGATCTGACCTGCGACCACAAGTCCCTGGACTCAAACTCCTCATTTAAAGATTTGATCCAGCACAGAGGAAGACGTGAAAAGGCGTTTTCCATCTTTGATCAAACATCTGCTGATCCACTGGTTTCCTCTCAACGTCTTCATTTCCTGTAAACACATTTGTTTCAACTGTAAAACGTGACGCATTGGCGTGATGCAAGCACAAACATGGGGTGTCAGGTGGAATCCAACGCTGCAGTTGGAGAACATGTCGTCCCACTTAATGCAACAAATCTGACCCCCCCCCAAACCAAAGCCTGCAGCTGCTGCACTGATGCCCGGCGCAGGAAATGCAGGTCAACCCAACGCTTCAGAGGGTCAACGGAAGCACACCAATAACAGACCTGCCCCGCTTTGTGGGCGTGTCTGCATCAAGAAAATTGCTATTGATTGAGGCACAAAGCTTTTGACATTGATCCGGAGAGGCTCCTCTGAACCGTGGCCGTTTTACTGAGCAGTGATGAAACTATTAACCCGTCAGGCGAAAGGTTCAAGGCCTCAGCGTGATCTGGAGCCCAACAGCATAAACACGGGGGGGGGTCGCTGTTTATCAGTCAGTGCACTGGAAAGGCCTTCAACGCGTTCACAAAGATTCATTTCTGCAGTTGTAAGCATTTCGTCTACAGACGAGTCTGAAAAGTTTCTTTTAAGTCACTGCCTTCTTTCTGGAAATCTCTGCCAGAGAGCGTAAAGACCGTGTGAGCCGATGAAAGGCGTTAATGAGGAGAAGGCTGACAACAACCAACGACACATCCCAGCCAATGAAAGTCAGTGCTGACCTGCTGCTTGTGAACACGCCGCTTCAAGTCCCCACAGGTCTGCTGAATGAAGTGTGAAGTTACAACTATACCAACTACACAAGTCAACAAAAGAGAAAACACAACAAACAAGTCATTCACAGGAAGGACTCTTCCCTGACTTACCAAACACTTCTGTCACATTTCTAGTTAAAGTAACTAACTTTGCTCACAACAAAACCCAAAGATATAATAAGAGATGAATCACTGACAAAAAACACTTTGTTTATAGATATGCATCTTAAATAAAAATAGATTTTTGTTTTAAACACACAAATCTACATGAATATAATTAATTCACTACGAATAGGAAAACTCAGGAGAAACTCCTCACAGAAAGATATGATGTCATGACATCATGGAATTTTACAGACATGTCTGAAAAATTCCATGATGTCATGATGATGTCATCATGACATCATCATGACATCATCCAATTTTACAGACATGTCTGAAAAATTCCATGATGTCATGATGATGTCATCATGACATCATCATGACATTTCTTTAACATGTCTGATGTTTGACCTCATCATACACCATGATATGACGATGTCAATCATTCTTCCGGAACATTCCGCAGGTTAGCTGCATATACTCTGTTGTCTCTGACTCTAGTACCTTCTACAAGGAACTTACAGAAGTTACTGCTTTGGTGATTTTTTGCTCTGAGAATATTCAAAAATGTCTTTCTTCAGGCGTCAACCCCTCACCTCTATTGAGGAAATGCAGAGCCACATTGAATATGTCAGAGGAAGGAATGAAGCCTTAATTCAAGAATTACAGAGAAGCAACAGCATGTTGCTGGAAAGCAGTGCAGAGGCTGAAATGCATAAGGTCCTAAAGATGGAAAAAACTGCTGTCTGTAATTTGAACAGAAAGTTGGAGAAAAAGGCCGCAACACTTCAAAAGAGACTGAGGGAACAAATGACATTACGAGAGAAAAGCTACCTGAAAAAGGAGAAAATCCAACGACTAACAGAAAGCAATGAGAGTCTACAAAGAACAATTGAAGATCTTTGTGAGAAACTTGTGGACCAGAAAGCTTTGCAGAAGGATTACAACCATTTGAAGAAGGAGGAAAAGTTGTTGATGGAGAAACAAATCCTGTTGCAAAAAGAGGTTTCCAGACTTCAGTCTCTGTTTTATCCACTCAACATAAAGCTGGAAACAATCCAAGAAAAACAAGAACTTCTCCAATATTTACAAGAACAAATCCAAACTCTCACTGAGGAAAAGAGGGAAATGCTGGAAACTGTTGACCAGCAGGAAGACATTGAAGATCAACTGTCTGCTGTAAAAGCTGCTTCAGTCGCTGCCGAGAAGAGAATTTCAAAGCTGCAAAGCAGAATCCAGAAGCTCAATAGTAAATGCAAGGAATACAGGACAATCCAGGATCTACTTGTGGCAGAACAGGAGAGGCTCAGAGCAAAGAATGAAACCTTGATGGAGTTGGAGCAACATTGTGAGGCCTCCAAAGCAAAAGCCATTGCTGTCAAAAGGAAGAACATTGAGGTTGCTTATGAAAATGTGGATCTTTTAAAGCTTCAGCAAAATCTGCCTGCACTAAAGAAAAACCATTCCACTTCCAAAGAGCCAATGCCTCCTCCAGGGAAGGAAAGCAACGCTGCAGAAAAACAGCAGACGATGCCAAGAACAGAAAAGAAAGCTGATGAGCCTGGAACGCTGGAACCAGAACCAGAACCAGAACAGGAAGAAGCAGCAGGAAATGACAGCCACACATCAGTGGACGGCAGATCGCCACATGGAGATGTTGCTGATGGTTCACCACAAGACCCTCCCTCAGACACCAACAGCTGGGATGAAGACAGCGATGAAGAGACAGAAACCACTCCCACATCCTCACACCATGCCCCAAAGGCCAAAAGCTCCTCCAGTGAGGGCAGTTCTAAGGCTCCACCATCGGTCAGCCGTCCTATCAAGGCCCCAGTCAGGAAACCAGAGGAGGATTCTGGGAGGAAAAGCTTATTGGAAGAAACCGCTCAAAGTCAGGGGTCATCAAAGGTCACCGACGATCAGAAAACCTCTGCAGAATGCTCTGATGACTTCCACGACATGATAGATGGTTTTCTGGCTGGAAGACTGAACTATGAAGAACTTTTTTAAAGGTCCAAACAGAAAAAAGCTGCTGGACTTGCTTGAGAAGAAATCTACAAACTAGAGAAGCAATAGAACATTTTCATGGAGTAAAACTCACTTCTTTAGTTTGTTTGAACAAAGTTCAGGGAAGAAAAAGTTCCTTATTGGGTTCCGGTTACCGTTCTACGTTCTTTAGTGCATGTGTGGGTTCTCTCCGGGCGCTCCGGCTTTCCCTGAAGTTCAAAAAAGACGTTTTTAAGAGTGAATTAGTCCTGGAGAACACAACAACAACTGTCCTCAGGACTTCTAAAGTTCAACTAATGTGGTTTTTCTTTGTTCATTTTGGAAAGCAGCTAAAAATGACAAATAAAAACAACAAAATAGAAGAAATCAAAATGCCAAAGGCCAACTTGGAGCCCATGGCTTCCCCAGGCTCAGAGACACTTAGTTAGTTGTCTGGAAGTGTTGCTTTCTGCACAAATGGCTCCATGTGCAGAAAACGTTTTGGTGATCAGGACGTCACTTGAACAGAACGAAGGTCAATGGTTCCATCCCAGCCCAGACCTTCCTGTGTTACCGTTCTACGTTCTTTAGTGCATGTGTGGGTTCTCTCCGGGCGCTCCGGCTTTCCCTGAAGTTCAAAAAAGACGTTTTTCCAAGAGAATCAGAGACAGTTGGCTGTTTGAAAGTGTTGTTTTCTGCACAAATCACCGTGTGCAGACATTGTTTGTGTGTTTGTGTGGGTTCTCTCCGGGCGCTCCGGCTTTCCCTAAAGTCTAAAAAGGACTTTTAAAAAGTGACTTAGAGGCTAACAGCCCCCCCCCCACCATCACCTTTGACCCCCCCTCACTGAAAACAGTCTGGTCCTTGCAGTCAGTGACTGCTGTGGGCCATGATAATAATCCAAAAGAAATACTAAAACACACAAAGTGATGCTATAATAATACATTCATAATCAATCAATCAAACATCAAATTCATTCAGAAATATCAGTCACCAAAACGTAGAGAAACTGAACCAAATTGAAGCGGCAGTCCTGTGGGTTTTCTCCAAGAACTTTGGTTTCCCCACAGTAATTGTTAGTGATTGGCCAGTGACTGATCAATACCCCCTCCCTGAATCGCCACCTTATCGTGGTGGAGGGGTTTGCGTGCCCGAATGACCCCAGGAGCCGGTAGGGGGGTGTTCCACCTCCAACTGGTCCTGGGAGACGGGCCAGACTAAGGGCGATTCAACCAGAAACCTTTTCCTTACTAGATCCACTTCCTGCCCCCAATGAGAGTCTCCAGCCCCCCACCCTGGAGCCAGACTAGTTAGTTCTGGTCTGGTGGTGTTTAAGGCCCCCCCCCAGAGCAAAGGAACTTTCTCTGTAGCTCCTCTTGTGGCTTTGGTTGCTTGTTGCTGATAGATGTTGGGGCGGGACAGGCGACGGTGGGACACAGGCTTTATCCACCTTTGGTCAGACGCTCCACAGTGGGTCACTCAATGGTCTGTCTCCAATGAGCCCCCCATCCCCAGAGAAACAAAGAACCCCTCCCCCGTGTCTTTGTGGCAGATGAGGCCCTCCCCCACGCCGCGGTTCCCTGGACGCCTCCTTCCCCGATGGAGGGGCATCTTCACCTACGACCTGCCCCCAGCCCGGCTGCTGGTGGAGAATGGATGCTCTCTGCACAGGGGGGTCTGTGCTGGACCTGACTGAAGATCCAGAGTGGGAGGTTGTGGTGTTGTGCACAGCTTCATCAGGAACCTGCAGTGATGAGGTTACCGTGGTAACTGCAGAGCAGCCGCTGCACGGGATCAGAAAGGTTGCTGCCAGCAGAGACGCTCTCCAGCTGAGAGACTCCTTCATGATCCACTTTCCTGCAGAGGGAGCAGACCCATGGCAGCTCCACAATCCTGCTTCTGTCCTCCAAGGACCCCCCCACCACGGCTCTTTTGAGAGCCCCCCCACACAACCTTTCAGAGCTGGATTCTCTCTTTTTTACTCAAACTTTAAAGTACTGCAGTAGTTGAAAAGGTCAGAGATCAAACTGGTAAAACAGAGCATTGGACTGCAGCAGAACTGCCCCTTTCTCTAAGGGAGCTTCCAGCCCCCCCACGGTGGAAGCTCATTTCAGCTGCTTGTATTCTGGACCTGGTTCTTTCGCTCATGTCCCAGCATCCTTTTTTATTCGCAAGTGTCAATGGTTTGAAAATTGATCACGTTGGGGAAATTAATAATTGCGGTTTGCGTCCAGCTGGAATTCTATGTCACCAAGTCTTTCATTTATCGGAATGAAAGAAAATTCCTGGAGCCAAATTCACCACATTTACTGATTTGACATTTCACACCAAGACTCGTCCAACGGTCAGGACATGTGCTAGTATCGTGTATTCCGACCGGTGTGAACACCATACGCTCAAAGTTTTCCATGCGTTCTTGAACACATCACACATGGCCGGCGGGTTCGCCGCATTGGTCCAGTTGGGTCCAGCCCAGAGTCCTCTGATCGTCTGTGTGTCACGTTTGAACTCCAGTAGATTCCCGGTTCCGAGTAAACATGAAGAGTGAGGGCTCTAAAAATGCACATTGGATTTTTTTACGTTTCAGTTTGATTCCCATCAAGCTTTTCACAAAGGCCTGACTTCAGAAATTAATTTTGTGGTTACAGATAAGCAGTGAACATCCATGGGAGAGTGAACCCTATCTGATGAGGAAACCGCTGAGCTGTGTTCACTGATGCTTTGGGCGACATATTTAAATGAGGAAACGTTCACACATTCCCACCAAGATGAGGGACAGCAGAGAGCAGGAGGACAAAGAACAGCTCTGTCATGTCTGTTATGTGTGATTCTCTGCAGCTCAGACGCACAGCTGGTAGCACATATGCCCGGCGGAGCCGCCTGGCTCTTCCTCACCGTGGTCCTGCCAAACAGATGAGCCTGTAATTGTGTTGGGTTTCACACTGAGGAGAGCTTACACAAGGTTTACATGCAGATCCACTTGATCTGGAATATCTGTTTTTGGCTTTGTTCTGCGTCTGCCAGCCTCAACCACGAGTCCAAACCTTCATCCTGAAATGTGGTCGTTTTTAATGTCATCTGCTGACTTTAGAAATGAACGTGTTTCATTACAGATGACAGTAATTTATTCCCAGTCTGCTGTGGATCAGGAGACAGTGGGAAGCAAAGACTTCAGGGTTCCTTTCCCCTGATAAAGCTGCTCTTCTCCTGGTTCTGGTCCAAACATTTTGGTTTTGTTTCCTTCAGAACTTCAGTGACTCTTTCTTTCTTCTGTCTTGTCCCATAAACTGATGGGATGTTGACGGGATCCAGGAGTTCAGCTGCTCCGAGCATCAGAGATGGAGCATTAGGCCACGCCCCTTTGGTGTCAGGAGGTGTTAGAAATAAGTTAGAAATAATCCAGAAGCGTTTTCTCTGAGTGCCTGTGTCTGTGTGAACGTCTGAAGTGCTCCTCGTCGGTTGTGAAGCTTGAATATTCCTGGTTTTTCTTTTTAGCCAGTTTCCAAATGTTTGCAGCAGCCGTTGGTGGCTGTTTTTCTGTTGAACTTCAGCTTCACACACATTCAACAGAACCTCCCAGTGTCCACAGACTCCCACGCAGACATGAGAGGAGCTCCGCAGATGAACTCCTTCATTAACCTCAACCTCTGTCTGGAAATAGCAACATGCACGTTGTTATTAGAGACTCGTTCGCCCGGGTCTTCATCTCTTTTCTTCTTCCTGCTTCTCCTTTTTCTGCTCCTTAAACCACTGATGTCACTGAATGTTGACGAGTTGGAAGAAAATGAAAATCCTTGATACAAATCTCCTAATTACGGCCTGTTTAACCGGACAAATACAGAAAGAAAAACCAACTTTTTTGTTAGGAGACGGTAAAGTGAAGTAGATCAAGTGAACTGTAAAGGTGCAGCATTTTGAACAAACGCAGAAGACCAGACAACACTTTGGGTTTGAACCGCTGACGGTCTCCAGACAACCAGAATGAGTGATGTCATCCCCAGAAAATGTTCCAGGTCCGGCTCCAAACAAATCAACCAATTTTTTTACAGTACGGGGGCCGCCATGATGGAGAAATGTCAACGTGAGTGAACGTTTCTATAGCAACCACTCTAACCAATCAGGAGTGAGCTTATTGGAAGGCCACACCCATAACACTTAAAAGCGAGCTACATGAAATCTGTTGGTCAAACATTTTGAGGGTTGAATGTGGGGGCCAGCAGGCTCCTCCTACTTTTTATTGAGGCATCTGATTGGTCGGTTTATAACACTACAGAAAAAGTATAATGAGAAATGTAGGATTGTGAAGAATGTGTTAAAGATAAGGAATGTTTATTCTGACCAATAGAATTTCTCTATAGAAGTCCATAGGATTTTGGGTACTTCCTGTTTGGAACGCCAGGGGGAGGAGTCACTCAGTCCAGTTCCTGTACACAATTATTTGCTATTGATTAATATTTTGTAAAATCTCAGATTAAGGATCTCCTTCCTGCTCCTCCCTCTTACCCATATATGGTCATTTAAAACCGAATTCGATCTTAAACCAAAAAGTTTGAACCGTCAGTTCATTGAACGTTTGTTAGCTTCCTGAATGAGATGTTTAATTTTCTCTGACGGTACCTCACACAGGGCTTTCTTTGCTTCTGACTCATTATTAGAAACATCCGTCTGTCTAATAATCTTTGGAGAAAAAGGTTGTGAGGGTTTCTGCTGGTTTTCTTTTAGATCTGAATGTGTCTCTAAAGTGATCCATGAAAAGTGTGCCCCCCCTCCTCCTCCTTCAGGCTCAGCGACCAGCGGCACGCCGATGGCTCACGGAGTAATTAACGTCTGAGAAAAGACCCAGATCCACGTCATGTGACGACCCTTTTGATGACCTCTCCCAGCATCGTCGCCTGAAGGCCCCGCTGAGGCAGCAGAATTCAGCCAGCTCTGATCCAGAGGAAGGAACCGGCAGCAGCAGAGAGGCGGGAGTCCATCTGCTGATCACTGACAGTCGATTAGCTTCTGCCCTCCTGGAGGCAGAATCCAGTCATTACACCCAGCAGGAGGAGGAAGGCTGGGCGAGAAAAGGAAGTGGATCTTTATCCAAAATGTTTTCGCTTTATGCATCCAGCAAAAGCCGCTTTTATTCAGCTTCAGCTTAAGGTGGATGACACACTCTGAGCAGGATGTAAATGACTTTCCTGCAAAGCCTCATGGGACTAGGGTCATGAGGAACAGCAGCAACAAAGGAAAGTCTGTGCTTTCAGAGCCTAAAGAGCCACTTAGCACTTCTCCTGTGTGTCAGTGCTGCCCTCTGGTGGCCGCTGACCAAACACACCTTCTACTCAACTTCCTAGTATTAATTTAAAAATAAAAACGTTATTTATATGGCGCCTTTATTAACACTCAAGGTCGCCTCAAAGTACATAAGATGTAAAAGCATAAAAACACAACAACAACTCAACAATAACACAACTGAGTCAACAGTTAAAACAGCAGTTTAGATGTCATGCACTGAAAGGTGATGAGAAAGGTTTGGAGACCTGGGAAAGTCCGTCCACGCTTGGTAGATCTGAGGGGAGGGGGTTCCAGGAAAAGGTTTAATGAACTAGAACAAGAGCTCATCAAAACGACCGTGGCTCTGGCTCCCAGAATATTTATAGAAATGATTCAAACTGGAAGAAAATATCTCCTCAAAATGGCAACTGCACAAAATCTGGTTAGAAAAAAGCAAAACCTCGGACTTTTTCCTGCAGTTGCTTCAACATTTTTGTCAAATCAAGAAAAAGAAAAAACATGGATGGGAACATGACCTCTGACCTTTGCTGACGAGGCAATTTTGAATCTATCTAACTGAACGTCTTCAAAATAAAGTGTCTCTGAAGCATTTCTGACAAATCTGAAGGAGTCTGTTTTTCTGAATTTATGACACAGTGGTTGAAGTAACTAAAGGCGTTTATTAACCACAGAACGCACCGTTTTCAGCCGCGTAAAAGCTGCCATCCTCAGACACAACGTCTGATCTGCTGCTTAGTGTCAGACAGCAGCTTGTAGAGGCCGTTTCTGGGTGATGAAAATCATAGTTTTATGAAAATTATTGAATCAAAGGTTCTAAAAAGTCCACATAAGAAGCAGGTCTCCTGCTCTGTGTGTTTTCAGGATCTCTGAAACAGAGCAGAAAGTCACTTGAACGGGATTTAAACGCTGCAGCCTCACATGCTCTGCAGCATGTGGCCCTGGATTAGCCTACTAACCCAGACCAAGTTCTCCAGGACCCCGTTTCTGATGTGCCACAGAGCCTGCAGAGCAGTTCTGGGTCAGGTCCTGGGTTTGAAGGAGGAGGAAGGCGCTGAGACGGAGTTCCTTCACTTGGATCTCATCGTTTGGAGAAACAAACTATTTCAGGTCCAGAGCTCCGCTTGAGGAAACGGGACTTTCTTTGTTGGTAATATGCCTGCAGAGTGTGGTTGCAGAGTAGCATCTTAATGACAGGGGAGCGGAGCGGTCTGCGTACGCGGGCAGAGGCAGCCGCCGTCTGCTTGGCTTCCACTTCAGAGCTCTGTGAGGCGACCCTCACTGCAGCTTCCTGTTGAAGGAGCTGCAGCTTCCCCTGCAGGAGCGTCGACAAAACCGGATGACAATGAAACTATGAGGTCAACTCCAAGAAAATGAGAGGAAACTAGAAGGAGCTGCACCTCCAGAAGAAAACGCAGGGTTGACGCTGTATGGCTGAATCAAAATGGAACTTAAAGGGTCATAACTGGCAAAAAAATAAAGAAAGAAATGATCAAAGTTGACCATAAATTAAGTGAAAACAGCACAATAACAAAAAAGATGCTGGTGAAAAATGCCAGAGCCGGGTATCGAACCAGCGAGCTTCTGCACCAAGGATTCCCCATGTGTTTAATGGAGGCAGAAATCCTGGAATATCTGGAAAAGTTCAAGGATTTGAAGGAGCAAAAGTCACAGCTGGAAAAAGATGAAAGAGCTGAAGATTTGAATAGTTGAACGGTTGAAATAGATGAAACATTGTAGAAGGAGAAAAGCTGCAAAACATGGAGGAAGATTCTAGAATAAAGACAGAGAAACAGGAAAACGATGGGTTAATTAAGAAAGAGGATGTATTTACTGATGAAAGCACCGATGGAACAATCAAAAGGGATTCAAAATCCCTCCAGCTGCTCTTTTTTTAAGAAGGACGACTCAGAAAGGCCTGCAGGTTCTCCGGGATCCCAGGAGATCCACTGGGAGAGTCCACGGAGGAGGACCGAACCCAGCAACAAGAACTAAACTAGGAGTACATCTTCCCAAAAACAACATGAGGGCAGCAGACGAACACGGTGGAGGTAGTGTGATGGTGTGGGGCTGGAAAACTCCTCACTGTTAGCTCCTGGGGGAGAAACTCCTCCATGAGTTTCTAAGCTCAAGAGCACTTTGGTTCTGCTGCGTTCACGTCTGAACCCTTGAAAGGAAGGTTCTGGAAGGTCCTAGTCAGAGTCTGGACTGCAAGCTGATGGACATCCTGTTCCCACACAGAATTCCAGAGGCTGGGAATCTTCTCATGCGTCTGAATTCAAACTAATCTGCAAAGAAGAGTGGAAGAGCACCAAAACGGACCGTTACCATGTCTAAAGGCAAGTTTTAGGTTCAGGGGGCAATTACATTTAAACGAGGGGCAGTCTGTGTTTGCTGAGCTTCACTAAAATGTGACAGTCGAGTTACTGAGGCTTCAATGAACGTCATGATTTACAGACCTGAATGTCATCAAAAATCCTCCTACTGGTGTGAGAATAAATTCACAGAGTTTTGCAGTAGCAGGATTAAGAGAACCATCCTGTGCAGGCCTCTGTGAGGAGGTGCAAACCCTCAAAGACCTCTGTGAGGAGGTGCAAACCCTCAAAGACCTCTGTGAGGAGGTGCAAACCCTCAAAGACCTCTGTGAGGAGGTGCAAACCCTCAAAGACCTCTGTGAGGAGGTGCAAACCCTCAAAGACCTCTGTGAGGAGGTGCAAACCCCCGCAGGCCTCTGTGAGGAGGTGCAAACCTTCTCAGGCCTCTGTGAGGAGGTGCAAACCTTCTCAGGCCTCTGTGAGGAGGTGCAAACCCCCGCAGGCCTCTGTGAGGAGGTGCAAACCCCCGCAGGCCTCTGTGAGGAAGTGCAAACCCCCGCACGCCTCTGTGAGGAGGTGCAGACCCTCAAAGACCTCTGTGAGGAGGTGCAAACCCCCGCAGGCCTCTGTGAGGAGGTGCAAACCCCCGCAGGCCTCTGTGAGGAGGTGCAAACCTTCTCAGGCCTCTGTGAGGAGGTGCAAACCCCCGCACGCCTCTGTGAGGAGGTGCAAACCCCCGCAGGCCTCTGTGAGGAGGTGCAAACCCCCGCACGCCTCTGTGAGGAGGTGCAAACCCCCGCAGGCCTCTGTGAGGAGGTGCAAACCCCCGCAGGCCTCTGTGAGGAGGTGCAAACCCCCGCAGGCCTCTGTGAGGAGGTGCAAACCTTCTCAGGCCTCTGTGAGGAGGTGCAAACCCCCGCAGGCCTCTGTGAGGAGGTGCAAACCCCCGCAGGCCTCTGTGAGGAGGTGCAAACCCCCGCACGCCTCTGTGAGGAGGTGCAGACCCTCAAAGACCTCTGTGAGGAGGTGCAAACCCCTGCAGGCCTCTGTGAGGAGGTGCAGACCCTCAAAGACCTCTGTGAGGAGGTGCAAACCTTCTCAGGCCTCTATGAGGAGGTGCAAACCCCCACAGGCCTCTGTGAGGAGGTGCAAACCCTCAAAGACCTCTGTGAGGAGGTGCAAACCTTCTCAGGCCTCTATGAGGAGGTGCAAACCCCCACAGGCCCCAGGAGCCTCACGGAGTAAACCAATGGAATTCTAAGGAGTCTGTGTTGCAGAGGGCGACAGACGAAGACAGATGGAGAGTGTGACTGCAGCCATTCAAACTTTGAACAGTGAGGTCCAAAGAAGTGGAGTCTTGGCTCCTGCAGGAGGTTATTGTCTGTGTTGTGTGTGTGGGGGGGGTCATCTGCATGACAAACAAACAAAAGGCGTCCTGCGAGGTTTGTGCCCAAGAAGGAGGCAAAATGAGGAGAATGCAAAGAAGCTGCAGCACATGAGACTTCTGACCATCACCTCCGTTCCCATGAGCGCCTCTCAGGCGGGGGACGAGTGGCAGGGGGCAGCAGAGGGGCAGCAGAGGGGCAGCAGAGGGGCAGACTGTGGGAGGCGGATGGAGAAGGAGAAAAGCGTAGAGAAGAAAGTAGAAAAGGCAGAAAGAGGGAAGTGAAGCAGAAGTAAACATTCCCCCAAAGCCGCTCTGAGGGTCTGACCTTGGCTTTGACCCGAGGCGAATGCTGCAGTGAGCTCACTGCAACGCCGCCACCGCCACCGCCACTGCCACCGCCACCGCCACCGCCAATGCCGCCTCTGTTATTGTGCTAGAGTGACAAACTCCAGCAGCCTAGGCTGGAGCAGCTTTCCTGAACACAATGACAGCCATGCACACGCACACAGGAACACGCCCATGCTCACTTCCGTCCATTCTCTCCTGCAGGGAAAGGAAGCGGAGCGACCCGGCCCCCGCCGTCCAGACAGAGGCCGACCCCCATGGCCTCAGCTGAGAGTTTACTTCATTTTAGCTACTGACAAATATCCTGATTATTTTAGATTTCCAAACATCTGAAACATTTGGGAGTTTCAACCATTGACTCTATTTAAGAACCGGACCGAGAAAAATGCATGAATGAACACAGAAAAACGGAAGCGGAGGAAAAAGGCTGAAATATATCTACTCTAACCTACTCTACTTGAACCTAATCTACTCTACTCTGATATACTCTAATCCAGTGATTTTCCACCAGTGTGCCGTGGGAAATTGCTCTCATTAACTGATCTACAAACATTTCTATCTCCAGGATTTCAGCTCTGTGTTCATCCAGACATCCTGAGAAAACACTGAGTAGTTAGGAATATAAAAGATCATAAAATACTTTTTTCTTTGTGTTTATTAGATTCTATTAAAGACATTTGGATCAGAATGACGGTACCGCGATTTAGCTACAGCTATAACTGTTTTAGGAAAAGTCTCCGCCCCTTTAACTGTCTCCACCAATCATTCTTGGAGGCTTAATCACACGTCATCAGTCTGACCAATCAGAAGTGGTTAAAGTCTTCACTTCCTTGTTCTGATTCTGTTCATAAAGTCTCTCAGTTCTAACAGAAATACCATCTAAAGCTCGTCTTTAGCGGTGTAGCTTTCCACAGAATCCGGTGTCAGACCGTGGAACAAGAGAACAAAACCATGAAGCTCAGAGAAGAGAGTCTGTCTGCATCACTACATCTCCCATGATGCATTGGGTTAAGGTGACAGCGTCTCAGAGTACAATGAGTCTTCATTGCTAGATGTCTTGAAACAACAACGAACACATCAAACAATTTTTAAATCTAAACTTTTATTCCATCTTCTAGAAAAACAGCTTCCAGCTTTTTCTGCCACAATTATCTCAAAAATGCTGTGAGATCATGGAGGGGCTGTAGATCAATACAGACTATGAGTTTCTCCCTTTTTAATTTTTGAATGCTGGTGTGCCGTGGGATTTTTGTCAAGCTAAAGTGTGCCGTGGCTCAGAAAAGGTTGAAAAACACTGCTCTAATCTACTCTAACCTAAAATTAATGCAGTTAATAATTCCAATAACTGATAAATGCTACATAAGCTGAATACATTGGGTACAATCTGAATAATGATGATAAAGGCTAAAAGTTTAAAATTATGCAAACATTTCGTGAAACGATGGAAACCGAAGGTCAAAAATGATGCCACGCTAAAGAACATGATCCCTGAGCCTCATGATGAGGCTTCATGAAAGCCTCATCATGAGGCTTCATGAAGCCTCATGATGAGGCTTCATGAAAGCCACGAGGAGCTGGAGAGGAGAAGTGCTGCTCCTGGCTGGGTGGCTCGGTTGGTGAGGTAAAGGGCTGTGACACAGCAATGGTACTGGGGGCAATTCACATCACCCAGTGGGGGTCCTTGGGCAAGACCCTTAACGCTACTGCCTCCCGGGCGTGGCGCGGCTGCAGCTCACCGCTCCCCCAGGGGAGGGGTCAAATGCGGAGAACAAATTTCGCACACCTAGGTGTGACAGAAAGTAGCACTTCCTGTCGTTTTTCCTCCTGTAGATATCAAAACATGAATGTTCACCTTAGAACTAAGTTTACGGAAGTTGGTAGAGAACAAAGTTGGAGGGTTTTGTCGTTTCTTAACATTACAGAAAACGAGCAAAAAAAACGTTTAAAGTTCCAAAATCCATAAACGTAAATAAACATGTGAACTTCAGGAAGATACCAGACGGATGGAAACCAGTGAAAGTGTGCAGAAGAACGGCGAGAGGAACCAGGAACCCCCTCCTCATCAAACCCTGGTCTGACGACTCAAACGGGAATCGAACCGCTTACCTTCGGCCACTTGGGGTTGATGAGCCGCGCTTTGATGGCGTCGTCCAAAGCCGTGCTGTACCGGCCCAGCCTCAGGTACGCGGCTGAGCGGTTGCTGTACAGGATGCAGTTCTGCGGGTCGGCGCCGAGGGCCTCCGAGTACAGACGTACGGCCAGGGCGAAGTCCCCCTTCTGGCAGGCCTGGTTACTGCGCCGCACGCGCTCCAGAAATTCAGTCTTGCTCAGGCCGGCAGCACCAGAACCAGATACAGGGACGGACCGTGTCCCCACAGGACATGAAGGCTCCAGAGGACAGGAAGAGGGTGCAGGGGGGGGGTGGACGGTTCTGTTCGTGGAGCGGGATCCAAAAAAAGAGAACTGAGGAGAAAGAGGAGAGAGCCGTGAGGCGGGAAAGCTGAAGGACACGCCCATCTGCATGAAATTAGAGAAAGAGCCGGTAAATGTCTGCCAAACGTTCATCTGGACTCCTCTTGGGTGACACGAGTCTGAAGGGATGAAGATGACAGGAGGAGCAGAGCTTTGTCAATAAAAACAACACATCAGACCTGGTGAAACCTGATTCTGAAAGGACAGCTTGGCGTCTGGAGAAGCAGAAGATCTGCTCGTCTCCATGTTGGTTGTTCGTCTTTTTCTAACAAAACAAAGGATGAGGAGTGAACATCTTTTTACCGTCTGATCGCTTAAGCTGTAGCATGAATGGAGACAGTTTGTGGTCAGAGAGGCTCCCCTTGTTAGCCCTTCAAGTCATTATTTTTGTTTTATTTTTGCTTGACCTATTTTACATTGTTATTATAATGGGTTTTTTTATTTATTTATTTTTTTGTTCGTTTCCCTGGCGAACGTGAAAATTGTATTTTGCACACAGTGTGGAGTTTTGTGATTGGTATGTGCGATATTTGCTAATAAAGTCTATAAAAAATGTTTGGTTCAAACCAGGAAGCAACAAGAAGGGCAGTTCTTCAACAGACCCCAGGGGGCAGTTCTTCAACAGACCCCAGGGGGCAGTTCTTCAACAGACCCCAGGGGGCAGTTCTTCAACAGACCCCAGAGGGCAGTTCTTCAACAGACCCCAGGGGGCAGTTCTTCAACAGACCCCAGGGGGCAGTTCTTCAACAGACCCCAGGGGGCAGGTTCCAGAGGAGAACCAGGTCCCGTTCACCCCACTGTAAAAAATCAAACTTGACTCTCTGGCTGTGTCTGAATTCCCACCGTAACCCCTAACTACTAAAAAGTTTGATAGAATTTAAAAGCAATCCAAACACCACGCTCACTACTTTGTTTTTAAAGGAGGATATGAAGTAAAATTATCGATATGAGCCGAATATTTATGAATCTACTGAGTTCTGAAGATAGAAATGTTGATGGGGTTTTTAAAAACTATATTTAAATACTATTTGTTCCAATGCATTGTGGTCTATATTCAACAATCTAGTGAGCATTGATGCACACTGGTTTTTCGCAGAGACTTCTGGGAAGTTTCTACGGCACTACAACAAGGCGAACGCGTAGTAATGGAATTCGGACACAACCTAAATCTAAAAGCGTAAACAGTCTGATGACAGAAACGATTTTAACCGTTTTATTCTATTCATGACTGTGGGGGAGGGGCTTCTTTCAAATCAGTTGTTTTGATTTTATTAGAACTCAAATCTGCTCAAGTTTGGCAATTTTTTATGCTGATTGGGTAACTTCAAACTTTACTTCGTCCCACCCATTCGCCAAATACAAAATGCATACAGGTGGGCGGAGCAAACATACCCATCCCACTTAAGGTTTCATTTCTGCCGCGCAGAAGCCACTGGGTACTGACGGAGATGATCTATTGGATACAAGTCTAGGATTTAGCAGTACAAGAGAAATCTAACAGGAAAAACAAATTTGCCGGAAACAAGTCAATGTGCTAATCTGCTAATTCACGGGTAATCGTCACGTCTGATTCAGACTGGAAAAGTCTGTTGGTCCGGAGTCGGACCGAGTCCTGGACCGTACGTTTGGTCTGCATTCAGGCTGCCGTCAAGCGGACTATCTTGTTCTAAGCTAAAGCTTGTAAACAAAACCACATGACCAAAGATCTCTTCACTCATTGGTCAGGAATTACGAAGCAAATAGAAGCAGAAATGATGGCAGTTCTGCGCTTTGCAGTCCCTGTCGGAACAGTTCACTGATTCATACTTTATGTTCGGCTGACTGTTTCCAAACGTCTGTATCAACGTCAGCCACGACACCTTTTACTCGCTTTCTGGTCCAGCAGAGTCAGCTGAAGACGTGTGAGCAGGTACGGAGATCCGTGTTTCTGACATATAGATGGTCGGCAAAGCAGCGGGAAGACGTGCGTCACGTTAAAAGTAGTTTAGATGAGCCTGCGTTCATCCAATCGCCTTTCAGTGAGCTGCTGTCTCATCTTTGTGATGTCATGATTTTGTTTTGAGAGAAGGAACCTTAAGGTAGCTTGTAGGACCACGTCACAGCAGCGTGGAGTTTGTTTTATCTCTACATATGTGATTTTTTCTACATTTTTAGTTGAATGCCTCAGCAGTAGAGTCTGTGGGTTTTCTGTGGTTGAGGGTTTGAATCCACACTCTGGTCATGGAATGAAAATGGTTTCAAAGAGGATCAAACGTGACTTCATCCTCTGCAGCGTCATCTTCAGGCCATACTGCAGGTTTGGCTGCATCAGCAGCGACATCTTGAATTCTTCTGAAGAACAGAGGAGACTCTCAGACAGAGGAAGGAGGGTTGTCTTCCTCTGGTTCGTTTGTGACGCGTGAGCTTAGGAGGGAAACATGTCCGGGAGAGGCCTGTGTGGGCAGCTGGAGGCCTGAAATGCAGCTTCGCTCTCTGATGGGATGTTTCCAAATCTGTCCTCTCAGCAGAGCTTACAGCAAAGCCCTCATTATCTCAGAACACACAAGCAGGCCCGCTTTACGCCTGAAAAATGCAGACTGGAGGGATTCCCGACACCTTCACCACCCAGCTTTGACTCACACCAACGGTACATTTACAGCCTGAAGAGGTGAAAACCCCTCTGACTGTCACTGCGTTGTTATGGAGCCGTGTTTGCTCCAAAGAAGAGAAAAAGCTTTACTTTATCATCATCAAAACATTTGACATCCAGTGTTTTGGCTATTTATAAAGCTCAATCAGTGAAAGAGATCATGGAAACAAAAACACACTAATAAGGAGTAAAGACTACACACCGAAACAAAAGACGACACTCGAGAAACAACCAAACTTCAGAAGATGGAAAAAGACTGTTTCAGGGACAGAGAGGAAGAAATACAAATGAAAAACACACAAAAAAAGATTCTGGAGAATTCTGACAAAAACTAGACTGCAGAAAGACCTGGCACTTTTTTTACAATAATAAACCCATAAATGTCAGTCCGTTTCTGCTGTTTTGATATGTTTGTAACGTTTTTCTCATGACAGACAGATGTTGAAGAATTGACCTGCATGCCTGAGTATTTCTTTATTCAAACGTTGTGAATCAGGAACAGACAAAACTTTCTGATCCTCCATCTGCAGACCAACAGATCCATGAAGGTCTTTGTTTTCCTGGTCTGAGCTGGAATCTGGATCAGAACTGGACGGCTGGATGGATCTGATGCTGCTGCCATTTTTGTTGCTCCACTAATGTTAACTTGGGGGTGTGAGGGGCTGTAAGCTAGCAGGAGAGCATGGAAACATGGGAAATAAGCGGAGGCTTACTTCTGCATCAACAGCCCCGCCCACAACTCAGACGTGAATTTCTAATGAACTCCTGTCGCTCTGCAGAAACTAAGTCCTAGAAGACGACACTGATCTTTAGTTTTTGGCTAAAAACAGCATCATCATGGTTAACTGGATTAACTGGCACTGGAAACGCTTTGAAAACAGATCAAAAGATGATCGGAGTGGGACTTTAACACCGTAGTCACATGATGCACCCATAAAGGGGTTGACCCGTATGTGAAACAGCGCTAACGGGCTACTGGTCCACAGGATTTGGGGGGATGAACAAATGAAAAATCTGTACGACACACCTGTGTCTCACCTACTTCCCCCTTATGTGTCGTATGAGTATTCACTACGACCCGTCGCCCACGGCGTGAAGGCAGAAAAAACGTGTGCATGAGCTGAGCGCTCTACCGCCTTGGTATTTCATGCATGCCCCGTTCAGGTATGACCATTGTTCACCTGCAGACAGCCCACATCCACCTTTAAGAGTGGTACAACCCAGCCGTAAGAGTGGTACTGGGCCCTGTGCTGGGGGCCGGCTGTTTGACCACCGGGGGACAGTCTACCAGCTGTCCCCAACGTACCCCCTTCCTCATATTATTTCTTATTAGGGTGAGGGGGTGGGGGGTTTAGTCTGCGATGCACCTGGGGGGGGGGCTACTTGGCAGTGGTCCCCCTCCCATGGTTGCTGTATTGAATGCCCCCCCCCTCTCAGTTTTATTTGCACCTTAGATATGTAGGGGCCCTTGGTGGGGGGGGGGGGGGGGTGCTTGGACATCACTGTGAGTAATCAGGAGATGTCCCCTCAGTGCCCTACCTGCCAATTTTATCTGCACCCCCTTAGTACACACACCCTTCACCCCTCAAAATATACATTCCAACATATACAAACACACACGCATTTCGCAAAGAAGGTGGGACCTTTGACCATCTGTCCCCTACCCCATCCCTGGTGGGGGGTACTGGGCCCTTGGCAACGGCGGCCGTGTCCCCTGGGTGCTGGTTTCCTGGGACCGGCGGTGGTCTCTCTCCACGCAGGGAGGGGGATCCCTGAGCTTTCTGGCAAGGCCAGAAGCCGGGGATCACATCACACCTGAGCCGGGGGTGTCCGTGCCTCTGTGGGGTGGGTTCTGGTCCTTGCCCCTGGGTGCTGGGCCTTGCCAAATTTCCAACTGTGGGTGAGCCTGGTCGGGCCATGTCTACAACACCCCTTGCGGGCCCCCCCTTTTCTCCGGGGTGCCCCCCTCCTGGGTGGGGACGGCTGGCCCCTGCCTTGCTCCTTCCTAGACCCACCGTGGGCCGGGTGGGTGGCTGCCTGGAGCGCGGAGCGGGTCTCCGTTGGGGGGTCCTGGCTCGTACCTGGGGTTGGGGCGGGGGGATGCCCAGAACTCCTGGGGGGTGATGAGGTGCTCATCTGGGGCTGTGGGCACCCTTCTCGGTTGGGGCCCTGCGCTGGGCCTTCCTGGTGCGGCGGGGGGGCTGCTCCCCTGGTTGTGCTGGGGCAGCACTCTCTTTCCCCCCATGCCTCCCTGCTCTCTGGCTCTGGTCGGTCCTGCTGGCCCTGGCCTGGGTGGCGGATGTGGTCGCCCGGGGGGGTGGTTGTTCTCTGCCTGCTGCTGTGTGGTGTTGGGGGGTTCTGGCTGCCGCTGCTGCTGTGGCGGGGGTCTTGGTGTGGGGATGGCTGGACACTCCCCCTCCTTCTTTTCACATTCCATCATCCATTTAGAAGAACATGAACACTCACCTGAGCACAGGTGTTAGCTCACCTTTACACTAATAGTTTGCATGATTGAATGAATGAAATATTTCACACTAGTTGGTTTAAAGGCATAAGTATGCGTGTGTGAACAATATCTGTATTGTGTACATGTTGACATGTGGACGTTTCTGCAGCTAACAGGTGTGTTTATAACATCTGAGTGTGTGTGTGGACAGGCCCTGCCCTGTTAGATCTGTATTACATCTGAACCTCACCGTAATGATAAACATCCAGTAAACTTGTTGCTTTATGCTGCTTCATGGTTTTACCCCCCCCCCCTATTATCACCCTCCTACCCCCCCCCCCTCTCTAACATCCCTCTCTCTTCTTCCCTCCTTTCCTTTTCCGTCCAACACCAAAGATTTTCAAACATGATTCAAATGAATAAAGTTTGTCCTGGATTCCAAAAGGGGTTTATTCAGACATTCCTCTGGTTTGTCATAGATTCATAACCCCTGTTGTTAAAGTTAAATATGTCCAACACAAGAGACCTTCAGCTCTCATCTGTCTGCCCAGATGTTGGACAGGACAAGTTAAATAAAAACAGAGTGGTAGGTTAGACATTCCCTTCTGCAGCACAAACACTCTGAATCAGGTGCATCTTCAACCAGAGTTCACACAGCAACAAGTCAGGCAGCAGCTCTGCCACAGAAACAGTGTGGATATACTGTTCCAGTCCTTCCAAGATCACAAGCAAACACACACTTCCCCCCTCCGTCCTGTCTTACTACTCAACCCCCCCGTTCAGCTTTGGTCTACAGCAGGGGTCGGGAACCTATGGCTCGCGAGCCACATATGGCTCTTTTGATGGTCACGTATGGCTTGCAGACAAATCTTTATTTATACCATTTTTTTTTTTCATTAGACCAGTCCTTCTCGTGCGCTGCGATGCCAGAGGGGCGCGCAGTAGTAGCGGTGCTTGGAGAGAAAAATCTGCGCCAGCACTCAGTTTACTATTATCTATTATTTCACAGAGTTTATTCCAGCAGGAAACCTGTTAATTGCCGTGCCTAAACCTGCGCGCTCCCGTCTCTGAGAAAGAGCGCGCAGATACGGGGACGGGATGTGAGGAAGAAAGCAGAGGGTGGGGGTGCCCCCCACCCTCTGCTTTCTTCCACAGGCAGCAGGTGAATCGCACAGGGATTGTAAAAACGTTAAACACGCTGTACGTCACTCACTGCAGTGGGTGAGTGTGTGTTTGTCTCCACGTCTGCATGTGAGTCTTCCTCACATCTCCAGAACATTCAGACCTACCATCACGTTTAAAGTCTCAACACCTGCATGAAGCTGAAACTCACCACGGATCAACCAGACTAGACCATCAGCAGAACCACCACGAGAAATACTCATCATTTATTAGCAACAGCATAACCATGTTATTAAAAAGAATCCACAGACTTATTGTACTTTAAAAATGTAGAAATTACATCAAATGCTCACATTCACTTGTATGTTTAGTTTTAAACATATTGTCGCTGACTGAGTTGGGTCCGCTGTTGGGACGCGTTAAAAGTTCTGGAGTTCAGCAAACGCATCAAGCAGAGATCTGATTGGCTCTCAGTTCTGTCACTCAGCCTGTTGTTGGGTAGTTTGGACCAATGGGGTTCAGCTATGGGCCGAATGAGGAAATAGGAGGACTGGAGCGGGAGCAGGGGAATATAAAGTTGGGAGAAGAGCTCTCGTCTCAGCGGGAGAAATTCAGGAGTTGATGAATTAATTGTTTGTTGTTTGGTGTTTGTTGCGGTCTGCAGTAACCAGAATAAATAACCTTAAAAGAGGTTAAGTCTCCGTCCCTCAGTGTGGGACAGGGACACTACATTATTGTATGGCTCTTTGGAAATTACATTTATAAATATGTGGCGTTTATGGCTCTCTCAGCCAAAAAGGTTCCCGACCCCTGGTCTACAGGAAGGCCCTCTCTGTGACCAAAGCTGAAAAAAGTAAAAAAAAAAAAAGATGGCAGAGCCAACGTTCTGCATTCTGTGACAAAGGCAGACTTTTATTTTGTTCCACAAACACCTGGGGGCTGAATTCCCGAAAGAGAGGACATTTTGCAGCAGAATGTGTCCCCTTGGTTTTCAGCTTGAACCTCCACAGGAGTGTGAGGACCAGAGGATGCAGATCAAACCGGAGATGTGCTGTGGAGGTGTAAAGGAGATGGAGATGAAGAACACAGCAGCTCCTCAGGCTTCCTCTGCGCATTAAAGTAAAGCGCAGTGAGGAATCTCAGGCTGTGTCCGGATCTCTTCCCTACTCACTATATAGTTTTTTAGTAGGGGTAGGGGTTAGGGCGGGACTTCGGACACAGCCTGAAACAGTCAAAGGTCTGAACACAATCTAAATCTGGTGCTGTGCTTCCCATGCTTCCTGGTCTGAGCTGGAATCTGGATCAGAACTGGACGGGTGGATGGATCTGATGTTGCTGCCGTTAATGTTAGCTTGGGGGTGTGAGGGGCTGTAAGCTAGTGGGAGAGACTGTAAACACAGAGCTCTCAGTTATGGGTGATGTGAAGAGTTTGGGTTTGAACAGGTCTGCCGCCTGTTCCCTCGAGGTACAACCCTAAAGAACTCCTGCTATGTCATGAAAAGAGCGCTGGGAACGCTTTGAGAATAGATCAGAAGATAGTCGGCTCAGCTTCTCAAATGTTTTAATCATTTTTAGATCTTATTCTGGGAGGTTTTTAAAGAACAACATCACATTTTATTGAATAAGTATTCAGGATTTAAAAGGTGTGACTGTTTTACTTTAGATTCCCTAAATGTATTTTTCACATTGATACTGAAGCAGGTTGTGAAGTCCATTTGTATCTGGAGATGAATATTAATTGTTTAGACCATTATCTCATGTCTGATGGGGACCAATCTGCCAACTGAGATGAGGTGGAACGGCTGTCAACATGGTGTTCAACCAACAACCTCCTCCTCAACACATCAACCCCTAAAGAAATGATAATGGACAACAGGAAGAAGAAGACGGACATGCTGCCACTCTTCACTACATGGGGAGGGGGGCAGACTTCCGCTTCCTGGGGGTCCACATGACCTGCAGAACGAACACCAGGGAGCTGCTGAAAAGGCCCAGCAGAGACTGGATTTCCTGAGGTTCCGCAGAAGAATACGGTCGGCCACCCAAAGACTGCTGGTGACCTTTGACCATGCCGCTGTAGAAAGTGGACTGACACGCCGCATCAGCACCTGGCTGCCCTCTCCCCACTCTAGAACAGCCACAGCCCCCGCTGGCTCAACAGAGCATCATCAGAGACGCTTCACACTTCCTGTTTGACCTTTGGCCTTTAGGCAAACGCCGCAGCTCAAGCAGAGACACAAAGACTAGAAGGGTTTTCATCCAACTGCCATAGTTAAACACGGCCTGCAAACATTAAACTGGATCTCTTCTAGTAAATTATGATAGTTTGGGAGCTTTCTTCATTTAAATTAGTATTATTTCTCTGGATTTTAACCATTTTAACACACATTGAACCACTTTTTATGTAGTTGTATGAATTATTTATTATTTTTAGTAGTAAGTTGCTTCTTTTTTAAATATATGAATGTTGCACTGACCAGAAGGCACTTTTAACTTCATTGTAGGTGTGATGATGACAATAAAGATCTGTCTATCTCATGTAAACAAAGATCAGATTCTTTAAAACCAACATGTTCTTCTCTGTTTACAAAAGGTTCTTGAACTTTCTGATCTTGACTTTTCCCATCCTTTCATGTCAGGGATGTTCATTTTCCAGAACAGGTCTGGTCTGAACCTCCTGGAGGAGGTGAAGGAGTTCAGGACTCCTCCATCAGGTGATGGGACTCACTGTCAGACTGAGACGCGCATCTCCTGAAGTTACTCAGCAGCGACCATCTTACCTTCTTCTCCTTCTTCGTTCGCGGCTTCTCCATGTCTGTCAGACTCTACGGCCGCAGCTCCCAGCGTTCATCCCCGGACTGGAGCTCCGGTTCGGCGGCAGCAAAACTTCCGGGGAACATCCGGAGACAGAACCGTCCAACAACGCGGGGCTTCTGCTCCGCTATGAGGCCACCGCTCGGCGCCGGTCTGCGCTTAAATTAATCCGAAGGGAACGCGCCGTGTCCCGCAGCGGATCTTCGCCCCATAGCGGAATGCGGGTCCGGGGAGAGGCGGGGATCCGGTCGGCTCGGCGGCCGCAGCCTGCGGCTCGGTGTCGGTTACTCCCCGTGACATCAGAGCGGAGTTGAGTTACCTGACGGACACAATGCAGACGGCGGCGGGGGTGTCCACGCACGGAGCGGGGCGCGGGGGTGGACCCGCACTCCAGCTGCAAGTTTGTGAAAGTCACAAAGAAATGGATGTCTCAAACGGACCAAAGGAGGGAAAATGTCTCATTCCAACAACTTCTCCGCGCGCGTAAAGTCGTCAAAAGTGACGACAATTTAAAAATGATTGTACAAAATACTTTAAATTAAAGTTTTACTAAGAAAATTCACGTGTTTATCATAAAAACTGGCGATATTTCCCCTTTTTTGTGTATGTGGTCCAAGGGCTCGACAAAGGGCGCCATCTTGAGACGAAATAAAAAAGGTTTTCCCGCCCTGCTAGCTCTTTTAGCTAGCTCCTTTTATCTAACTTATTAAACCCCAAATTTTGTTTTATGTATATATTCATGTTTAAATATATATAAAACATTTAATATTAATAATAATATAATAATATATATATTAATTATATATATATATATATATATATATATATATATATATATATATATATATATATATATATATATATATATATATATATATATATATATATATATATAACTTTATTTAGAGTTGCGGTACATGACGTAAGGGTTAACGGCTGATGGAGTGCGCATCAGATAGTTCCGGCTTCCACGGCGTGCATTACATTTTAATAATTTGTTGGCCATTAACCCTTACCTAAACTGGGATAAAGGTAGTTGCACATTTGGCAGACATTAGCTCTGTTTGCACTTAGGGAGCGTCAACAAAGTATTGAATCAGCCCATATCACTCTAATAATAATAATGGATTAGATTTATCTGAGCTTTTCCAGACACTCAAAGCGCTTACATTGTGTCCATCATTCATTCATACGTGGTGATGGTAACTACTGATGAAGCCACCACTGTCCTGGGGCAGACTGACAGAGGCGTGGCTGCCAGTCCCCTCTGACCATCACCGGGACATTTATGCACATTCAGTGGAGCCAATCGCCTTCTCTAATTGGAAATGAATAGAAGCGATGTGACTGCAGCAATAAGGGCATGTCTGTACTATCCCCAACTCAGCATAGATGTGCATGTGTGCACCAGTTACTCCATTTTGTCTTTTTCCAATTATTAAGAAAATGTCACATCCTACATAAACAGTTCCTTTGTAATCCGTTATCCCCAACACTGCCCGTGAAGAGAAGCATGATGGACAAACACGCGGTGAACACAAGTGATGAGTATTTAATGTATTTTTATATTAAAATTTGGAAGGCTTGCAGGCTTGGAAGCTATCTTTTTCAATAACGTCCAAACCAGGTGACCCAAAGAGTCCAAATGTACCCCGAGTTGTGCCACTGACATACCAAAATCAGACACACCACTTTGCTCTGCAATCCTAGATGAGGAACATTTTAAATGAATTTTTATATTAAAATCCAAAAGACTCACATTTCACGATCATGTGCAGCTTAGAGGAAAGAAGAGGGAAAGTACATATAACGACTCAGAGAACAACCCGTCGTATGTCACGTGACGGCCAATCCAGCAATGAGTTTTATAAATAATTGCTCAGCTAGAGGATTTTAAACCTTTCTCAGCAAAAAAAAAAAGAAGAAAAGAAAAAGTACAAAAAAATCGGGAAAAAAAAAGGATGAAAGAAACTGATGAAAGGATGAAGCCAGGCAGGCAAGAAACTCACCATTGTGATGCTAAATGGCGCCACCTGTTGACCGATTTCACTTGGTTTACTTTACAGGTCATGACATCAAACGTGTAACAAGGAAGCCAACAACTGTTTACTTTATTTCAGATTTTTTATTAATTTTTCTTGCTTTATAAACCACCTGCTTCATATTTACAAATATTTACAAACAAACCCTTTCTGTTATTGCTTTAAATTTACATATTTCTAAGAAAACACTGCAAAAATCCAAGTGAAATGTGTGCATAGAGTTTCTCAGGAACACAGGAAGAGAACGTAAAGCCAAAGTTTTACTTCATGAACCTTAAAGAGCAAAACGTTTTCCACAGAAAAGCAGGAGTCTATTTCTGGCTGTGCTTAAAAAACTGTTCAAATGTTGACTCAAAACCTCCATATGGGCCTATATTTCAAATATTACCATAAATATTGATTCTCTTTAAATACACACATAAACAAAAGGAGACGATCTCAAAGAATGTAGACTCAGAGTTCTTCCAGGTCAGCTTGACATCCTGACAAACAGATGGTTTTGAACGCACAGCAGAAAGGTTTGACTTCAGACGAGCTGCTCTCTGAATTCACTTGAGTCACTCTTCGTGTTTAAGGGAAGTGCTTCTCCTTCAGGATTGTGGCTAAACGTTACTTTCTTATCTTCAAAATGTTAATAAAATACTGGAAGTGCAATAGTTCAAAGGGATGTAAATGTTCAGGACTGAACTTTAAAAAAACCTAAAAACATGTCCTGTACACACGTTATTTAGTCATTTTTAATTTTAAATAAATTAAATCAAACCCATCCATCCCTGGACTTTCATCACGGATTGTCTTTTTTTTTACAGATGTGTTTCATGACCACACGGCTCTCACTCAGGTTGTTGCATCTTCTGTCCAGCTCTTTTTCCCTTCCTTGCTTGTCTGGGTCGCGTCTTCCTGATGCACAGCTTGAAGAGCCTCACAGTTCTGTCTTTTCTCGCAGCTCTGCTTGTTTTTGGCCTCCTGACCTTCAGCTGAAGGGCCTGCAGGTGGCGCTGCAGCCCCTCTTCAGAGTCCCCCTTCTGAAGCGTAGCTTTCACCTCCACAGCCGCACAACTGCTGACAGAAGCAGAAGGAAGGCGGTTTTATGATGACTTCATGCTGTCTGCCAAGTATTTATCTTGATTTCCTTATCTTGTTTATACTTTTATGGGATACGGAATTCATTTGTAGATTAAAACACAGATAAAGAACTTAGAAATGGTGCCGGTGATAAAGCAAGTTAGTTGTGGCTTCATTGGATGTTGACTTTAGTCACACTGTTTAATATGAAAAAGTTTAAGGATAGTCTGACAGAAATACTTAGAAAAATATAGCTTTTGATCAAACATCACAACAAGGAATGAAAAATCTAAATTGTGGAAAAAATAAGTTGTTTTTTTTATTAGTGCACAACCTGAACTTCAAAATGTTCTTTTTTGTTGTTGTGGTTTTTTATTTTCTTTCGCCATTTTTGATATTCCTGTAGCTGTGCGTTGCATGTTTATGTTTGAAATATGAAGTGTTTAAATAGAAACAGTACTGTGCATTATTCAATAGCTTGAGGTTTATTTGTTATTTATGAATAACTTTGATTAAAAGCATAGAAACTTACAGATTTAGAAGGAACCAATAAAAAAGTTAATAAAGTTGGATAAGTAATGATTTGTGAGTCAGCATTCACTATAGATTTGCATTTCTTAGAAATCTAATTTCTTAGCAAAAAGTATTACACTTGAAGTTTATTTTATGAAGCATGCTTGACTTTATAGTAAGTATACTATAGACCATTTGCGGTAGTGTAGGTAGAGCACTAACTGAATACTTCTACAGATTAAATTGGAACATTTTAAGTTTACAGTATATAGATTGTACGGAGCCCATAAAGGGACATTAGAAAAATAAAATCAGAGTGAAAAAAAAACCCAATTCAATTAATTCTGTTTTATTTAAATGGCCAAATATAACAACACAGTCGTCTCAACGGGCTTCGCCAGTTATAGAATACAATAGTTGATTGCTAAACTAAACTAAACACACCAAGCTAAACTGGACATCATCCCTTCCTTAGACCCTCCCTCTTGGTAAGGAGGTAATGCTGGGGGGGCGTGAGATCAGTTAGAGGCGAGGTCCACGGCCAAGGACAGGAGCACAGATGAGCCAAAACGAGATGCCATCTTGTGCTCACCAGTTAGTTTTTTTTATGTCAATTTTTTTTTTCTTTAAGGTCTCTTTAGGGGCTCCGTAAGATACTATATAAGAAGTAAACTTCAAGTATATTGCCTCAGTCTTACTATAGACTAAGTATACTTTTATACTTGAATTGAGTAAGTTTTGCTAAGGGACTGCATGTTGGCTGCAAAATTTTCCACTTTACCATTTCTGGTTTTGGTTCATTCCTCTACTCGCTCGTTTAGTCCATATATGGATGATGTGGTTCTGTTTTTGAATGAAATATTTTAGCTCAAACATTTCTGCCAATAACAAGAACCTGCAGGGAGCTGTGGATGTTCATGAAACATGCTAACATCAACATGCTCCCAGGATGTTTTCAGCGTTGACTAACTAGTTCCACAAATGCATTTGTGTTAACTATTCAACATGTGAGCTCCTTTTTGTAAATACTGACCTGTTTGCTGGTGTGCAGTCCTGAAACAGGAAGCAGGACTGGGAGACGTAACTGAGCAGAAGCATATCCACTTCTGCCAGTGATCTCTGCTGAGCCAAAGTCTGGAATAATCTAGAAAGACACAAACAGACACGGGTTCAGAAATACAAGCAAAGACTCATGCAGAACATTTGTCCAACACGCCTGCATGGTCGTGTTCAGATGCACTAAATCCTCTGAGAAAACGCAGACAGCTGCCTCTGCTTATGTAAGGCTGTAGGCCTGAATGCATGTTTGCTTTTGGCCCAGATTTGTTCGATGAAGTCATGCCACGTCTAATCTGGCACACACCCAAACAAGGTAAGTCCACTACAATCACTGCATGTGGGGTGTAAATGGGGATGTAAATATTTACTATGTGGATATATGCACTCATGTTATGATTGTCATAAATGACTAGACTATCTCAGAGCCATCAGGATTTTCTGATAGGTATTTGTTGGTTTACCTGGCGGTACAGTTGCAGTGGTACAGCGTCCCCGCTTTGGTGTTGATGAGGCCGTACTTCACTTGCTGAGGCAGAATTTTCATCTTGCATTCATCAAGTTCCCTGTAGATCCCACAGTCCGTCTGTTTCTCTGAAAAGAGGGTACGTAAAAAATGTTCAGGGTTCTTTAGATGTTGCTGAACTGGTAACCTTCAGCACCAGCAGTACCTGTGATGTTAGCATACTGTTGGACCGCTGTTGGGAGTTTGACTGGTAAAGTGTTCCCCAGATCGTTCGTCCCGTGTCCAGACCCTGTGGGTTTACCAGCTGCGCCTTTGCTCAGGGGACTCACAGACTTGGGCGGGGAAGTGATGGAGGGGAAATCTCTGGAGGATGTAGGGAAGGTGGTGGTGGCTGTGGTGGTGAAGAGGTAGGTTTGTGGAGCTAATGTACTGACTTTCTGTTCTGCCGGCACAGTGGAGCTGATGTTGGAGCATGTGATGTTCAGGCAGTCTTCAGGTGGAGTCGTCTCGTACAGAGTGGGTGGATGGACGTCCGCATACAAAGCCATCTGAGTCTCTTTACACCTGTGAGTCAAAACAGAGGGAAATACAGGATAAGTCAGCTTAAGTTTGTTAACCCATTTAACACCGGCAAGGTCACTGGCAACATGTAAAGAACACACACTCCATGAACTACTGCAACTCTTTAACTACGCAATTAGCTAAATTCCTACGAATTCTGACTTGGAGAGCAGCAGCCTGCTGCCGTTATGCAACACACTACGCAAAGTCACTATTCTCCACATCGAAATCCGTTGGATCTACGTTAATTGTGCAAAGAGTCGAAGGGTTACCGTAGTTCAAAGAGTGTGTGTTCTTTTGATGTTGCCGGCGACGTCTCCAGTGTTAAAGGGTTAAGCTAACATTATCAAAGTCAACATGACCGAAGGGCTTTTTTAGTTAGTCTAAGTCCAGTTTCAGTTTCTGAAAAATCTCAATCGTCCAGGTCCAAGTCCCAACTGTCCAGGACTAAGTCTCAACTGTGCAGGTCCCAGTCTCAACAGTCCATGTCAAACCTCAAGTTTTAATGAAGAACTCTAAACCAAGTCTAATAAGAAGAACTCTGGTGATGTTTCAGATGATCTTTACTTTGAAGTTCCAGTATGGTTTTAAGTCCATGGTCACAAGTCTAAGCCAAGTCTCAAGTCATATATTGGAAAGTTTAAATCCAACATGAAGTGTCCAGTCAGTTGTTACAAACTTAAGTCAAGTCTTTAGTCTTTAAATGTTCCAAGAAAGGACAAGTTTCAAGACTTTGGTCGGCAGTTCCATTCAAGTTCAGTTATGGAAAAGCAGATCCAAGGTAAGCTGGAGGTCAAGTTAAGACATTTGTATCAGGCTCACTTTTCAAGTCCTAGAGGAGCAGGTTCAAGTAAAAAGTTCACGACAGGTGACAAGTCTGTAGATACAAATCTAAGTCTGCTAAGTTTGACCTCATTGAACGGTTTTCAGAGATTGTTCCAAGCTTTTAGTTACAAGGTCAGGTCAAGTTTTAGTGCAGACAGTGGATCCAAAGCCAATTCAAGTCTCAACTGGTACAAGAAAAGTTCCAAGTTAAGAATCAAGTTCAAGTCACACCTCCAGTGTCTCACTGAAGGTCTACGTCAGATCTTAGTCCCTGCTTGTGAGATTGAATTGATCTGTAATCCAGTTTCAAAGAGTTTTAACTGTTTTAAATAAAAGACCAAAAGCAAACGTCTGATATCAGAGTAAAGGAGTAGAATTCATGAAGCTACAAACTTGATCATTATTAGAGATCAAACTGACATCATCAATGGACGTAAAGATTCCTTACATTCCAAACCAGTTTCTCTCTGCACACTGGAGTCGATGGGAGAAGGTGAAGCAGTGCATCTTCAGCAGGTTGAAGAACGTGTATCCCACCACGTCTGAGATGCTGTCATTGGCTTCCTTCAGGCAGCTGTGAAACCTTCAGCGAACATCAGAGAGGGTTTTGAGGAGCCTGTTCCCTCAGGGTGCATCAGCCGTGGAGTTAACAGTTACCTGTTATCGCAGTCGCAGTGAGACATGGTGAAGATGTTGCTGTTGAAGACGCCAAACTCTGACTGAAAGGACAGGATGGTGTGCTGGCACTGGTCGTGCTCCCGGCAGCAGCTGTCTGTGTCCGAAAAAACCCCTGAAAAGCACAAGACGGATGCAGGACAGGTTCATCGACTTGTTCACCTGTACCTCCAACAAAGACGGCAGGCCGTTTGTCGTGACGGACAGGTGAGCAGTTTAAACAGATCTGTGGTTCACTGGGAAAGCCTGTTTCATAGGAAACTCCCCGTTTGTCTTTGTCCTGTTTATGAATACCAGATCCTATTTAGCAAACACTTAAAACAAAACCTGCCAGCGGATGATGCTGCCTGAATAAACGAGGTCAATGAAGCCACAAAGGAAATCTCATTTAAACGTTAGATTTGTAAATCTATGTTTATGGGGAAACACACAGAAGAACAGAGGAACCATCCGAAGTTAGAAGCTGTTGTTAACTTCTGGTTTTTAGTAGCTGAACATCACGTTTTCAGGGCTGCTGGGACTTTGGTTTAATTTCATTCATAATGTTCAATCTTTAGGAAAACCAAAAGCCCCTCCTCATGGCAGATTTTATGCACTACACTGCAGGAATTATATAAAACAAGGAATAGTGCAGGGCCACAACAGCCTGTTTGTGTTTTCTCTGATTTTTGGAAATCAAATTAAATCAAACTATTTGTAAATAAAAGGAACATTTTTCATAGTTTAACCCTGGAGAACTCATAGGGTCAAAGGTAGCCTCTTATTTACGTTATTATGTGTATCATTTTTCAGATGCTGCTTCACCAAAAGGAACAAACAAACAGAAACATGGTTCAGACTGCCTATGTTCAACAATAGTTCTAAGGTGACAGAAAAGGGAAGTTTAAAGAAACTATTCCAACAAATTCAGATTTGAACATTTTGTGGACATTTAGTGTCACAGAAAAATGTTTGTTAGTCCTACAAGGACAAACGAACTCATTAACATAATTATTATCTGATCTTAACAGATAATCTGAGGAAGTTTCCTGCAGGATAATCGGGTGAAGTCTGACAGAAAAGTAACCAACCTAAATCCTCAAATGACGGCGCCTTGTTACCGGAGCCGCACCACAGCGTCCCCGGCACGATGAAGCCGCGCTTCACGCGCAGGTGAGCGCTGACCTCTGACCCCCCATCATCACCCCTGACGCTCCTGGGGTGTCTCGTTTGCCCGGAGCGCAGAGCCTCCAGGGAGGCGCACTCTACTCCCTCTAACAGGGAGTGTAGGAGTCGGTTCGGATGGTCGGAGAAGTCCCGCGGGCGCTGCCGGCACCGGGACAGGAAGCTCTGGACCACCGCTGCGTCATCGCTCCAGGCGCAGGCGAGCAGCGCGCGCCCTGCGGACCACGCGCTGTGGTGCAGGCGCAGGGCCGGGGGGGTGCTGCGGGGGTCGCTTCGGAGGAAGGCGTAGTGCACCTCATCGTTTGGAGACACTTTAGTCCACGTGCACAGGATGGAAGCGCGCGCGTGCAGGAGTGATGATGCTAAAATGAGAGACAGGAGCGCAGCGGCGCGCGTCATGGCGCAGCGGAGGATGGAGGCGGCTGCTGAGCTGCTGCCCGAATGAAACTGCAGGTTGTTAAATATGGAGGGGGGGGGGGGCGCCAGCATCCAGAGTGGACACGTGACCTGACAGTGTTGCCAAACATCGCTATCTCTCTGCCCCACATTATTGCCCGCCTTCACGCGCACGAGCTCGTAGCTTTATTGGAACTGATGCATCGACCCGGCCCAGAAACGGGACAGCCTGATCGAAGCTCCCGGAGTCTGGTTTGGGGCAGAAAAGCCTTTCATGACCCAGTTTGACCCCTTCCTCCTGGTTATGACCCCAGAGGAGCAGAACTTATTGATTCATGTGAGAAACAGAGGAAGAGCCCAGGTTCAGGTTCAGGTTCAGGTTCAGGTTCAGGTTCAGGTTCGGGTTCCTGCAATCGTGACATTTAAAACAGATCATAAAAAAACGTCATTTTGAACAAATGAGTTGATTGCTAAAGTTCTAAACAGAAACCCACAGCTTTCATTTCTGAGTTTGGGTTGAGTTCTCCTGCAGAGACGGAGCCACTGGGTCAGGAACCAAAGCCATGTCTGTTACATAACACACAGAGGCAGGAAAAGCTCCCAGTCTGTTTGAGGAGTTTAGTCATTCCTGCTTTTCTCCTGATTACAACTAGAATAACTTCTGTGGTCAAACGTTTATGTGGTAATTTGTCTGAAGTCTTTCGGTCGTTTAGTCCACATCCGAATTTGTTCCCTTTGTTTGGCAGAAACAGAAGAAGCTGAAAAAATCCTCATTGGGCCTCGATGCAAACGGTGGGAAAAGTGTTCCATCTTCAGCAAGATGTTAAAAACATAAAGGAGAAAAGGTTTTTTCTTTCTGTGATTTCATGGGATGAAGTCACGGTGGAGGACTGCTGGTGCTCCTTCAGGGAAACCTGCACTTCTGCAGACAGGTGAAGCATGAATTCATGCTGCCATTTTTTTTTTTTTTTGCTTGTTGATCTTTTATGGCATTGTGTGTATTTCTGTCTCACTGGCATCGTGTCTTTGTTGTGTTTCTGAAGCTTCAGATTGTTGTCTTTTTCCATAAATAGTCCAGCACAGCCAGGCTGCTGCACTGGAGCAGAACTGTCCTCATTCTAGTGAAGTCCTGTTCCAGAACCAAACCCGTGACAATAAAACATCCTCTCTGCTCTCTGCTGGCAGCTTCCAGTGGATGTTTCTGATTACAGAACTAGGATGTGGAAATCAATACCTGCAATCAGTCAGTCTCCGTCTGTTTGTTTGATGATGTCTTGATTAGTCAGTCGTTCTTTTTCAAACTGAACGTTTTTTGCTGAAACCTGAAAGTCTTCATAAAATGGCCTCATAAGACTTTTTTTTTTTTTACATTTTTTTGGAAAACACCAACAAATCAGGGAAGATCTGAGTTTTGACATTTGTTTTTGATTTCACTCAATAACAAATGATTTCATATTTTTTGCACAAATAGAAAACTGTGTCCGTCAGTCGGTTGGTTGATGTCACTTTTTGCACACCAGAGTGGTGCTCCGTTGCTCCGTTGCTCCGTTCTCCTCTTGGATGCATTCATCAAATCATTTTCTCGTCTTCATGAAGGCTAAAATCCCTGTCATGTTAATGAAAACAGGAGCATCTTTTTCCACACGGATGCTGAAACAGTCACAGTTTTTGGAGGATGACGTCATTTTACAAACAAAACGGCTTTAAGTTTGAAAACTGTCTGAGCCCTAAAGCAGTTCTACCGACAAACGTCCAAACCTCACAGAGATATGCAAACATATAGATCAGTGCTTTTTCAACCAGTGTGCCGCGGGAAATTGCCCTCATTCACTGATCTAACAACATTTCCATCTCCAGGATTTCAGCTCTGTGTTCATCCAAACATCCTGATAAAACACTGAGTAGTTAGGAATATAAAAGATCATAAAATACTTTTTCTTTATGTTTATTTGATTCTATTAAAGACATTTTGACAAGAATGACGGTACCGCGATTTAGTCATAGCTTCAGCTGTTTTTGTAAAAGTCCCGCCCCTTTAACTGTCTCCACCAATCATTCTTGTAGGCTTAGTCACATGTCATCAGTCTGACCAATCAGAAGTGGTTAAAGTCTTCACTTCCTTGTTCTGATTCTGCTCATAAAGTCTCCCAGTTCTAACAGAAATACCAGCTAAAGCTCGTCTTTAGCGGTGTAGCTTTCCACAGAATCCGGTGTCAGACCGTGGAACAAGAGAACAAAACCATGAAGCTCAGAGAAGAGAGTCTGTCTGCATCACTACATCTCCCATGATGCATTGGGTTAAAAGTAACAGCATGGATCTCGGCGCACAACTAGTCTCTCCTCTTAACGTCTTGAAACCACAACGAACACAAATCAAACAGTTTTTAAATCTTTTAACTTAACATTTATTACATCATTTAGAGAAAAAAACAGCTGCAGCTTCCAGCTTTTTCTGCCACAATTATAAAAAAAAAAAAATGAATGTGAGATTGTGGAGGAACTGTAGATCAAAACAGACTGTGTTTCTCCCGTTTTTATTTTTTTATTTTTGAATGCTGGTGTGCCGCGGCTTAAAAAAGGTTGAAAAACACTGATCTAGATACTGTATATCTAGAACTGACTTCAAAGTCCGTCTTATCATGTAACCATGACTTCAGCTCGATCTGCTTGGATGTTGTTGACTAAGATTATCTTCAGCTGAAGGTGTGAACACAAATTAAACAGCAAAATAAAATTGTTCAAACTTTAGCAGATAAACATTTTTTATCGTCTTTAAAAACAAAATTCTCACCTTGAGGCTTTACTGAGTTACAGTTTTAATGAAAACACAAGGTTTCAATCGACTAACTGGAGTTTATTTTTATTTTTATAAAGCGCTGTGGTCACTTTATTTTGTCAGATTTGTTTTACTTTGAAAGTCCAGACCCCTTGGAAAAAGCAGACTGAGGTTTGCTTGTTTGGTTCCGACTCGGACCGGTAAACTGTGACGTCACCCACTGGGTACTGAACGGGCAAAATGACGCAGGAAATGGGTCGGCCATACTGACCGGAGCTTGCTCCGCCCACATTCCATTAATGGTGAATGGTGGTTGAATCCACCCAACGGGTTCAACAACCTGCCAGTGAAAAAACACCACTTATAATTCACAAATTTGGACTTACATACATTTTTAAAAACCGAGATAAAATACCCCCCCCCTCTCCCACCACCACCACCACCATGTGTGTCACATAGAGGATTATAAATATATACATATAGGCTGGACATACGCTTACGTTTGGTATTAAAGGTGGACTTTTTTCCATGGGAAATTGCTTCGTTCTGAGACCAGCCTCCAGTGGTCGTGGAAGGAACTGCAGCATTTGGAATTTGCTTCCGATTCAGGAGCGGGAAAGGTGGGGGCTCGGCTCTGCGGTGGCGTTCAGGTGAGCCTCACACCTGCTGAATATGAAAGCTGGTGCTTGATGATCGGGAAACGAAGTCTGGCGTGGATCAAACGTGAACGTCAGAGATGATTTGCTGGTTTGGTTTGATGTCATCTCTCTTTTTTCCCCTTTCTCTGGTTTCTGTGCAGGCTGGCTGTGACTCCGCCCCCTCTCCCAGTGATCCCTGGGGCAGTCACAGCTTCCTGCACTCTGTTAATCAGCCCTGACGTGGTTCTTCTCTGCATCTGTTTCCTCCTTCTAACCCAAACATGACATCAACTTTATGGAAATGAGTCCAGGTGAGGCGCCTGGTGTATCTCACCAAATTGTCTCTTTACTGCTACATTCACACGTGCACGTGACGCGCATTGAAGAAGGCGCTAAAAGAGCATTTAGCATGCGGCGTTCACACTTCCGCTACCTGATACTAGCGCACGTCCACCACCCACAGTTAGAAGAGGTTTGCTGAGAAATCTTGCAGCGGTGCAAATCTGGTGAATCAAGCGTTTTGTACGCAGGGCCCCAAAAACAGTCGTAGAAACGAGCGTGGCGACTCGTAACCGCGAGCGTTTTGAACGCAGGCGCCCGCCTGAAACGTGCATTCACGCGCGTTTACACAGACTTCTGACTGGAAGTGATCTCTATAATGCGCCTTGCCTGTGAGCACGTCGCATAAGGAGGAGAGAACGTTTAAAGTGTGGGTGACATGGCCTATTTTAATAAGCCAAAATATAGTAAATAGTCTCTATTTCATGTTGCGATTGTTTTTAATATTTTTCGAAAAAGAATAAATAGCGAAAAACGCGATATAAACAACGAGGACGGCCGCCGGCTTCACGCATTCCGCTGAATTCGCGCCGCCCTGTTTGTGACGTAACGAAAGGCAGACAACATGGCTAGCACCGATAGCGAAGCACAGAGTGATGCTACCGTCTTCCAGCCAAGACCACTTAAATTTGTTTTTTTTAATCGTCTTCTCACAACTGAGGTGGTGACCACGCTCAATAATGACGATGCCCGCATTATTGATCGCAAACTCTTCAGATTTGTTTGTGAAAGTTTAGCGTGTGTCCCCAGTTTTGGTCTCTAGGGATCCGTCACGCTGACCACGTGGTACAGACAGAGCCAATCAGAGCCGCCGACGCATCCGAAAGCAACTAAAACGTCCCGTCATTGGTCAATTAGGCCGGGTAGACGAGAGATGGCCGCGACCATAGAGGAAGCGATCCGCAGAGAAATATAGAAAATAAAGCTAAAATTCGCCGATTTCAGACAATTTTTTCATCCGGAAAGCGATTTGTCCATAGAGATCAGGTCTTTATTTCCATGAAAGTACGTTCGGTTTCGCCCTCGTTCGCTGAACTTGTTTTGTCCATTGTTTCAGCAGCGTTTCTTGTTTTGGGAATTTATACACAGATACACTTTCACTAGAAGTATTGCTACATCCAGCTGCCACACAACGACTTGGCATGTTGATGATTAACAGAGAATTAACGATGATTAACGAGAGAAACGAAGACTACCTGCTTTGTTTACATGCTGTCCGAAGCGGAACTACGGAAGTCAATGCCTTTCGTGACGTCACAGGTCATATCGGGGTCACTTCCAGCCTGCGCTCTTAGCGGCAAATTCAAATCTCTGATTCCTTCGAAAGATGTCTATTATTCATATGCTTCGGATTTTTTTCGACGCAAACTATTGGTATGAATAGAATCAGCGTTTAAAGGGCTTTTTTATTTGACAAAGTTGTTCAAAGCATGGCATCCACACTTTAAGGCTGTAATCTTGAAGGATCTTCTTGAATTTCAAAATAAAAGGCCATGTCTTTAGCATGACCCAAAAAACCAAACGATTTACTTCAACCAGGAGCAGAGATTTGAGGGTTTTAAAGGAAAAGAGCGAGAACATCAGGCCGTGGTGACTCACAATCCTGCTCAGCGTTGAACTAGCATGCGTCTCCACATGCCTGATTCCCGTCTTCCCGGTTGGATTGATCTGGAAGCCGAGGGAAGGTCAGGTTGTGTAGCGCGGCTGTCAACTTTCACCCAGAGGGAGTGAAAATATAATCAGGAGTCAAAGGTTGCTCAGTTTTCAGCTGCGTGTCTGAACGATCCGATTGGCTGAAAAGCTCACCCTACTCAGGCAAAGTTTGCACCAAGTCACACAACAAACGCACAACACAGGAAGTGATGCGCCACCTCTTTATTTAGCCTCAGACATGCATCCACACAGATGTTTGACCTTTAACCCATTTCGGGAAGTTGAGGTGTAAGACGTTGCTTGACCCCGCCCCCCCCATACTGATTACACGGGGGGGTTGCCATGCAGAGGCATGTCCAGCATTCAGACACGTCACATGGGGGGGGGAGGGGGTCACACAGGGAGGTGAGCGTCTGAGACCCAAGCATTTCACGTGCACAGCAAACGTGTTTCACATCAACACAAGCAGGAAGCGTGTTTCCATCCTGAACGAGAACAGCTGAACACAGGTGACACCCCCCCACCCCCACCCCCACTGCAGCTCAGCTGGTGGAGTGACTGGAAACCCGGTCTGGAGCGCCGATCAATGACCTCATAGCGACTGGATGACAGCGATAGCAGGAACCTTATCTTCTTCATGAGATACGACAGGAGCGCTGAGGTTCAGAGATTTGTTGATGATACAATGCTGATTCTGACTCGTTCGCGTCCATTTTTTAACCCCAAAAGCCCAGAGATCAACACCCATGCGGGTCACAGACGACTTCAGGACAGACCAAATGGAACCAGGAGGAGGGAGGATGACGTTTCACGAAGACAGGGGAGTGTTAGTCCTCAAAGTGGGCGGTGCTGTCGTTTAGCAGAACGTGCCAGCGCTCGATCTTCTTGTCTTTGTTCTTCAGGCATTCGTACCAGTGCTTCAAGCACTCGCCTTTGGCCTGGATGCCCAGCTGACATCCCCCTGCGGCACAGAGCCAGCCAGACAGACAGGAAGAGCGCCATTCAGCATCTTCAGTCGCCGTCAACACACTCAGCTTCTTCTGGTCATTTCTGCTCCTTTTTACTAAGTATTAAACACTCCTGCAGTTTCTGAAAATGTCTAAAAAAAACTTTAAAATCTCAATAAAAAGTTGTGCTAAGAGTTCCAGCAAACCTTTATTGAGGAAAATTGTTCCAATTCGTAACCTGGCTCCAGTCGTTTTGACTTTAAACAGGAAAAAGTCAAAGTTTTGCCCACAGAAAGTCATCATAGCTTTCATGTCTATCGTCATGTTTCAGGTCTGGGGGGTCTCAGCATTTCTCTCCATGTTACCATGTTACCCATCAGCCCCTTTGTTATGAACTTCTAGACTTCCTCCTGAGTTCGTGCCTCGGGGAGCTGTAAGCTCACGTGTTAGCTTTACTTTGACACCTGCTGTGGTTTGGATCCATCTGAACCACTGAGTCAGAAGTGGATCCAGAAGAAGCCGACCCCCCCCCCCCCCCCCCCAAACCTGTACCCAAACGAACTCACCAATGAAATCGTTGGATTTTCCCATGTCGTAATCCCAGACTGAGATGTCAAGAGTTTTCTTGGCGAGGTCGGCATGCTTTATTTCATAACTGAACTCCTGAAAGACAGTGGCAAGACCATTTCTGACGACATCAGTGTGAAATCTTTGGGAGCCGTGGTTACCAAAGCGGGAGGACTGACCTCGCTGAACTCTGGGTTGAGGGTCTTCTTCTTTATCTGGGTTTTGTTCTTTGCTTTCTTTCCCATATCAGGTTTCAGGCATCTGCAGCATGAGGGAAGCAAGAACATAGTTCCAGAAGTAATCCCATACAATACGTTACTTTAGGGCGTCTGTGGAGCAGCGGTCGACCTCTGATCGGAACATTGCAGGTTCAATTCCCGCCTTGTGTGTGTGTGTGTGTGTGTGTGGAAGTGTCTTTGGGCAGGACACTGAACTGAAGGTTGGCGCCAGTGTTCAGCAGCAGATCCTCCATCAGTGCGTGACTGTAAAGCGCTTCACAAGTCTACGCCGTTTACCATTTATGCTTCAGTCCCGTACGGGGGGCCGGCCCTGTACACGTGCTGTGGGTTTGTGGGTTGGGTCCGTGGAGGGTCACATGGAGTTCTGGCTCCATACTGACAAACGCTGCACACACGGGGCGTGCACGTGAGACAAACCACACTCAGATTGTCTGATTTCCTCATTTCTAACAGTCAGGCTGCAACGAGGAGCGTGCACGTGTCACGTGAACGGCACTAACGGGCTCCTGGTTCAGTCTGCAGGATTTGAGGAGATTGAAAAAAATGTTAAAAATCTGTACGCCACGCCTGCGTCTCACCTACCCCCCCCCCCCACCCCCCCTCACCTGTCGCCCGCAGCATGAACGTAGAAAAACAGAAACATTTCCTCTCTACGGGGTCACCGACCTCCACATTTCCTGCGGATGAGCAATTTTAATCTGATTTTCATTACATTTCAAACTAAAAGAGACAAACGTTTTTTAGGTGAATTTATTCACAGCAATAGTTGTGTTTCTGCAGACTTCCACTTTTTTTTTCTTTTTATGACGTTTTCTTGTTGTTTGATACAAACTAAAGGTTGTCATGTATTCATAACTGCTGCTCACAGCTAGCGTCAGGTCTCCAGGTAACGTTAAGCTGCACCTGTCACCTGGAGCCAGTAAGGTAAAAAAGTGTAGATTACTGTTCCGTACTACCCTGGTTGTTGTGTTTGTTTTCTGAAAACCTTGCTGTGCCCTCCCTCCTCTGAGGTCACAGCTGCCTGCCGTCACTCATTGGTTCTCTGTTTAAGGAGGTGTGTGTGTGTGTGTGTGTGTGTGTGTGTGTGTGTGTGTGTGTGTTTGGTGTCTGAGCGTCCTCCTGCACTCTGTGGTTTTTGAGTTCTGTTCGTTCTGGACTTGTGGATCCTTCAAACCTTCTGTTGGCCAAAGCGTAACATTCATGAAACCCTTTTTCAGTGTGAAGGTTTCTAATACTCAGAGGAACCAACTGTCTGCTGTCTGACAGCAGATCACACTAGTTTGGTCTGTTTCCCTGCATGTCTTTGGGTTCAGGAACAGCTCAGTTCTGCCAGGTTCCAAGAACAGAGTTCTCACATTTTGACGAACGGATCCGAGTATCCGTTGGAGTCCATGGCAGCCAGGTGAGCACAGCGGACCACGCCCACCACCAGACGGCCCTGCTGGCTGTTGTAGGTCAGTGAGATGAGGATGCGACCCCTCTCCTCGCAGTCTTCGCCCTCTTTCAGCTGCATGGAGACAAACCACAGTCACCGCAGGTGGATGATAGGGGCCTGAAACCTCTGCACTGTCCAGATGAAAACGACACGCTTGGCTTTTCTACAACCGTCACTTTGTGGCGTTCAGCTGTCATTTTTTAACGCACATCACTAACGGTCTCCACCATCCAGCTCCAGATCCTGAACCAGCTGATCTGAAAGCTAGCCGTGTTAGCTGCACGGTTTGGTTAGCTTCGCTTCTCCTCCTAAAACGGTTTCTCAGAACATCTAAGTGAGATGAACCTCCAGCGCTCACAGCTATTAGTCCAAACGTTTTGACTAAAAAAAAAAATCTATTCTGGAGTTGAAGTAACTAACCGAATAAAAGGTTTTTGGGTTTACCTTCAACTAAACCCAGAGAGAAAGATTTAAGAAATAGTGCTGAAGATTTCAACATTATCAAAAGAACTGAAACCTGCAGGAGCTACATGCAGAATTTCAAAATAAAAGCACGTAGTAAAAACCTTTTCACCGGTCCACAGATTTTCCTTACATTCTCCTGCCAGTAGGCGGTGCTGTGGTTTCCTCAGCTCATTTTCCACTTAACTTATAGCTTATGAGAAAATCTACTAGAAATGGTAGCAGCTGCTGTTTTGCATCTTGGAATCTTTTAATCTAGCTTATTTTAAATAAATTAAAGTGGATTAAGATCACCTTCAAGTCTCATGGATGGAATTAGGAGCCACATCTGTGTCAGAAGTGTTTTTTTTTAACATACAGAAGAGGGAGCAGCCAAAACAGACATGAAGAAGGAATGAAATGTCACAAGTTGAACCTGAACAAAAACTGCAAAAAGACAAGGACAGAAAAAGGCTGAATGGGACTAAAAAGATGTGACTCTGCAGTTTGTGGTGTGAAATCTAAAGCAGTAAAAAAATGTCAGTTTGACCTAACTTTAGAGCATTTCCTTTTACACAGCATTAGTTTGAACCTGGCATATCTTACATCGTCCTCATAGAGCGCCATGCCGCGAATCGATCCTCCAACAGTCTTCTTCACCTGTAAATAAGATCATCTTCATCACTTTCATGATCATAAAACAGACATCAGGAGTCCTTGTCTAAAAGAAAAACCGTATTAAAGGAATGAAACTAAAAGCATGTGTGAACTGGTTGACTTCTCTGAATGTGCAATAAATACATTAGCTAAGAAGATTTGATTCGTTATAATGTAGTTTACAGCATTTTAACGCGTAGATTACCTCATGGCTGGGGTTAGGCTAGAAGAGCAAATGTAATGTTAGCAGGTAATCCGCTACATCAGTGTTTTTCAACCAGTGTGTGCCGCGGGAAATTGCCCTCATTAACTGATGTAAAAACATTACCATCTCCAGGAATTCAGCTCTTTGTTCATCCAAACAGGTCCTGATAAAACACTGAGTAGTTAGGAATATGAAAGATCATAAAATACTTTTTTCTTTGTGTTTATTTGATTCTATTAAAGACATTTTGATAAGAATGACGCTACCGCGATTTAGCTGCAGCTTCGACTGTATTTTGGAAAAGTCCCGCCCCTTTAACTGTCTCCACCAATCATTCTTGGAGGCTTAATCACATGTCATCAGTCTGACCAATCAGAAGTGGTTAAAGTCTTCACTTCCTTGTTCTGATTCTGGTCATAAAGTCTCTCAGTTCCAACAGAAATACCAGCTAAAGCTCGTCTTTAGCGGTGTAGCTTTCCACAGAATCCGGTGTCAGACCGTGGAACAAGAGAACAAAACCATGAAGCTCAGAGAAGAGAGTCTGTCTGCATCACTACATCTCCCATGATGCATTGGGTTGTGAGAGTGACAGCGCACAAGGAGATCTGTTGTTAACGTCTTGAAACCAACGAACACACTTCAAACTGTTTTTAAATCTTCTAACTTAACTTTTATTGCATCTTTTAAAAAAAAAAAAACAGCTGCAGTTTCCAGCTTTTTCTGCAACAATTATCTCAAAAATGCATGTGAGATCATGGAGGGGACTGTAGATCAATACAGACTATGAGTTTCTCCTTTTTTGGTTTAGTTTTTGGATGCTGGTGTTCCGCAGGATTTTTTTTAAGGTTAAAGTGTGCCGTGGCTCAGAAAAGGTTGAAAAACACTGATCTACATGCTAAGATTAGCATACAACAGCTAGCATTAAGCCTGAGTCACATGACCCATATGGGTTCTGGTTTTTATTTTTCTTCCATAAAAAGGTTTAGTACTTTTAATAAAACAAATTATCACATCAACTTCTGGGAAATTTTCAGGGCACTGGACTTCGAATTTCCCATAATGCGCACTAATCAGGAAGTGGGGAATTTGGAGGCAGCCTGACATTTGTTGTAGTAAGATAACATTAGCGCATTAGCTAATTAGCTTATTGACTGAAAAGGACAAAAGAGCAGTTAGCTTAGCTCTGGCCTACCGGGATCACTCTCTCTAAACAAATGTTGAAGTTCTTCTTCTGGTTGAAGTGCAGTTTTTTCAGGGCCACTCGGGTTTCTCCGATGAATTCGTTGTGTCCAAACTTGTCTTCGTCGCTCACCGAGAGCCTGAGGACAGAGGGCCGACGCCGTCAGGCACCTGACGGCAAACCACGTGGAGCGCGTGAGGCTAGCTGAGGTTACCGCAGCGTCTTGCGCGCCATGTCTTCATCGGTGATGCCGTGGTAGACGAGGGTCTCGTTCCACACCGGATTCAAGGTATTCTTCAGAGTCTTGGTGCGAAGCTTGTTGGACTGCAGACAAAACAAAGAGATGGTTGTCCAGGAAAAGAGGACAGACCCTCAGAGCTGTTCTCTGAGTCCTTAAATCTACCTTTTTTTACCTTACTGGCTCCAGGTAGCAGGTGCAGCTTAACGTACGGATCAGCGAGTCCATTGGAGTCCATGGGCTTCAAACCCTGACAACAACAAGCAAATGAGGCCTCCTTCAGACAGGGACTGTGTTTGAACCGGGGGCCCCTCCCAGCTGGTCTGGTCTTTTTAGATTTTCCGTCCAGGTTGTGTTAACCTCGGCTTTGCTTGTTCACTCCTCTACCAGATTATTGTTTCGAATGGTTCCGTGTGTCTGTTCCATCCTCCGATGGCGTTTCCTGATCTCCGCTCACCTCCACCTTTACTGGTCTGCTGCTGCTGTGTCTCATGCGTCCAGCCGGCGTTCTGCAGTCACATTTTGTGTTTTGTTTCTGCTCTTGTTGCTCATTTGAAGTCATTTGTCTTTAGTTTACTTGTTTCGTCTTTCCTGAGTGATCTAAGTCTTGTCTTCTCTCGTGTAACTTTGCTTTTCTAAATGTTTTCTGACGTTGTAGACATTCGTTTAGTGTTTTTTCTAATATCATCATTTCCTGTTTTTGTTCTTTCCTTTTGGTCCAGTTTTTTTTTAAATTCCTGTGAAGCTAAAGTTTAAGTTTTCCTCTTTCTCCCTAAATTTCACATGATTTGCTCCATGTTTATTAGTGTTTTGCCAAGTTTTTCTCCGTTTTTTCATGTTTTATTTCATGAATGTGTGTTTTTATTCCTCCGTTTTTCTCCTGTGTTGTCCTATCAGCTGTTCTCTTAACGTTTTCCTTCTCGTCTTCCCTCATTTCCGTTGATCTCATCGCATCTTCTGAACTGTGAGTGATCCATCTGGTGTGGATTCTGCGTCTTTGTGCTGTCCGGTCTAACCCCGCCCTGGATTACCTTAGCTTTGATGATGCAGCAGTGGAGGGCGTGGCCTTCCTGCTCGTAGAGCAAACTGAACTCCAGAGATCCCAGCGTGGCTGCAGGAACACGACAGAAGACGTGAGACACCTGAGAAGCTCCACAGAGGAGAACGTGACGGTTTATCAGAACGTCAGGTTCTCATCAGTGTTGATGATGAGGAGCTTTTCTAACCGCCGTTAGGAATCAGTGACGTCACCATCGTTTCCCTGAAGGCTTCAGCTTTTAAAGGCAGAAACCTTCTTGTTGCCTCATGGTTCCACCTGTAGCTCCACAGGGATCACTCTCGGACTCAACAACTCCATGTTTGGCTGGTTGGCATGGCAACGATAAACCGTTGCTAATGGAATATTTCAGAGTAGGTTGAATGAAAAACTGCTGTGAGACTCCAGGATGCTAGTCTCAAAGGTTTTTCCTTTCAGGACTTGGCGGTTTAACCCCCTCCAGTCCAGCTCCTGACGCCTCATTCAGTCCCATTTCTGGCTTTGAACCCACAACCTCCCAGAGGATCTGCTCAGCGGGGGGGTCTTACTGGAGTCATCGGAGTCGTAGTCGTTCTCCTCTTCTGCTGGTTCTGCTGCCGGCCGCGGGGGCGTGGCGCTGCTGGCAGGTGGATGAAGGGGCGGAGTCACTGTGGCGTCAGAGAGGTGAGCTGAGACGGAGGCGGGTGGTCGCTTTTCCTCCACGGTTGGATGGGCCGTTTGCTCCGCCTCCGGACCTGGGGGGTGTTGGAGCAGCAGCTGTGAGGATCTGCTGGGGTTTTTTCTTAGAAAGAGCAGTGGGACTTCACCTGAGGTGGGGGCGGCCTGCGGGGGCTGGGGCGGCGCCACGCGGCGCTCCGTCTTCATTCCAGCTGCCTGACCGGAATGACTCTCTGCGCAGCCGTCAGCTGGCGGCTCCGCCCCGAGCTCTGAACAGACAAACAGAACCATCAGCACCAAACCCCCCGACACCACGAGCACCACGGCGCCGAGAACGTCTGGCTTTAGGACGCCGTGACGTAGGAGGACTGCAGGGATTCAGTGTGGACAGAATCCGGACGGAAGCGGAAAGGTTTTAACATCTCTACTACAAATCCCAAATGTTCTTCAGGAACCATCCGGGCTTCCACGTCTGCATCATTACCAGAGCGAGAGAAAGCAGAATTACTGGAGCATAAAAGTTTGAGAAAGTTTGATGAGCTTCTTCCAAACTGTCAAACTCACTTCTGGGGGAAAAAACACTGACGTGAAGAAAACCAGATCAGGCTTTCATGCTGCTCCCTTCAGGGGTCTCCACAGCCAATCATCTGCCTCCATAAGGACACCCCCTCTTCTGCATCCTCCTCCTCTCCATCCACAATCCCCCTCTTTCCTGGGAGCTCCAGCCTCTTCCCGACATCCTCCTCCTCTCCATCCACAATCCCCCTCTTTCCTGGGAGCTCCACCCTCTTCCCGACATCCTCCTCCTCTCAAACATCTCCGTCCAGAACGTCTGAATGACCTGCTCCTCTGATGGATTCACTCATTCCTGATCATCCTCATCATCTTCATCTCTGCTGTCTTTACATAAAACACAACAACCTAGAGGTTGTTTTCAGATTTAGGGTCAAAATTGTCTTTCTCAAAGGTCAGAGGTCAGATATGTGAGGTTTTTTTCCTGATCAATGTCTTGTGAATCAAAACTTCCTGTTTGCACTTGAACTGAATTGTAAAATTCAATTTTACAATCTTTAATTTCCAGTTTAAATTAATTATGTAGGTAATTAATTCACTTTGATGGAAAGCAAAACAATAATTGAGCAATTACAAAGTCATTAGCTGATAAAAATGTCACCGTAACTATTAAACTGTTTACATCTCTTGTCGTCACAGTTTCACTATTGATCTTTTTTGGAGTTTTTAGGCTTCACATCTTAAAACAGCAGCAGTCAGACGGCCCCGCCCCCGGGGGGGCTCCGCTGAGAGAGGACTGTGATGACACCTGACGTTCATGTGGATCAGCGTCTCCACCGTTTAAAAACAGAAACAGTCAGTGCTTTCCTTCCTCCAGGCCATCACTCCGTCCACAGACTCCAAAGTCAAAGAGACGAATCTGGAACTGAGAAAAGCTCCAGGATCAACAAAGATCCTGGAGCTTTTCACGTGAACGCACTGCAGTTCCACCAAGAAACGTTATTTCATCCAGGGTCCTCACTGTTTGGAGCATTTCTACGGCGTCATCTCAGACTCTACAGACCTCAGGTTCACGCTGGACTTCTTATGGAACATAAAGACAACAAAGTACTTTGAAAAGACACAAAAGTTCAGCAAAGTTTGGTGCAAAAAGGTTATTTCCAAATCAAGTCATTTGAATGTAGATTTTATGATTTTGTTTTCATTATTTGGGATGAGAATATTTAACAGAATCACAGTTTTATCCGGTTCCTTTTCAATGACAGAACTCCAACTGAATGGGACATTTAGGAACAGAACCTCATTTGTCTTGGTTCTACGGAGCTCCGTGTCTCAGTCTTCTGTCTGTGATTCTCAACCTTAAACCCGCTTTTCCCTTTTTTTTTAGAGAGACCGGACTCGACAAACCCGGACTTGAGAGCAAAACCACAGTCAGAAAGAGAAGAGGTTCTCCGGTCCAAGTCGAGCCTCGAGTCTTCAAACATATTTTATCCTCAACATGCTTTTAGAACCCGTCAGCGTCTGGACTCCAAAGAGAGCTTTTCTGTTTAGAAACGACGTTCACAAGTCTCAGGTCAGCTTTAGAGTCTCTGCGTGTGAGACCAAAGCCGGGAATCGGAAGTCCTGATCCGTGGTTCTTCCTGAACTTTCTTTCTGTCTCCGTGCTGCTTCCAAAGCTGACGGGAGGATCTGTGAACTCGTTTTATTGTAGATCATTTTTGATTTAGACTGAAATAATAAAAAGGCTAAATCATTTGAAGGTTGTTGCCTGTTGGTTTCATCAAAAACAAAGGCAGACATGTGGAAAGTTACCGGGTCCCTGACGGCGCCTTCCCGCTTCCTCTGATGCTTTCTGGCGTCCTGGACCGGAGCTGCTTCCTGTGCCGGACCGAGCCGGTCCGGACAGAGGCAGGGGGGCAGGCAGATTGTGCTGCTGGTTCCCCTTGAAGAACCAAGCTCCTGAACGTTTCTGCATCTGCAGGGAAACAGAACCATTCAAGAACCTGAAGGAGAAACATTTGGGGTTCTGTTTCCAACAGGAACCTGAGCTGGTTCTGGTTCTGCGTCACCGACTGCAGGGACCAGGAAGTTGGAGAGAGCGAAAATCTGACCCCCGCCACATGCGCAAAAAGTCGACAAAACCTGCACACACCTAGGACCCGGTGAAAATGAATTTTCAGCATAGTAAAAGAGATCCCACCCACAACGATGACATCACAGCGAGCGATAACCTAAAAAAATGAAAGGGCCGAGAAACGTGTGGAGTCCAAAATTAGTAACGAAACCAAAGCACACGTCGGAAAGGAAGTTTTGAAATCATTATGGGATGGCAACACGACCTACGGTTTAGCGGCCATTTTGTGGCGAACTCTGAGAATTGCAGATTTTTGTGTCTTTTGACAATATTGGAAAACGACATTTCTGTTTGTGCGATTTTCACGAAATTGCACACACTTGCCACCAGCCTGCGTCTACAAACACCACAGAAGTTTCTTTGACCTTTGACCTTGGGAAGAGTCCGCCATCTTGAATTTTCAAAAAACATAACTAGCATAGTTAGCATCATTAGCATCTCACGTGTTTCCCGAGTCAGTTGATGATGCTGATCGCAATGCTAGCACTTTTAGCCACATGCAGCTCAGTTAGCCTCACAGCAAGAGAAGGGGGAGTTAGATGCATGTAGAGGCTGCCCAGCAAGCGTTTAGAGAAATTAAGAATAAAAACTGCATTTCTGAGTATTTCTTAATTCAAATCGTTGTAAATTAGAGCAGATTAGAAAGGGCACAAACGTCCTGCTCCGCTCCATTCTGATCATCCACCTGCAGACAGATAGGCTGGGGGTGTGAGGGGCTGTAGGCTAGCAGGAGAGAGTAAACAAAGGAATGCTGGGACATAAGCAGAGGCTTACTTCCGCTCCAACAGTCCCATCAATTTCTGATGAACTCCTGCCGCTCTGCAGAGACTATGTCCCAGAAATCGACATCCTCAGATTGATGTTTGCGTGTTCACCTTTTGGCCCCTCCCCTCCAGGGTGGCCTCAGCCAATCAGCTTCCACAGATCCACACAGGTGGTATGTCAGAGATTTTCACGCCGGTTCCCCCGTCTGACTAACACAATCCTCACTTGTTGCTTTTGTCCTCGTCTGCATAGTTTAGAAGTTTGGCTGAATGGAGGTTTCTGGACCGATGAGCCGTGAAATTTACAAGGGATTTCATCTGGAAAAATCAATGTCAAAAGCTGCAGCTCTGGAGGCGGAGTCAGGACGTGAGGCCACAGCTCCTTCTCCTTCCTCCGCTCACCTCCTGCTGCTCCTTGCAGATTTGGCAAAGCCACGTGGGAGACGGCCTGCTGTTGATCCAGATCCCACATTTACTGCAGATGTGCTGCGGAGAAGCAGACACACACAAAACGACACAAACGCACCATGAGAGACCCACACACACACGCACGCACACACGCACACCCAGCTTCAGAGCTCCCTTTCTCTTTACAGTTCAGATTCTCTCCATGTTGTTCTGTTCAGCAACAATGGCGTCATGCGTTAAACCTGGACACACAGAGAGCATCTGAGCGCGCTCACACATGGCGCTCTGCCCGACACCATCAGATCCCTGCTGGAAGCAGGAAGCAAACGGGCAAAGAGACGAAGCGAAGCGTCAGATTTAGGAAGAAAATGTTTAGAGGGAACCTGTCGACTAAGGCTCGTCCCAGAGATGCTCAGCAGCTAAAAGGTTTCAGCAGACATTTATAGAAATGAGGGAAAATGAGGTGGAAAATTCCATTGAAACACCCATTCTGGTTAAAATCCTCTTGGTGGTGTTTTAACCTGTTATATTTAAAAAATAAGCTGAAATCTTCATTGCTGAGTATTTCTTTATGCAAAGCAGATGAAACTGGGACTGTGTTGTGATTAAAAACTGTGCTGGGCGGGGCCACAAGCTGCCAGCTCCGCCCCTTTCTGATCATCCACCTGCAGACAAACACATCCATGAACGTTTTCCTGGTCTGAGCTGGAATCTGGATCAGAACTGAAAGGATAGATAGCTACGATGTTTCTGCCATTTCTGTGGCACCGCTAATGTTAGGGTGGGGGTGTGAGGGGCTGTAAGCTAGCAGGGAGACTGTAAACAAAGAGATGAAGGGGGTGTACTCCACGCCAACAGTCCTGCCCAGGTGAATTTCAAACAAACTCCTGTCACTCTGCAGAAACGATGTCCTGGTTTTGCTTAAAACAGCGTCTTCATCATCATCCTCATCATCGTCATCCTCATCATCCTCCTCATCATCATCCTCATCCTCATCATGCTCATCCTCATCATCCTCATCATCATCCTCATTATCCTCATCCTCATCATCCTCAATATCCTCATCATCCTCGTCCTCATCATCACTATCATCATCTTCATCATCCTCATCATCATCCTCATCATCATCCTCATCATCCTCGTCCTCATCATCATCATCCTCATCATCCTCATCCTCATCCTCATCATCCTCGTCCTCATACTCATCATCCTCATCCTCCTCATCATCCTCATCCTCATCATCCTCATCCTCATCCTCATCATCATCCTCATCACTGCTAAAGACCACTGGGAAGGCTTTGAACATGGATCAGAAGATGATCGGAGCAGGAATCTCTGTGTGCTGGAGGTCAAAGTTTCACTCATCGATTTTCTAAAGTAGGAACTCTTCATGAAAGGAAAATTATTACTGAAATTTCTCTGAAGACAGGTCACATCGTCGCCCAAACACCAAAACATTTCTGACCTTGTTGGATGAAACTTCAGATCCAACGTAGGAAAATTCTAAATGACAGTGGATTATTTGAATGTCAATTAAAGCAGATTACTGAAAGAATGTGGCTATTAAAGTCTCCTCAACCCAGAGTTTCCCAATCAACACCCCCCTCCCCTCTGCGTCGCTGGAGGCCTCGTGTTTCATACAGATTTATGCTACATGCTGCACTGTCTCAGACGAGCTGTTGGCGTCATCAGGCGTGTTCATCAGACACGACGCTGTTATCTGCTGGCTTCTTTTGGGTCAACACATACTTTTTTACACTGGGCACACATGACCGCCGTCACGCCCTGCAGCCCGAAGGACGCCGCGCAGAGCAGGCAGTGGGAGTGTCCGTCCCCGCACGCCGTCTTCTTGATGGTGTCCAGGCGACTGGAGAGGCGCCTGCGGACACGAGCAGAGCGTCAGCAGGTTCGAGTCCGGTCACCACGGAGCTGCTGGAAGGACTCCGGCTCACTGGATCCTCCGCTGCTCCATGGCCTCCATCGTGGCGGCCCGGGCCAGGACGCCGTTGATGATCTCCTTCTCCTCATCCGTTAGCTCCTCCCCCAGCGTGCTGCCACCTGAGGTCATTGTGCGTCCCTTCCTGTCAAGCACAAAAACACAAACGCATGAAAAGAGGCAGACAACAAAACCGTGAAAAGAGCGAGCAGAGGCGGGTCTGACACTGAAAGATGAAGACGGGAGCTCGGCTGGAGAAACGCCAGAGTTCAAAGGTCGTCTTTCTCATGAAATTAGGTTTTTTTTATCAGTGCAAACATTTTATTTCAGATTTTATGAGTAAAAACAAAAAAACTCATTAACCTTATAAAAACATAAACGATAATTACATTTATTTTAAACAGAATCATAAACAGAACCATATCTATATACTTCTTTTTTTTCAAAATTCCTGTAAATTTCCTACTTGAAGAGCAGAATTAAAATAAAAGTAAGGGTCTGTCAACACGTTATGGATTATTCACTGATAAACTTCCAAATATAATTCAGGAAAATGAAGGATTGTGGTTTTGATCACAGACAGGAATCTGTTCCTCTCGTTTGGCCCCTAAGGGCCGTGGGTTACATGCAGCTTATGCCACAGTTCACCCAATCGCTATCAAGAAACTGTAGCTCTCAGAAAGTGCTGGGGCCACATGTTATTGATAAAGAGAGGAGCCGGTGGGCCAGTAGAAACTTCAACAAGGATTTGATGGCAATAGGATTTCCTGGTAAAATAACAGTTTAATGAAGAAGAAACCAGAAAGGATGAGACAAATGTCAAACAAAAAAAGGAAACATGGGGAAGTGGGCGTGGCTACATGAACGAATGCCACACAAGAAGTCATGAAAGTGTCACTAAACGCTTCGGCGCCCTTCACCCCTCAGATCATTTGCCTGAACGACGGCGTTCTGACCTCGTAAATGTCAGCCTCCACTGACGCTGCACACAATGTGGCAACCTGACAGACGGACGTCTTTAGGACTACGGCAGCCTGGAGGTGTTTGGGCTGAGGCAGCGGTCTGAGAGGAGGCGTTCAGAAACACAAACTCCCTCTGTCACTGTAGGTCACATCACTGCAGCCGCAGCCTGGAAGATACCACACGACAAATCAGCATGAAGGCATCAACCATTAAAGCAGGAGGGGGATTTTCTGGCTCTGAGACGGACGCTCCTGCACCCAGAGGGACGGTAGACCCAGCAGCCATCGATGTCCTCCAGAACCAACAGACATGTACGGAACCGTTGGAGCGTTCTACTGAAGGGGGAGAAGCTTCAGAAAAGCTTAAACATCGACTCATTTCAACACATTCTGCTGCTGAATCTACATCCAACAAGCGTTTGTCTGAAATCCTGAATGTGGATCAGCTGCTGGAGCAGACCAATCAGAGACGAGATAGTTTTACCCCGAGCATCTGATCACTGACTGCATATTAGAACTGGACTGAGTGGCCCCTCCCCCTCCCTCCTGGTGTTCCAAAGAGGAAGTGGCTCCAAGAAGCCAAAATCCCACAGACGTTTATAGAGACCTGAACAGCTGTTAGTCCATCGTTCTACTGGTCAGAAGAACCGTTCTGGATCTGGTACTTTTCTTAACATCTTCTTGATAATCATCTCTGTTTTCATATTTATCTGTATTTCAAGTTAATAAGTGAATGAGTGTCAAGTTATAAACTGACCAATCAGAAGCCTTAATAAAAGTAGGAGGAGCCTGTTGGCCCCACGTCCAACGCTCATTAGTTTGACAGAGTTTGTGTGGTGGGGTAGGGGTGTGGCCTACCAACAAGCTCACTAGAGATTGGTGAGAGTGGTTGCCATGGAAACGTCGACTGACCACCCGCTGCTCACCGATGACTTCTGGCTCCAACATGGCGTCATACGTGAAAGAATGGCAGCTGAACGGGTTTGGAGGCGGAAGTGAAGCGTTTTCTATGGACGACGTCACGCTCAGTCCAGTTCTCTGATACAGTCAACGCTCTAAATCATGGTCAACCCTTACAGGGTCACAGGATCCACAGACATTTTGCACCTATGAAATGTCAGTCTTCCGTGTTCCAAGCGTGATGTACGTCATTCATACGTGTGTCTGGCGTTCGTCTTTCCCCAATGTCTGTTGAGGTTTTCGGCCGACGGGCCATCTGGAGAATTCGGTTTTGAGCTGTTCAGAATTTTTGGTCGGTTGAGAAGCTAACACACAGTTGTTACATGAATCTTACACAACTGTGTGTGATTTTTTTGTGAGATGCATACACAAATGTGTGTCCATTCCACGTACGTCTGACAGACGTTTCACGCACAAACCACTGATGTATAACCTTTAGATCACGTATACGATGCATGTATCACGCTCAAACGACGTCATTGACGCACGGATCACTAATGACTCACGTATACACGGCACAATGATCACGCAGTTCATGTTCTACGTTGGTTTCCGTGTTCTTTGCGTGGTTAATTCGTACTTCTTCTGTGGTTTTAGCGTTGTTCATTCGTGATCCTTCTGTGAAAATTTCACGTTCTCATCCGTGCAATCTGCAGGAAATGTACGTGTGCGACACGCCTTAATTAGGATCATCAAAGGAGAAAAGCCAGACGAGGAGAACGAGCAGCTCCACAGCCGGGGTTTGAACCGTATCCCATGACATGTTTGACTCTTCATTCTAATCCCATTGAAGAGGACGTTGCTTTCTGCATGGCGAGCAGAAAGCAACGGTTGACGGTGAATTTGTTCTTTAGCTCGTCTGCCTCTAGACTGCAGCTGCACTAAAAAAAGACTCTGCTTTCCAAGACCTTTGCTAACCTGTTATTAACATTGATGCAAATTGACGTGCAGATAAACATACGCACTCTTTCCCGTGGTCATATCACACACACACACACACACACACACACGTGCACGTGCAGGCAGAGCAGCGCCCTGTCACACGCCGTCAGCGGAGCAGAGAAAAGCATCACAAATTGACGTGAAGTAAAAGAAAGCTGAAGCATCTCGGCTCTGTGGGCCTTTCAGGAGCTGCGGGGCTCTTTGTGCGACACACAAGACACAACACAAGTTATTCATATCGGAGCGCACACGCACACTGGATGAGTGACGGTTTAAGTGCTGCTGGAGGGGCCGGTTACGTCATCCTCCAGTGTTTCCTGTGATGCTGTGAGGCTTCCTGGATCCACCGAGGCCTCATGCGGGTCGCTCTGCATGTTTGGAGGGAAAACACGACTTCCCTCCTTAAAAATAGACATCTCCATGAGGCATTATCCACTTAAATATGAATGTAAATGGAAAACCTGTACATCTGCATTTGGCTGCTCGCCGTTCGTCTGACTTCATCACAACTTTGTTGGATTTTGGCAAAAAAAACAGAAGTTTGGCCGGAAACTGAACAAATGTAAGATCTCCTGAGTTTTGCTGATATTCATTTTCCTTTTTAAACAAACAAAGTAAACTTTTGAGAATAAAACATGTATTTTATGCCTCAGAGGCTAAACTTATGCGGTTCTGCTGTGATAAAAGCACCTGGAGGATTGAAGCTCCAGACAAAAGTCAAGAGTAAACAAAGTTATTATAACGCCGTTTAAGAAGCAGTTATGGCATATTGATCCAAATATCACTTCCATCAGTAAAGATGCTTTCAATCAAAGTTTCAAAGAATAACCCTGATAAAAATGAATCACACAAATTCAAATGAAATCAATATTGAATGGCCATCAGAACATCTGCTGCTGTTTGGATCCATAATGGCTGGGATGTCCCAGAGCAACGGCCCCCATGAAGGTGACGGCCCACAGCATCTGTACCGTGTCTGTCATGTGTCGGGGTAAATAAGAAATACCTGTGGCAAAATGTTAACATTTCCTTAGCAACCAGCATTTAACTAAAACGAAAAGTCGGTTGCATTAAGCCACGGATGGGCTTCCGGTTTTCTGTCAACCAAGAAACGCAAAAGCAGTGAGTTATTTGTTTTTATTTAAGATTGAAATTGGGTTTTTTTTGTGTGAAAAATGTTCCAAAAAAGTTCAATTTTTAACATTTTTCCCTGTTGAAACATAAAAAAATTAGAGATATTGACACCAACACGATTGTTACCGAGATCCAGATCAGAAACTGTGATTTCTACACGTTCCTGCGTCTGACTGCAGCAGCAGTTGAGGCTAAACCCTTCTTTTCCACAGAATAATAGGTTCTACATCCTGAAGGTGTGGCGGTCATCGTTTTCCGCACAGCCACAGTTCCATTAGTCATCAGGGACATTCTTCCTTCTCCTTCTGATCAAAAAAGACTAAACAGACCGGATGGAGCTTCAGAGGAAGGAAAAAGACACTTTTAGAGAAGATCCTCTGTGCTTCAGATTCCTTCCAGAACCTTCTCCAAACCCTCCTTCATGAACCGGACCTTCTGCTCTTCATCCCACTCCTCTGCTCCACCTTCCCAGCAGCTGTCACCTCTCGAGCCGTCATCTCTTCATCCTCAGCCGTCCCTCCTCTTCTGCACGGAGAACAGGGTGGAGAGGAAGAGGCTTATGGAGCTTAGTGCAGCAGAAACGACTCAGCGCCCACTTCATCCCCGTCGGATGGAGATCCCTCCAATGCAACACATAAACACACCCATGCCCCATTTCTGAGCTGGGCTGCACGTATGGATGAAGGCGGTGGGGTTAAGCTGCTCCTCAAATCCCATCACAGGAGGCTGAGAGCTGCAGCATCACAACGTTTCAACCAACCTCTGAGGGAGGTGGGAACAGAGAAACTGCTGCAGACGAGGAGCCAGTCCAGGCACGAAGGACAAAGAAACCTGGAGTTTTTCTCCAGAAACCTCCATGTTCAGGCGGAATGAGCCGCAATGAAAAACCAAAACAGGAAATGACAAAACTATTGATGATTTTGGACGGCACTAAAGTCCCACTCCCATCTTCCTCTGATCTGTTTTCAAAGCTTTGAGTTCGGACGATTTTAGACAAAAACCTGTGGGGTTTTCTGGGACGCAGTCTCTGCAGAGCGGCGGGTGTTCAGTAGAAATTCACCTCTGAGTTGTGGGCGGGACTGTTGCGGTGGAGCAACCCCGCCCCCCTTCCTGTTCCCATTGGAGAGCGTGTTTTCTTTTTTCAAACTGCTCTGGATTCACGACGATTTGAATAAAGAAAAACTCAAAAACACAATTTTAAGCTTTCTTTTTCATAAATGACCTCCATCATCAGAAAAAAGGCCACAAAAACACGTTAAGAACACGTGCAGCGGGTCTTTCATGTAAAGACTGATTTGGGGTACAAACTGTTCAACTATGGAATCCATTCAGGGTCAAAAATAAATGAGAAAAAAGAAGCTTGTTTTGTTAAAATATAAAGATTCACATTAATTGTTTTATTATTTTTGGTTAAACCACGGTCCAGGTGAATACTCGACTCTGATTGGCTGCTGGGTGTGCGATAAAAAGTGATAACCACACGTCTACAAAAGCAGTTCCGGCCACATACCATCAATGTTCTGCATCACTTCTAAAACAAACTTTAGCTTTCTCATCTGGACAAAAACAAGCGGGAAGAGGAGAACTTTCTGTCTGAACTGATGCTTTATGTAACACATCGTGATCATCAGCATAGATGTGTCGCTATCCTTTGTCGAGGTCGGAGGTTGTTATGTGGAGCGGTGTGTTGTCACGGCAACAAGCTGCCGCTCCACGTAACGTATAGTCTGTTTTTTGTGAAGAAAGTGATCCAAACTGAAAAAATAACGAGAATAAAGTCCTGAAAACTGGTTGAACATTTATTTCTTTTGTGAGTGACCGCGGTCTAAGTGGGTTCATGGCCGTCAAAGGCCATTTACTCGTACTTAACACAAGCTAAGTTAACTGCATCAAGTCCCAATGTCGAGTACATTTTGGAATATTTCATTCAGCCTGGATGTTAAAGGTGAGCTCAGGTGTTTTCTCGGTCAGTACAGAGAGAAACATGGAAGATACTTTACTCTATTTCCTGATGTTTTGATGCATAACTAAAAATTTAGAATCAAATCTGAAAATAAACAGACATGAAAAAAGGAACCATCAAAGGACGGCGTTTGATCCGTCAAAGCGTTTCCCTGCAGATGATTTAGGTCATGATGCAGGTGATGGAGGTGTCGAGTTTTCTGCTACACAAACACACATCTGTGCCCCCTCCCAGCCCCCCAGCCCCCATGCCATTCCTGGCTGTGAAGCATTCAAGTGTGCTTGTAACGCCGCCATCCCAGCCGCGGCAGATTTGTGCATCTGCTGCTGCAGCCGTGAGGAGAGAGCTGACGGCAGCTCAGCTGCAGATCTGACGGCCGGGAACTGGGTTCCTGCAGAACCGCCCAACGTTCTGGAGGAAGAAGCAGCAGCACGGAGAAACGGGCCAGTCGTTTGGTCCAAACAGAACCGAGGTCAGGCGAATTTTCCCCATAAGACGAGGAAAACGTGCAGCGTTGGGTTTTCCTGACGTCTCACTGCGTTCAGGGCTGTGGCTCAGAAAGCACAGAAACCCTCAGTAAGAAGTATTTCTCCTGACTTCAGCAGGCGGTGGTTGAGCTGTGTGGCGCATTATTTACTTCAATCAGCCCCCGGCGGCCTCTGAAACCCCCCCATCACCACCCGCCGAGCACAAACAGCAGTCGATGCAGGGGGGGGGGCTCGACCTGAGCCTGGGAAACGGAGACGGGATCAATGCATCGAGCTGAGGCTCTAGATGATGAACGGCATCAAAAACAGAGTTCTGCTGTTGCAAACCGATCCTCCAACGTGGAACGCGACCTTCATCTCCTCCTCTTCATCTCCTCCTCTACACCTCCTCCTCTAAATCTCCTCCTCTACACCTCCTCCTCTTCATCTCCTCCTCTTCATCTCCTCCTCTACACCTCCTCCTCTTCATCTCCTCCTCTTCATCTCCTCCTCTTCATCTCCTCCTCTACACCTCCTCCTCTTCATCTCCTCCTCTACATCTCCTCCTCTAAATCTCCTCCTCTAAATCTCCTCCTCAACACCTCCTCCTCTAAATCTCCTCCGCTAAATCTCCTTCTCAACACCTCCTCCTCTAAATCTCCTCCTCTTCATCTCCTCCTCAACACCTCCTCCTCTAAATCTCCTCCTCTACACCTCCTCCTCTAAATCTCCTCCTCTACACCTCCTCCTCTTCATCTCCTCCTCTTCATCTCCTCCTCTACACCTCCTCCTCTTCATCTCCTCCTCTTCATCTCCTCCTCTTCATCTCCTCCTCTACACCTCCTCCTCTTCATCTCCTCCTCTACACCTCCTCCTCTAAATCTCCTCCTCTACACCTCCTCCTCTAAATCTCCTCCTCAACACCTCCTCCTCTAAATCTCCTCCTCTAAATCTCCTTCTCAACACCTCCTCCTCTAAATCTCCTCCTCTTCATCTCCTCCTCAACACCTCCTCCTCTAAATCTCCTCCTCTACACCTCCTCCTCTAAATCTCCTCCTCTACACCTCCTCCTCTTCATCTCCTCCTCTTCATCTCCTCCTCTACACCTCCTCCTCTTCATCTCCTCCTCTTCATCTCCTCCTCTACACCTCCTCCTCTTCATCTCCTCCTCTTCATCTCCTCCTCTTCATCTCCTCCTCTACACCTCCTCCTCTTCATCTCCTCCTCAACACCTCCTCCTCTTCATCTCCTCCTCTACACCTCCTCCTCTAAATCTCCTCCTCTACACCTCCTCCTCTTCATCTCCTCCTCTTCATCTCCTCCTCTACACCTCCTCCTCTTCATCTCCTCCTCTTCATCTCCTCCTCTTCATCTCCTCCTCTACACCTCCTCCTCTTCATCTCCTCCTCTACACCTCCTCCTCTACATCTCCTCCTCTAAATCTCCTCCTCTAAATCTCCTCCTCTACACCTCCTCCTCTAAATCTCCTCCTCAACACCTCCTCCTCTAAATCTCCTCCTCTAAATCTCCTTCTCAACACCTCCTCCTCTAAATCTCCTCCTCTTCATCTCCTCCTCAACACCTCCTCCTCTAAATCTCCTCCTCTACACCTCCTCCTCTAAATCTCCTCCTCTTCATCTCCTCCTCTACACCTCCTCCTCTAAATCTCCTCCTCTACACCTCCTCCTCTTCATCTCCTCCTCTTCATCTCCTTCTCTAAATCTCCTCCTCTACACCTCCTCCTCTACACCTCCTCCTGTAAATCTCCTCCTCAACACCTCCTCCTCTTCATCTCCTCCTCTTCATCTCCTTCTCTAAATCTCCTCCTCTACACCTCCTCCTCTACACCTCCTTCTCTAAATCTCCTCCTCAACACCTCCTCCTCTAAATCTCCTTCTCAACACCTCCTCCTCTAAATCTCCTCCTCTAAATCTCCTCCTCTACACCGCCTCCTCTAAATCTACTCCTCTTCATCTCCTCCTCTACACCTCCTCCTCTAAATCTCCTCCTCTACACCTCCTCCTCTTCATCTCCTCCTCTTCATTTCCTTCTCTAAATCTCCTCCTCTACACCTCCTCCTCTAAATCTCCTCCTCTAAATCTCCTTCTCAACACCTCCTCCTCTAAATCTCCTCCTCAACACCTCCTCCTCTAAATCTCCTCCTCTAAATCTCCTCCTCTAAATCTCCTCCTCTTCAGCTTCAAGTGCAGCATTTTTACTGCCGGCTGAGACCAGAGGGACGAGTTGTTCTCTGGTCTCAGGTTGCGTCCAGCAGACACACTCTCTGATACAGAGGTATGGATGGATGGATGATGGATGATGGATGATAGATGGATGATGGATGGATGATGGATGGATGATGGATGGATGATGGATGGATGATGGATGGATGGACAAATTAATGGGTGGATTGACAGTTGGTTAAAGAAAACTTTCGTTTTTGTGCATCTTTTCTGATATTTGTATTTAGTTTTACATTTTTATTTTTAAATGATAATTTTCTGGCTGTGGATAAGAAACATGAAGACAGGAACATGAGGAAGACAGGTGTGACACCTGTCTTCCTCATGTTCCTGTCTTCCTCATGTTCCTGTCTTCCACATGTTCCTGTCTTCCTCATGTTCCTGTCTTCCTCATGTTCCTGTCTTCCTCATGTTCCTGTCTTCCTCATGTTCCTGTCTTCCTCATGTTCCTGTCTTCCTCATGTTCCTGTCTTCCACATGTTCCTGTCTTCCTCATGTTCCTGTCTTCCTCATGTTCCTGTCTTCCTCATGTTCCTGTCTTCCTCATGTTCCTGTCTTCCTCATGTTCCTGTCTTCCTCATGTTCCTGTCTTCCTCATGTTCCTGTCTTCCACATGTTCCTGTCTTCCACATGTTCCTGTCTTCCACATGTTCCTGTCTTCTTCAGCTCTCACAGCTGTTGGGATTTTTGGTGGATTAAAGTTCAATATTTGTATTTTTAGAGATCTGCATCTGTTTTTGTTGTTTTTGTTCTTACAGATTTTTCAGTCCATGTATTTAGGAACCAGAAAAGCAGCGGTTATTATTTAACAGACAAAATGTTCAAAAATATGAAATAATTACAAAGACTGAATTTGTTGTTCAGGATTTGAAAATCTATTTTCTCCTTTTTGCCTCAAAATAATGATCTTTTTTTTTTTCAAAATAAGAGCATAATTAAAAACAAAAGGCTGTAAAAACCAAGTCTAAATTTAAAAAGGTTAAAAAAATGATGATTCTTTATGGAAAACAGTGATGATTGGTTATTTATGGAATTGACTGCTTCTTTGCTGTGACCAGGAGCAGCTGAGGTCTTACCTGCAGCGCAGGGACAGGTGTGCATTCGTTGGTTCTCCGGCTTCAGAGTGATGGAGCGCTCCGTCAGCATCCATCCAGCAGCCTCCTCTCCTCCGCTCTCGCTCAGCATCCTCTGTGCTCTCTGTAGTAAGAGCGTGGCTCCGCCCCCTCCATGCCCCCCCAGCCTGTCCGCTCTCATCTCGTCAGCACAAACACAAAATGGTGATGCCACAGTTGTTGGAAAAGTCGATTCCAAAAGGCTTTTTGCTCTTTCAGTCGCATTTTTCTGATGTTTTTGCACGTTGGATTAGAACAACTTTAAGACGTTTTCCTTCACAGAGTATTTTTGACAAAGGAAACCCTTTAAAAGCTGTGATCTGAGCTAGAACTGGGTTGTTGGAGCTCAGAGCTGCTTACTGCAGCCTCCCAATGCAGAGAAAAGAAAGCTCCACAAACACAAAGTTCACTTATATCCACAAAAATGACAAAAGCAGCAGATAGTGAGGAACTACTTCTCTGAATGAAGCGACCAGCTGCTGTAGTTGAACTTGGCCACTAGATGTCACTGTTTCTGTTCTTATTTTAATTGTCAAATCTTTCAACGTTTGTTTGTTTTTTGGGAGAAATTGTAGGTATATAATCCACATTCTATAAGATGCCATGCACTCACGTTTAGCTTTTCACATAAAGAAGCCTTCTACCTTTGTCCCACCTGAGCTCTGCTTCCACCAGGCTGGAGCTCCTTAAAGAAACGCTGTGCAACAACAGGCCATGCGGTAAAAACGTTGAACCTGAGACGATCCTCCGGTTGATTCAGTCACACAGAAAGCAGTGCAGCGTCACTGCTGCCTCACTGCCCCTTCACTGCCGCCTCACTGCCGTGTCACTGCCGCCTCACTGCCGTGTCACTGCTGCCTCACTGCCCCTTCACTGCCGCCTCACTGCCGTGTCACTGCCGCCTCACTGCCGCGTCACTGCTGCATCACTGCTGCTTCACTGCTGCATCACTGCAGTGTCACTGCTGCGTCACTGCTGCGTCACTGCCACATCACTGCTACTTCACTGCCGCCTCACTGTCGCGTCACTGCCGCCTCACTGCAGTGTCACTGCTGCTTCACTGCCGCCTCACTGCAGTGTCACTGCCGCCTCACTGCCGCCTCACTGCAGTGTCACTGCTGCTTCACTGCTGCTTCACTGCCGCCTCACTGCCGCCTCACTGCCCGCGTCACTCTGCATCAACTGCTGCGTCACTTGCTGCTTCACTGCTGCCTCACAGTCCGCCTCACTGCCACTATCACTGTGGCTCACTGCTGCTTCACTGCCGCCTCACTGCCGCATCACTGCCGCCTCACTGCAGTGTCACTGCTGCTTCACTGCCGCCTCACTGCAGTGTCACCGCCGCCTCACTGCTGCCTCACTGCAGTGTCACTGCTGCTTCACTTCCGCCTCTCTGCCGTGTCACTGCTGCCTCACTGCCGCCTCACTGCTGCATCAACTGCTGCGTCACTGCCATGTCACTGCTGCTTCACTTCCGCCTCTCTGCCGTGTCACTGCTGCCTCACTGCCGCGTCACTGCCGCCTCACTGCTGCCTCACTGCAGTGTCACTGCTGCTTCACTGCTGCTTCACTGCCGCCTCACTGCCGCCTCACTGCTGCCTCACTGCCGCGTCACTGCCGCCTCACTGCTGCATCAACTGCTGCCTCACTGCAGTGTCACTGCTGCTTCATTGCCGCCTCACTGCAGTGTCACTGCTGCTTCACTGCCGCCTCACTGCAGTGTCACTGCTGCTTCACTGCCGCCTCACTGCTGCCTCACTGCCGCGTCACTGCTGCCTCACTGCAGTGTCACTGCCGCCTCACTGCCGCCTCACTGCAGTGTCACTGCTGCTTCACTGCCGCTTCACTGCCGCCTCACTGCCGCCTCACTGCCGCCTCACTGCCGCGTCACTGCTGCATCAACTGCTGCGTCACTGCTGCTTCACTGCTGCCTCACAGCCGCCTCACTGCCACTTCACTGTGGCATCACTGCTGCTTCACTGCCGCGTCACTGCCGCCTCACTGCAGTGTCACTGCTGCTTCACTGCCGCCTCACTGCAGTGTCACCGCCGCCTCACCGCAGTGTCACTGCTGCTTCATTTCCGCCTCTCTGCCGTGTCACTGCTGCCTCACTGCCGCGTCACTGCCGCCTCACTGCTGCATCAACTGCTGCGTCACTGCCATGTCACTGCTGCTTCACAGCCGCCTCACTGCCACTTCACTGTGGCATCACTGCTGCTTCACTGCCGCCTCACTACCGCGTCACTGCTGCCTCGCTGCCACGTCACTGCCGTGTCACTGTTGCCTCACTGCAGTTCCAGCAGCTGCGCTTAGAGCGCCACACAGGTCGACTTCCTGTCAGGATCAGCTGCGCTGTGATAGCTGTCACTCATGCACTGTGCAGCAGTGGGGTGTGTGATTCATCAGACCTTTACAGACTGAATATTATCTATTCCTTTAATTTGCAGATGTGGACATACATGGATGGGACTGAAAGAATCAGATTATTTGCTGCACAGGTTCCCAAGTACAACACTGGAAATGAAGCCTCAAACCACTTCTGACCGAGAGGTCATCAACCGAGTCGGGAGACGCTCAGGGAAACGCTTTGCTCCAAAAAAAAAAAAAAATCTGAGGAGCGTCGAGCCTGAGGAGGAAAAAAGGCTGACTTCAGGTGAAGATAAATGTTGATGAAGATGGGCATCGGGGTCACAAACACAAAAGTCACCAACAGCTGACATCCCAGATGGAGACACGTCTGGTTTCCTCTTTTTTGGCTTTCATGTCAATATTTTAGGAAGAAAGCAGAACTAATCAGTCGTCTTCACAGAAAGGCCTTTGGGTCAAATTTGGAGAAAAAGTTCATACAAACATGTTTTTTCTCTAAACTCATGAGGAGAAAAGTCTTTCCATCAGAATACTGTAACGATCCAGCCGGACCGTCACTTGAGCGGGGTAGCTAAAGCCAAACTGCTCATGAAGAGGCTTCTTTGGAGAACTGACCGTGCCCCACACACCGCACGATCCTGGTCAGACTCAGGCGGGAATAATCAGCAAGACAGACGGTATTTCTGTTTCAGCCAATAGCGCGTTTATTCCAAGCACACATACAGCCCAAACAGCAAGGAGTGTCACTTCAGCTTCCAGCCCTCTGACTCAAGGTTTCACCCTAAGCTCCCCACTTCCCATGAGCCTTAGGGGCTGAAGGCGGGGCTAACCCCCAGGTCGCTACAATACAAACCTAAGCTTTGCTGAATGACAAGAAAACTGTGTAAACTAAAATGAATACATCACTAAATATGTAAACCGCCTAAGTTATTCTAAAAGAAAACTGTATTTGTAAGGATTTTTGTAAACGTTATTTCCTCTACATGAAGGAACGTTAAAAAAAACTAAAAGAGTAAAATGTAAAAACATTTCAGGACAGTGGATGCTCAGTTTTAACCCCCGGGATCAGCTGATGTGGGACGGGTCTATGAGGCACATGAACCACAGATCTGGTGGTGGTGCCATGAGAGCCCCCAACCAAACAGGGACTGTAGCATAGGGAAGAAGGAGTGGGGCAAAGTGGGGACGGCGCAGTGGCTAATCCCTCGTGACAGTCTGACTGCGGTGCGTTTGTGGGGGCGGGGCTCCGGGCCGGAGATGTGTGGAGCGTTCGGGTGGCTGGAAGCCAGAATCCAGCTGTGACTGAGAGGTCATCAACCGAGCCGGGAGACGCTCAGGGAAACGCTTTGCTCCAAAAAAAAAACAAAAAAATGTCTGAGGGGCGTCAAGCCTGAGGAGGTAAAACTGCTGGCTTCAGGTGAAGATGAGTGTTTGTGATGAAGATGGGCATCGGGGTCACAAACACAAAAGTCACCAACAGCTGACAGAAAAAGTTCAATTCAACTACGTCTGGTTCAGAATGCTGCTGCCAGAGGGAGCGCATCACCTGAGAGGGGACAGGGCCTCCTCTGAGCATCCTCCTGGACCTCCAGGGCCGCAGGAGCAGCCCTCTTATTTTGGTTTAGCCGTTTTTTTATCGCTATTATTATGGCTTTTTGACATCTTTGTTCCATTTGCCTGGCAAATGGGAACATTTTGCCTTTTGAACATAGTGTGGAGGGTCCATGTTTGGTGTTTTGTATGTGCAATATTTGTTAATAAAGTTTATTTAATAAAAACGAAACAAAAAAAAGGCTTTAAAAGCACAAGGAATACACGTGACATAAAATTTAAAAGGGAAAATAAATAAATAAATAAAAACACTGGTTTTTCGCAGACTATAATTCCCAAATCCAGAGCACTACAAATATCCCAGAAGTCTCTGCAAAGACCAGTGTCCATCGATGCTCACCGGATCGGCGACTATAGCCTCCTGATTTGGGGAAAATATCATTTTCATAAAAAAAAGTGGGAAAAAGATCGGCCGAATTTCCTGTGTTTTAAAAATGAAGTCAGACTGTATTGATCCTCCTTAAATGTATTCAGACCTCAGGTCCTTTGATGACATTTGTAAATCTGCTACAGAACAGTTACTGATCCAGGGTCCAGAATGTCGATTACCTTGACATTTAATTTATGCTGAAAGTTTTTATATTTTTATATGTGTATACATTTTGTGTAAAGAGCTGTGCCTTGCATCATTGTGTGGTTTTGTCTGCAAGAGTTTTGTGATAACTATATAAAAAACAAAAATCAGCAAATATAGACCACAATGCATTGCAAAAATGTATTTAGATTCATATTTTTTTTTTATATAAACCACCAATGTTTTTATTTTCAGAAAAGAGTGGAATCATATATAATCGTCACAAAATGCTCATATTACATTTTAACTTCGTGGAATCGATGACGTCATATCCGCCATTTGAAAAAAAGTAGCGGGCGTGGTGTCTGGATTGCTTTACATCGTTTTTCTAAATGTTTTGCGTCTTTGAACTGTAGTTTGTCATATTGATGCCTGTTTGTTTGTAGTTTTTAAAGATGTGCATCGCTTTGGTTCCAGCTGTAGTTTTCTACATAAACGTTGGTTTCCATCCCTCATTTACTCTCCTTCTTCTTCGGGTTTCGCTCAGATTTGTTTTCTCCTTTTGACCATTTCTAAATGTAGATGTGATTTCAACCATGAGGTTGTTTCAGTTGCAGAGCCTCAATGACCCCGTCATCATCCTGAGAGCTGCAAAGAGTTAGAGAAGCAGACGTGAACCTGCAGCAGAGACATGGTGTCTCCTGGGGGGTATTCTAGAAAGCCCATTTAAACTAGCCTGACTTTAACCCTGAACTCTGGCTGAAATCCTCCTGAGCTTGCTTACTCTGGGTATGTCGGTTCCAAAAGACCAGATATGAGTTAGTGTAATTACGCTCGCCTTGGTAACCCTGGGTTAATGCACGTGCACGGCAGGTACATACAGACATTCTCAATGGATCACCGATTTCTGGAGTCACCATGGAAACGCGTGGAGAAAAAAAAAGACGCTACACTTCGGTGAGACGGAGTCTGAGATTGTAATGACGGCGTATGAAGATTATACGACCATCAGAAAAGAACAAAGTAAACACACGAGTTTCTGATCTTATTTCCATTTTCCTTGTGACGCATAAATATATATATATATATATATATATATATATATATATATATATATATTATCACGTTTATCACATTTTGCCAACTTAAATGAAACGTCTATTGGTAACAAGTAATTGAGTTCAATTCATTTAACCTAATTTCTTACGTCTATAAAACTCAATAATTGTTTATACAACTCAAATTTACATATTTATTTAACTAAATGTCATATTACTTCAATTCAATTAATATTTTTTCCATCTTAATTAATTATATTTCTTGAATTCTCATATGTCTAAGTTTGGCAGATATACTCATTTTATAACAAGAAAAATAATGAAATAAAATGTACATTGCATATACATTCATATTGTATTTACATTCATTTAGCAATTTTCCAACATTGTTTTTATAATCACAGGCTGTAGTGGTGCTAAATAAACTGATCCTCCTCTTCCTCCCTCTCACTCATGGTGCAGAGACTTTAGCATAGTAGGACAAAATAACTCAGCAAAACACAGTGAAACAACTAAACAACTAAACACATTTGGTCAAAAACCCACAGTTTAACCCAAATCCATCCAGACAGGCAAAGGGAATGATATCCCAGAATCCCTAGCACCAAAGTTACTCCTACTTAATTGAATTCATTTGAATGAAAGTAAAATAACTGCCTGATAACTACGTGTTATTTTTAAACTGACTTAACTAAAAAAAATGAATGATCTTAACTGAAGCAAATAATGAAGTTAAATCAAAGTAAAAAGTTTATTTTTCCAACATCCATATATGGTCTTATCAGCCTCTCACGGTGGAAAAAGTATTATCTGAGCTTCTTCATCCACTAAATCATCTTCAAATGGACACGCCATGCTGCTGCACCTCTCTGAAAACAAACTAACCTTCAACTAAACCTGCTCCAGACCAGGTTATGTTCAGAGCATGAGTTGCTATGGCAACCTGACATACTCTGAAACATACCTCCATTTCTGGAACCGAAAGCTGAGGTTATCCACTTCCTTAGCCTCAAACTTACCGTGGGAGCTAGCAGAACCTGCTGTCTGGAACACCCCCCTGGTCTGCAGTGTGTGTGTGTAGTTTGTTGTGTGTGTGTGCAGTTGCGTTCCTCTTTGTGAGGTGAATCTGCAAATATTAATTTGATGTTGAAGCTTACTTGTTGTGTAACTCGTGTTCTTCAGTGAAGTTCTGCAGAACCACAGAGACGGCGGCGTGGTGAGGCATGATCGTTTATTTTACAGAAGATGTTAACATGGTGAACTGCATTGAAAGTCATAATACACCTCTGAAGCTGTGAGAGCGCCCCCACCCTGTGGCATGGGGGAGCGCCGCATATTAAATTGGCATATAGATATGTTTTAGTACATTCTCCCGCCCTGCTGTACGACACGTTAAAAAATAGAGGCGGCGCCGTGATCCGGTTCAGGGTTTGTGTTCACATTAAGGAGCGCCGCGCTCCACACAGGCAGGCGTGTGCACCGAAGGCACGTCTAGACTGCGAACGTGGTTAAGGGGCGTGGCACAGAGCACGGCAGAGGAGCTGGGGGGGGCGGGCGGCTGCCGACAGGAAGCAGGCCATGAAAACAGAACCTGGATGAGAGCTGCAGCGCCGACAGGCGGCGAGCCGGACACAGACGGCGAGCCGGACACAGACGGCGAGCCGGACACAGGCGGCGAGCCGGACACAGACTGAGGCCACGTAAGGTGGTGGGGGCTGGAGGTCAAGGAGTAGCTGGAGATAAAAAAAAATATCACTTTGATTTCAAGTTAAATGTCAAAGAAAACCCAGATTGAGTTGGAAAACGATCCACAGAGTTCTGGATCTAATAAGTTCTGGATCCACTGATGCTGCCGTTTGGCTCCAGACTGAAATGGCAGAAACAGGATCGTGACTTTGGGCTAAAATAAAGAAAACATCGGCTTCTTTTCCGGGTCGGCGTCGGCCCGTCTTCCCGCTCACCTCCAGTTTAGTTTATTGCAAAGTTCTGAAGTTCTGCCCCGGTTTCCTGAGCCCACGCTTTAGTGTCGTGTCTTGGTCAGGCTCCGTGTGACGACGGGTCGGTCCGATGCTTTGGGCCGACAGCAGCAGAAGGAGGAGGAGTTTGTGTCAGACCACCTGATCCAGGTGAGCTCCAGCAGCAGCCAATACCAGCGCGTGGCATCCAGAGGGGGCGGAGCTAGCAGGGGTTTCCTGGTGGGGGGGGGGGACTTAAAAGAATCTGTGTCTAAAGACAAAACGCAACAGCCCCCCCCCCTGCAGTAATGCTATGTGAAGTGGGGGTGCACCCCGTTTTAAGGCGGTTCTGAAACGAAGGCGCAGCGTTGAGGGCTCTGGCTCTGAGAACGGGTCGGGTCGAGTTTCTGTCAAGAACTGGATTTGAGCAGAAACTGGATCTCTAAGCCCAGAGACCGGGGTGGGGGGTTAGTTTGGCACGGGACCTTCTCCAAACTCAGTTAATGCAGGAAAAAAGAAGCAGGGGGGGGTGTTAGTGAGGTTAGTTGCCGGCCGGCGGCCCCCACCGTCTGCGATTCCAAAAACCAAACCCCGGCTGCTTTCAGGTTTGGATCCTCAGATGATCACAGTGGTTTCCAATTCAACTGGGGGGGGGGGGGGGTGTTGTTTGGGAATGAGCGAGCGCAGGATGACGACCCCCCCTTAAGTCCAGCCTCCCCCGTGGTTGGGCCCCCCCCCTCCGTCGTTCCACATCGTCACAGTCAGGGTGTGGTTGGCGAAAAGTATGGAGTTCCTGGGGGGGGGGGAAACCAGGCGGAGTTAGAGCAGAGAAACTGGAGCTCCGCCCACTCCGCCCTCCTTACACCAAACACGGACATTTCCACCTTAAATGACCACAGACGCCTGCAGAGGGTTTCGGTTTCCTGCTGTTCTCCTGCTAATGAACGGTTGCCAGGCAACCGCCGCTCTCATCTGTCAGAAACAAGCTCCTCCTGCTAGCTACAGGAATGATGCAGAAGCTCTGAGGGGGGGCAGATTCTGATGCAGGTTCTGGTTTGGAGAGCAGCAAAGACCAAATCCAGGTGAAGTTAGCAGATGTTTGGAAACCTTTTTGGTTTTTACTCCAAAAGACCCACATTTGTTTAACTTTGTTTTTCTTTTTCATTCTGTTTCATCAGAGCTGGGATCCTTTTTTATTATATTTAAAATGCTTCGTTTTGAGCAAAAAAGCTCCGTATATTCTGAAAAATAGAGTTTTACTGAACAAAGATGTTGGTTCCTGGGTTCAAACCTTTGGCTTTGTGCCGTTTGCTCCTCCCGGTCCTCAAAGGCTGAGCGGGAGCCAGCGGAGCTTCACACCTTTCCTGTTTTACGCTGAAGCTCTTCTTTTGTTCAGCTCATTTTCATTTGTATAAATGTCAGAGCTTAAGGATCATTTCAGGAATTTCCTTTTTTAAACTGACTTCAAAGTTGAGGAATAGAGCCGATCGTCTCCTCGCTCCTGACCTCCCGCAGAGCCTGAGGGGGGGCGTTCACCTGGATCTGGAGGGGCTCCGGGGTGGCGGCGGCTCTCATCTGAAGCTCTTCTGCTGCTGCATCAGGCCCACGTTCTCGTAGACTCTGGAGCCGTCGTCCCTCATCCTGACAAACCCAAACACACGTGAGGCGGCGAGGAGACGCCCAAGACGCAGGAGTTCGTGCCGGCGCCACTCACTCTGTGCAGGTGGGGGTGGGGAGGGGGGTGCAGGGGGTCAGGGGGCCCTGCTCTCCAGCGGTCAGGTCGGACAGCGAGTACTTGATGTTGGTGTACTCCCGTCCTTTGATCTTGCTTTTCTGCAGGGATGAGGAGGAGGAGGAGGAGGGGGGTTTAGTCCGGGACGGAGGAGGCGAAGGAACGGCGACGGCGACGCTCACCTGCTCCTCCTCGATGCGCCTCTGCAGCGTCTCTATGTAGTGCTTGACCGCCATGTAGATGAAGCGGTACTGCGCCTCCGTCTGCACCATCCCCGAGCGCTTGGAGCGGACCATCTGGATGGTCTTCGGCACGTCCATGTCGCAGTCCACGCCTGCAGGGTCAAAGGTCAAGAACGCCTCACAGAGATGCTCGAGGGTTCAAAACCCAGAGCTCCCAAAGTGTCCGTCAATACCGTCTTTTTTCAAAACGCAGAAACGAGACAATTTATAGAAAAAATTCTAGATGAAAATGAGTTTTTTCACTTGATAAAATTCCATTTGATCAATTTTTGAAAACTATATTTACTCTGAAAAGAACATTTTCAAAAGTCTCTCAACTTACAGGATCAGTAACTAAATATTTTTTGTTTCACGATCAAAAAAATAATTAAATCAAATGTTAAAAAAAAGAATTAGATTTACAGTAAAGTTACAGTTAAACTAAAGTCAAGTAGATTAAAAGTAAAAGTAAATATACAGTAGGTAGTAAAGCAAAAGTTACAATTTCATTCAAATAAAGTCACCGTAAATTTAAACCAGGTTAAGGTCAATGTGAATAAGTACCGGTAAAGTAGAAATAAATACAAATAAAAAGAGGGAAACCTAAAGTAAAGTAATCTTTAGGTTAAGTCAAAGCTAACAAAGTTACATGAAGGTAAAGATGACAAAGTATGGCTAAATGAAAAAAAGTTAATGCAAAATAAAAATAAAGAAATAAGTTCAAGTTAAATGATAGTAAAATAAAGTAAAAGTAAACATAAAAGTATAGTAGTACTTCATGTAAAGTAAAACAAAGCAAATTAAAGTTAATATAAAGTAAAAACTGAGTCCCACGTAGAACAGAGTAGAGTAGAGCAAAGTAAAGTAGAGTAGAGCAGAGCAGAGTAGAGTAGAGCAAAGCAAAGTAGAGTAGAGTAGAGTAGAGCAGAGTAAGTAGAGTAGAGTAGAGTAAGTAGAGTAGGGTAGAGTAGAGCAGAGTAAGTAGAGTAGAGTAGAGCAGAGTAGAGTAGAGCAAAGTAAAGTAAAGTAGAGTAGAGCAGTAGAGAAGAGTAGAGTAGAGTAGAGTAGAGTAGAGTAGAGTAGAGTAGAGTAGAGTAGAGTAGAGTAGAGTAGAGTAGAGTAGAGTAGAGTAGAGTAGAGTAGAGTAGAGTAGAGTAGAGTAGAGCAGAGTAGAGTAGAGTAGAGTAGAGTAGAGTAGAGTAGAGTAGAGCAGAGTAAGTAGAGTAGAGTAGAGTAGAGCAGAGTAAGTAGAGTAGAGTAGAGTAGAGTAAAGTAAAGCAGAGTAAAGTAGAGTAGAGTAGAGTAAGTAGAGTAGAGTAAAGTAGAGTAGAGTAGAGTAAGTAGAGTAGAGTAAAGTAGAGTAGAGCAAAGCAAAGTAGAGTAGAGTAGAGTAAGTAGAGTAGGGTAGAGTAGAGCAGAGTAAGTAGAGTAGAGTAGAGCAGAGTAGAGTAGAGCAAAGTAAAGTAAAGTAGAGTAGAGCAGAGCAGAGTAGAGTAGAGCAAAGCAAAGTAGAGTAGAGTAGAGTAGAGTAGAGCAGAGTAAGTAGAGTAGAGTAGAGCAGAGTAAGTAGAGTAGAGTAGAGTCAGGTAGAGCTAGAGTAGAGTGGTAGAGTAAGGTTAGAGTAGGAGTAGAGTAGAGTAGAGTAGAGTAGAGTAAGTAGAGTAGAGTAAAGTAGAGTAGAGCAAAGCAAAGTAGAGTAGAGCAGAGTAAGTAGAGTAGAGTAGAGTAGAGTAAAGTAAAGTAGAGTAAAGTAGAGTAGAAGTAGAGTAGAGTAGTAGAGTAGTAGAGGAGATAGAGTAGAGCAGAGTAGAGTAGAGTAGAGCAAAGTAAAGTAGAGTAGAGTAGAGCAGAGCAGAGTAGAGTAGAGCAAAGCAAAGTAAAGTAAAGTAGAGTAGAGCAGAGTAAGTAGAGTAGAGTAGAGTAAAGTAAAGCAGAGTAGAGTAAGTAGAGTAGAGTAAAGTAGAGTAGAGCAAAGCAAAGTAAAGTAAAGTAGAGTAGAGTAAAGTAGAGTAGAGTAGAGCAGAGTAAGTAGAGTAGAGTAGAGTAAAGTAAAGCAGAGTAGAGTAGAGTAAGTAGAGTAGAGTAAAGTAGAGTAGAGCAAAGCAAAGTAAAGTAGAGTAGAGTAAAGTAGAGTAGAGTAAGTAGAGTAGAGTAAAGTAGAGTAGAGTAGAGTAGAGCAAAGCAAAGTAAAGTAGAGTAGAGCAAAGCAAAGTAGAGTAGAGCAAAGTAAAGTAAAGTAAAATAAAGTAGAGTAGAGTAGAGTAGAGCAAAGCAAAGTAAAGTAAAGTAGAGTAGAGCAGAGTAAGTAGAGTAGAGTAAGTAGAGTAGAGTAGAGTAAAGTAGAGTAGAGAAAAGCAAAGCAAAGCAAAGTAAAATAAAGTAAAGTAGAGTAGAGTAGAGTAGAGCAAAGCAAAGTAAAGTAAAGTAGAGTAGAGCAGAGTAAGTAGAGTAGAGTAGAGTAGAGTAAAGTAAAGCAGAGTAGAGTAGAGTAAGTAGAGTAGAGTAAAGTAGAGTAGAGCAAAGCAAAGTAAAGTAGAGTAGAGTAAAGTAGAGTAGAGTAGAGCAGAGTAAGTAGAGTAGAGTAGAGTAGATCAGAGCAGAGTAGAGTAGAGTACAGTAAAGTAAAGCAGAGTAGAGTAGAGTAGAGTAGAGTAAGTAGAGTAGAGTAGAGTAAAGTAGAGTAGAGCAGAGTAGAGTAGAGTAAAGTAGAGCAGAGCAGAGCAGAGCAGAGTAGAGTAAAGAAGAGTAGAGCAGAGTAGAGTAGAGCAGAGTAGAGTCTGTGCTGGTAGGTTTTACTGTTGGAGGCAGACGTGCAGGACCTTCCTCAGCTCGGTCTGGGTTCTGGAGGATCTGCAGGAACTCACCTTTTTCCCGGATCACGTCTATCAGGATGTCGATGACGATGAAGGTTCCGGTCCGACCGATCCCCGCGCTGAGGACAGAAGCAGAGCGGCTGAGCGGCTGCTGGCGTGACGGCCGTCCGGCGCCGCCGCTGCCGTTACCTGCAGTGGACCACGATGGGACCGGCGTCCGCGATGCTCTCCTGCTTCAGGTTGACCTCCTCTAAGAAGTCCAGGACTCCGCCCGGGTCGGTGGGGACCCCGTGGTCCGGCCAGGCCCTGAAGTGGTACTGCCACACCGTGCGTTCCGTGTTTCCCTGAAAAAAGCGTCAATCCCAATGAGGGCTTCTGGGAAGACGGCGGCGGCGGCGGTAATTCCCCGTCCGAGCCGCTCACCTGCCCCACTTTGGACAGCTTGAGCTCTCGAAGGATGTAGTCGTGCGCGGACGTCTCCCTCACATTGCGGACCCGCATGGCGCCGTACTCTTTCAGCGCCGACATGTCGGGCCAGTACTTCACACACTTACTCTGTCAGAGACACACAGTTATTCTCTCTGCTCGGTTCTGAGCGGCGAGGACGACAAGCAGACAGCTTGATTAGAACGAAAAATGATTAGAAAGACGTTTAATACAAAAATACATTTTTAGTATAGGGATTGAAATTAATGTGAAAAATACATATTTACATTCATTTGAATGAGAAGGAGTGACTGTACTGTATAAGCTCAGTTTTATATATATTGTTGACTAAAAATATCTCAAACCCACTAAAGAAATCCAAGGAGGGGAAAGGAAAACAGTCCGATCAGAAAAAGCTGAAAGCTTCCAAAAGATTTTGCCAAAAAGAACCGAAAAACATATGGAAGACAGGACAAAGGGGCTTGTGGGCTGCTCTCACCTTTCCTCTTTCCACCTCTTTGGTTGTCATGACGATGACCCGCGAGTTCTCCTGAAACACCATCCTCCAGAAGTCACTGATGGTGTTCTGCAGGCAGCCCTGAGTGGCGATGTAGCTCTTCTTCAGCTTGTGGCTGTTGCACTTCGAGTCCAGCTCCGGCTGCAAACCGGCAGAACCAGAAGCTGCACAAACCCGAGCGCAAACGGACCTGCAGAGCCGCACGGCGAGAGGGGGGCTCACCATGATGATGTTGGCGTTGATGTAGTCCGAGCCGGGCTCGTTGGGGTCGCCGTCGTTCAGCACCACCCGCGTGTGGTCGACTGGAAACACAAAGGGCAGATGAGAAAGGGGCGGGGCCGAGCGGCCTGGAGTGGAGGCGGCGCCGGAGGCTCTCACAGGGCAGGATGTTCTTGTAGCGGTTCTTGTTCTTGTTCTCCGCCCTCTGTCCCTCTTTGCGGCTGTACAGCAGTTTACACTCCTGCTGCTGCAACGTCTGCACGCAGAGGAAAGAGGAAACTTCAAGTTCAAGTCCGTTTCTGGACACGGCTTTAGCGGCGTTTGGCAGAAACCGCTGCACATTCATGAACTCACACAACTTCTATTATTTTATTTTATTAATCCATAACAGGTATTCCACAAAACCGCTTTTTCCACAACTTTAGTTTATTGAGGAAGTTATTCCAATGTCTGTACATGTCTATAGTTTTTTTTTTTTTTTTTTTAGTAAACTCAGAAAATGATGAAGTGACGTTTCTGCACATCAATCACTCCTCATGGTTACTGATTTGTTAGAATAAGTGTGTCTGACACACAAAGACTGCTGCCCCTAAAGCCAAAACTATACTTCTTCCCCCCCTTCAGGTGATTGAAGCTGAATTTCTGAAAACACAGGAAACCGGCTCCGTATGCTTTCAAAATAAAAGTCTTCCAAAATGACTGCTGCATTTGCAGGGACGCTTGGAGGTGCAGCAGGGTCTGAAAGGGTTTCTTTAAGGAGGAGCTGCAGTGACCCCATGGCTGGGTTTTCCTCTGCCGGTGGGGGGATCCGTGTCTCGCTGTGACGCCAGGAGAGGCGCTTTTCTTTAGGGGGGTGTGCTCTGAAGAACAGAGGTTCATGATTCTATGACACAACTGTCTAAGGTTATGAACCAATGCTGTTATGGCAGCTACACGCCAACGGAGAAGACCGGCGACCGCTGATGATGTCATCGAGTGGTAGAAACGTCTGGATTTTGTCTACTTTTGTCTTGGAGGGATAAATGTCGGGGTGGGGGATGAATTCAGATTCAGCCTGAATCTTTCAGGGGGAGGAATGTATTTTGAGTTCCGGTACAAAGACTTATCAAGCAGGAAGTGAAGTCAGCACATCAGAAAGATCATTCCTGATTTTGAGCGTTGAACGTGTCGCCGCCGGTGAGGTCACAGTAGGATTTCAGAGTAAAAGCACGCTCCTTGTGCCTTCAGAGTAAAAGCAGGGTGCTCCTGGTTCTCAGACCACTCACCTCAAACTCCTCCCAGAAGCCCTGCTTCACCTTGTCGGTGGCCTCGGCCAGCTTGCTGAGCTCACGGACGCGGCTTTCAATCTCCGCTGCGTTGATGCGCGTCGTGTTGAGCGGCTGCAGAGCACAGCAGAAAACATTTAGGTCACTCCTGAAGGTCAAGACGCCGCCGCGTTAGAACATGAAGACGTTGCAGAACAGACAGGAAGAGCTCATCGACATTAAACATGCTTTATGCATAAATAAACATAGATTTATTTGAACGATAATTGGCTGGTTTCTTCAGACGAGTGTCAAGCCACGCCTCTGTCAGTCTGCCCTAGGTGATGGTAACCACTGATGTCGCCACAGCTGCCCCAGGGGCAGCTGTGGCGACATCAGTGGTTACCATCACCAAGCAGCGTTCGAAATAAGCGGCTATCCGGTTGTCCGAGACAACCAGATTTCACGGAGGACCACCAAAAATGAACCTGATGGTTGTCCGTGTGACAACCTGGTCTTTTATTCAACATTTTGGTATTTTTAGACTATTTTTCAAGTTTCAAGTTAGTTTTTGGCAACCTCTAAATTGAGACGTATGCAGAAAAGTCTTTCCACTGACGAACGACGTGCGTGCGTGCTAGCCAATCCTTTCTGTTTCTACATGTGCCCTTATCAATAAAGATTATTCAAAGGTGTTGAACAACAGTACCTGGCGCGACCACTAGAGGTCTCCAAAAACACGTTTTTAAAGCACATTCATAAACCACTATAACTTTCAGTCATAACAGAACAGACTGACATGAGCTGAAATAAACCTTTTTCCATGGGACTGATATGATACTCTACATTTTTACAACAGTCTTTGTATTTTATATTCTTTAAGCAACAATTATCAAAACCAAAGAGAAAAAAAAAGAACCAATATATTTAAATCTGTGTAAAGATACTAGTTATAAAGATATTAGTTTCAAGTTTTTGGCAATACTTTGTGTAACCAGATGCTTCAATATTTAGTCAAATGTTTGTTTTTAATATTTAAAGAGTTGTTTAAATGTCCATCATAAGAGGCTGTTGATATTAGATGTATAGAAGAAATAAAGATGTAAGTACTGACATCTGAGTAGGTTTGTTGCTGCTGAATATTGGTATCCAAGGACAACCAAAACTTGGGGAGGACAACCAAGTTTACTTGCCTTTTTTTCCTTATTTCTAACGCTGGAATCCTCTGATCCATGTTAAGACACGGTGTTAACATGCAAACCAAATGTCCCGCCACAGAGAAGGTGTGCAGGAATGCCTTCTTTCCATCCATTTACATGGAAATACATTTTATTTCTAAAGTTTATTGGGTTTTTTTTGTTGAATTTGAATGTTTTTCTTTAAACAAACGGACAAACACTCGCGACGTCTGCATGAAAACAGACATAAACCCAAACTTCTCCCACGTGGAACCAATGGAATAAATCCAGCTGTTTATTCTAACGTTTCCACGGAAACCCGTGGGGCGGCGTGAGACTCCCAGACCTGTTTGAGCTGCAGCACGGTGCCCAGCGTTTCCACCATGGGGTTCTTCTTGTAGTGCTCCACCAGGTCCGTGAGGGAGTCGAACTTCTCCCCTCCGCCCACGTCGTACTTCAGGTCGTGCTGGAAGAGCGTGACAGTGAACACGTGCACGCGGCAGCAACACCCGCCTGACTGCATTTCCCCTCCCTAAAGGCAGCCTGGATGGAGGCCGGTCTCCATGGCAACCCTCCAGCTTCAATCATGAACACGTGCAGATTTTCAAACACCGAGAAAATGAATGGAGAGACTTTTGGAGGGAACGAATCGGTAAAAAGAAACATTCCTGATTTAGATCAGAATGATGTGGATTTAGAATTGAAAGTAGCGAACAAGCTGTGGGCGTCCTTCAGACGGAGAAAGAAGGTTAAGATCTTCAGGTCTGGATCCTCCAGCAGAGTTCAGTTTGGATTAAAAAAAAATAAATAAATAAGGTTTAATCCATTTAGCCCATCATGGAGGATGCAAAAGATGGTTGGTTTATGAGCAACGTGGTCTGAAGATTTGGCCGCCAGTAGTTTGCCATTACATACACCAGCAGAATTCACCCAGACTGCTACGAAACTAAAAGAAATGCAGTAAGTCACTGCAGCTTCACCTACATGCCTGCATTTCTCCTCCATTTGTTCATCAAGCTGCAGCGTTTAAAAAGAGCAACAGTAGCTGCGTTTCCATGGACTCTGAAATCGCGCACAATGGATTCACAATAACAAATTAGCCTCATAGAAACACAACAAATAAATAGAAAAACTCCCACTTATCTCAAAAGGAGGAGGTGGGTTTTTTTAGGCGTTTCAAAATGGACATGTTTCCCAAAACTGCAATGGAAAGACTTTTTCCTAATTAAACAAGTCCGTGACCAACAACCGGATGGCGATGCAGTCTTTTGTAGGAACTGGCGGCCTTGGGCGCTGCACAGCGGGCGCCACCAGAGGTCCCACAGATGATCAAAAGTTAAGCGTGTCATGTGGATCCACAGCTCCTCTGGAAAACCCAAAATGGCTTCATCTGTAGCCCCTCCCACATTTAGGCCGAATGACACTTCAGAGCGATGGGTCATCGCACCAGTCACATCCACAGTCGCACGGCCTGCTTCACTAATGCTGCTGGGATTTGGTCACGACCATCTGCGATGAACTTCTGAGTGGCGTTTTCACACAACGCCATCGTCTCCAGGGTTTTTATAACACCAACGGCTTCCTGCTCGTTCACGTGCTGCGTCACATTCTGCGGCGATGATGATGATGATGATGATGAGCACTAGCGCCGTGACAGACATTTGAATGGATCTGCTGTCAATCAAAGCATCGTTCACATCCATCGCAGAGTTTTTGAATGACTTATCGCGGGATTTGGTTTGTGTTTATACGCATAGTTAGGATTTCATGGAAACAGTGTGATTGTGTTTTTCGACATTTCTAGAATTTTTGCGCATTTGTGTGACGGAAACACAGCTAATGTCCTCAAAACCAGCCTCTGGCTTCTCCCATTGTTGACTTCTGCAAGTTCACCTTTGACCTTTCCCAGAATTCAACTGAATTCCCTCCCAAATACCGAACTACTAAAAGACTTTCTAGTGTTCTGGATTTTAAAGCAATTCTGAGGCCAAAAACGCCAAAAAAGACGTCACAGATTTCCAGAAATAAAAACTGAACAAATACGAACATTTTCCTCTCTGTGTTCTGATGATGAAACCTGGATGGTTTACCAAATTACATTAAAATACAATAGTTTCACATGAAAAATCCTTCAAACACAATGCATTCTGGTCTATATTCGCCAATCTGGTGATCACCAATGCAGAGAAAACCAAAGAACAGATCGGTTTGAACAAGTGAGAAATGATTTCATCTCCATTCCTCAGTCTTCATCTGGAATTATTAAACCGCTAAAGGTTTCAATGACAGTCAGGAAAAAACAAACGTCCCTGTTGATCCCAAATCTCTCTCAGATCATGTCGTCTACACGGCACGATGGCGGCGGTAAAGGCGCCCCCGCTCACCTGGCAGCGGATCATGACGTGGGTGACCTTGGGCTTGCCGTCGCTGCTGTCCGTCTTGTCGTCTCCGGTGCGGACGGACAGGACGAAGTCGCCCGGGTGGCTCTGGCTCTCCCTCACCAGGAAGCTGCCGTTCTTGCCCTTCTCCGTCAGCAGCTTCTCCGCCTCTCTGCCCGACAGGTGACCGTGGAACCACCTGCAGGCGCAGCGAGCAGCTCATCAGGACGCGGCTGGACCCGGGCGCCCGGCCGGCCGCTCCCGGCGCTCACCTCTCCGACGTGGGGTCGGCGCAGTTGAGCGGGTACTTGAGCTCGATGACGTCTCCGTTCTTCTCCTTCAGCTGCCCGTGGTGCTCCATGTAATACTGCACCAGCTCCGCCAGCGTGGCGAACTTCTCGCCGCCGTACAGGTCGTAGAAGTCCCCCGTGTTCTGGATCTTGATGTGGGTGACAGGCGCCATTTCGCCTGGAAAAGGCAGAAAACTTGAATGACACAAAGAAGGGCAAAAAGGGACAGTTTTGTTCTCTTTTTCTCATTAGTTTCCTGTTTTTTTTCAGGTCAGTTCAACACACTTTGAAAACCATCTGAACGTTCAGTCAGGAGCGTTCAGACTAAACGGATCCTTCTGCAGAGTTTTTGTTTGCTCCACTGGAAAAGTTTCCCACTTCTTTCAGGTGAAAATTCCCTCAAATGGAGTTTTAACTTTACTACGCCTACAAGACCTTTCAAAATAAAAGACGCCATAACCAAAACGAGTCAGACAGAAGAAAATGATTCAATTCTATTTGAAGGAAACAAATCCTTTCATCTCAGTCATACTGAACCTGAGCTGTGATTGTGTCTTATGCTCTTTTTTCTCATCAGCACGATTTAGTTTGTGTCATGTTTTAGGTTCAAAAATTCCACTTTTGTAGAAATGTACGTATAAAAATATTAAGATAAATGAAACTTCAGAAAACGAGCGGCATAACGGCGCCTCCCACTTTTAACCCCCCCGACTGAGTGGCTGCTGCACGCCCCTCTCTCTCCCATTTTGCTGGTCAGAGGTGCATGAGACAAATTCATGAAAAAAAAAAAAAACTTTTTTATCTCCATTTGGTGTGTTTTTTTCCGTGTCAACAGAGGGTTTTTGTTAACCCCGCCCACATTCCTAATATGGTTATGTCGTTTCATTTAGCTTCTATTGAATTTTCCCAACATTCCTGCAATGCTTTTTTCTTCCCAGAGATGCTCAAAGAGTTAGGATCCAGTACGTAGACGGATCCAAATCCAAAGGAGTGTACATTAGCAGCTCATACTAAACATACTGTGAGATGGCGGCCTCTTCCCGAGGTCAAAGGTCAACAGAACTTTGTGGTTGTGGAATCAAACTTAAGGACGATGGCTCAAAAAGGTGAAACTCGTGTCCATTTTGGTCTCATCTGTGGATTTGGAACTTCTTTTTTTTTCAAACCTCGTCATTTCTTGAGTTTTCTTGCTGGGGGGGGGTCTTTGTTTTGTGAGTTTGGGGGGAAATGATCAAACATTGTAATGATGTATGAGAATGAATGATGGTTAGAATCAGATTCCAGTGGTAGTTTGTTTTTCCGTGTCCCCGTCTGACAGCAGAGCACACCTCCCGCCTGCAGACGGCTGTCCCGTCTTCACCGTTCTTTACGTTCTCCGGCTGCAGGTGCCCTCAAACCGTGGTTTCCTCTTTTCGGGTCTCGGGCAGACGGCAGAAGCTGCCAGCTGAGTCACTGCGAGTGACCGGCAGGAAGTGCGAAAGCAGAAGCTGAGCAGGTCTGGAAGCTTTGCAGCAGCGCGACGCTTTTCCAGCGGAGGACACAGACGGGTCTTCCCGTCCGTCTGCGCACGCGGCGTCCAGCCTGGCGGCACATGTCTAATATTTGCTCTGCTTTTAGCCGCAGCTCCTGCGTGAACATCTGCTGGAGGCCGCGTGTGTTAGCTTAGGTCTGTTTACCCGCTCACCTGCCTGCTGCTCCTGGAAACAAACCGCCGACACTAAAGACCAGGAGGCTCCAGGTTTAGCTTCAATGGATCATTTCTCTAAAAGTCTTAGATGATGAGCAAACCCCCTTTCCTGTGAAGCGAGTGAGTGCGTGTGACGTGTGAGCTGGAATTATCTGATAAAACTTCCAGGCTTCTTGAGTAATTATCTAAAGAAGTTAAAAATAGAAGAATAAAAAACCTAAAAAGAAGGACAAAAGCTGCCAAAGGACACAAATACATGTCAAAACAAACATTCATTTAATTCTATTTAACTTTATTTCATAAATTAATGCTAAACCGAAACAAGAAACCATATGAATATGATAAAAGCTAAATAAATAGCTAGAAATATCAAACCTCCAAAAATGACATTTTAATTGAATTAATTTACCTGAAGACGAAGTAGAAGAGAAAGAGGAAATGTTTGCTGGATCGTTAAAAGTCTGAGTAGGTATTTTTAAGTGGAAAGTTTGCTAAAGTTGTTTTGTCTGATTCCTTTTTATCCAGTAAAACATCTGACAATAGTTCCTTTGAACAGATGCTTTTATTCTGAAACAGCTTCAGGTTTGTCACAATCCGGATCAAGAGAACCCAGTGTCTGAATCTAAACTCATTTAGTGCACTAACTACACAGGTCGTCCGCGTCGGGGTGTCCCAAACTACAATTCCCCATTCTAGTGCTGTGGAAATTTCCCAGAAGTCTTTGCGAAACACCAGTGTGCATAAATGCTCAGTAGACTGGTGAATGTAGACTGCATTGCATTGAGTTTGTCATGTGAACAAATGCATTTCTCATGAATCGCTCATGTTTTCCTCATCAGGACACAGTGGATTCCTGAATGTAAAATGTTCCTTCAGAACGCTAAAAAAAAATTAAACGAAATAGCTGTGAGCGTTAAAATCCAGAACGCTGTGGAGTCCTGCAAAACGTTGGTGAACGTAAAAGAAATCCGGAAAAATAAAAACATTGGAAAAAATATTTTGAAACTTGGATTAAAAAGAAAAAAGTTACCAAATAAAATATGATTTTTCGTATCTCTCGTTTACATTTTCAGTTCAGACTTTTCAAAGGTAACCCTAATTCTCCATGGGGGGCGGGGCTTTGAGCCTATTGGCTACCGGGACATGATTGACATCAGATAGCAAAAGTTGTGGTGATGTCATCAAATAATATTTATTTTTTTCAGAGGTGTCTGACCAGCTTCACTTTGCTTTGGTTTCCCTTCTTCATAAGTCGATGGATCAAACGGAGAAAAAGGTTTGAAAATCTCTGCTTGAGGTTAGTTTTCATTCAAAAAGAAACCAAAAACTCCTCGATTACTGTGGTTTGTGTTTAAGTCTTTCAAACAGTAACTCCAGCCCCAAACTGCAGCAGTTGAGCGCCTCCTTTGAGCGTCCGGCGTGTGGCGGTCACCTACCGCACCGACAGCGTGAAGTCTCCCGGGTTGCTTTTGCTGGGCCTGGCCAAAAAGCTGCCGTCCACTCCTCGAGTCAGCAGCAGGTTTTCGGCCTCCACGCCTGTGATGTTGGGATGAAACCACCTGAGGGGGGGAGAAGCAGGTCAGACCCGCTGAAGAAACGCCGCTCGCATCTGAACTGAAGCGCAAACACATTGGTGGAGAACCACGGCGTTCCTGAAAGGACTGACTTCCATCAAAGTATGGAGGAGGAGTTTTACCACAGGAAGTCATTTTATGGCGGCACAAAGCCGCAGGAAGCACGTGTGACAGGACGGCGGTGACTTTCAGCAGCCGCTCTCTAAGAACAAACCAGAGGACAAAAACGGATCCGATTCAGTCAGAGAAGATCGCAGAGTCACCGGATTCCTCTGGGAAAACCAGAGATCTCCACACTCTGTCACAACTAAAACAGCTGGAAGCTTCTTGAAGGAGAGACCAGATCCAGATGTTACCGGAGCAGAGGATCAACCATGGACTGTATCACTGAACTGGACTGAGCGACCTCATCCACAGAAAACGCTTCACCTACAGCTCCAACCAATGAAGCCAATTCAGTCGCCATTTTGTCACTGTCGGAGCCAGACGGCGACCGGTCCGCCTCGGTCTGAGCTAACGTTTCTATGGCGACCACTCTCACCAATCAGGAGTGCTGGAAGGCCACACCCCTGCCACCTGAAAGTGGGCTACACGACATCTGTCAAAGCTAATTCTTCCTTTTCTCAATTTCCCCATCGGGGATAAATAAAGTATCATTCATTCAAACATTTGGAACGATGGGGCCAGCAGGCTCCGCCTACTTTTGTTGAGGCATCTGATTGGTCAGTTTATAACTAGAAGTACAGAAAAAAAATACCACGAAAACGCCATCAGCTGGACAACAGCACCGGCGCTGGCTGACCAGGAAAAGGCTTTCAAAACAATCACTTTACAGGAAGTTTATCGATAGTCATGACTAGGGGTGTGCCAAAATATCGATATGGTGATATATCGCGATATTTAGTCCCGCGATCGATTATCGATACGTCTTCATCAAGTATCGACCTTTTATTTACATTTAAAAACCCTGTAAAACGTTATATTAACCATCCTTTGGTAAGACAATTCCTTGGAGGGTCGATAGGGGGCGCTCGTTGCGAGATTGGCTGTTGCGGGCGGACGAAGAAGAACACACATTCAAACAAAGATGGCGGAGCGGGAAAACAATGAGAAGCGACGGCAGCAAGTTAAAAGACCCGCCATCAGCATTGGAGCTGCACCACCCGGAGTTGTGTGAGAAAGCTGTGGCTGCTGCTGCCTGAAGCCGACACAGCCCGACGCGGATACTTTTTTCCAGATGAAGCTACCGCCGTCTTCTGAGAGACAGAGAAGCGGCGATATAACAAACGGAAAACGGTCCCTGTAGCGCGGTGGAAAACGAGGGATTTGGGTTTTTATTGAATGCAGTAGAGCCACGCGTTGACATTCCCTCTCAGAAATACTGAAAAAAGGATCCCTGTACTGTACGGCCAGACCAGAGCTACGGCTGAGATGGAAACGGAACAAAAGAGATGCATCCCTGCCCTTAGACCCCCCTTTTCCTCTAAGCAGCGGTAGATGAGCGGCGTCTTGATGCTAAAGTCTGTGGTTCTCCAGAAAAACATGAACATAAACATACATCACATGCAGCTTTACCCAAACGTGTTGTTCACAAAGACGTTAACTTTTAGATGCACTTCAATTTTTTATGTATTTTATCCCTGATTATTTATTTTGAAAGCAGTTTATGTCTTAAATAACTTAAAGGAAAGTTCCTAGCTACTTGATTTTTATTTTTCTGTGAGAATTATATTTTTGTTTATACCACATTTGCACTAAATGGTGTCATTTATTTTTTAACAAAGACACTATAATTTGTTCACAGAATTAATATCTGATTTACAGCTATTTTTTCAATTAAGCAATGGCTATGGTTTTGTTTTTCTGAAGTTAATAACAATGTGTTTGGCAGCTACTTGACTCATTCATTTTTTATCCTTTTTACAGCAATTTTGTACTAAATAATGGCTGCTGTTCATGTTCACTATTGTTTAAACTGAATTTTACAGATATTTCCAAATGAAATTGTCACATTGTTTGTCAAAGACAGAGTATTACTGATTTCAGCAATGTTACACAAAAGTCTGTTATTCATTACACCAAATAGGACACAAGTTGTTTATTATCATGGTGTTTAAAAAATAAGAAATAAATGGGGAAATATTTTCCAAAAAGCTGTTTTTAAAGTTCTTCTTTCTTAAAGTTTAATATATCGTGAATTGTTAGAGACGAGATATATCGATTATCGCATTATCGCCATATCGTGATAGTATCGTTATCGTGAGCAAAGTATCGCAAATCGTATCGTATCGTGAGGTACCCAGTGATTCCCAGCCCTAGTCATGACTATCGATCGAGGGTCTATTCTGTGGGGCCTATAAAATATGGAGTCATATTTATGCCACGACGCTGAGAAACTTTACAGTTTAGTTTACAGTTTCATGAAATCAGCCATAAATTCACAAATCTGAGTAAATAGAAAATAATCAATGCAAAAATAGAGGGAAAGAAAGTAAGAATTATTTAAAAAATGATTAAAAATGACGTTTTCTTAAGCCAAAGAGACAAAATCGAGGGTAAAAAGAGCTGGTAGCAGACACTATGTAAGATAAATACCGTGATTTGATTGGTTAGAATCTGGACCAATCAGCAGCTGTCTGATGGCAGCTTGTCAAGCTACACTGAAACTTATGAGTAAAATCGAAGATAGGAAAAAAGCAAGATGAGTCACAACGCATGTGAAAACATTTGTGACGCTAACGCAAGACCAAAATAAAATTGAAAGAAAAAACCCGCAAATTCAAAAAAAATTCTGAAAGCAAAATAATAATAATAATAATAATTTTGAAAGAAAAAAAGTGGAAAGCAAAAAAAAAAATTTGAAAGCAAAAAAGAAATAAAAAAATTTTGAAAGCAGAATTTTTTTTGAAAAATCTAAAAGCAAATATTTAATATTTTCATTTGCAACTTAAAACGTTTTGTTTGCAACGCGGTGGCATAAATATCACTTCATTATAAAAAAGCTGCACAAAACTTCTCTGACGATCAGAACAACCAAACATGAAAAAGAGGAAAACAGAACAACGCCGTCCACAACAATATTATGAGAGCAACTGATCCATCAATAGCAGCAAACAATCCCAATAAATGATCATTCAGCCCTAGCACAGCTCGCTCACGCTGGACGGTCACGTAAAGACCAGCTTATCCTTTTCTTTGGAGAAATCCTGGAACGCCAAGGAGGATTTTGCAGGAAAACAGGTAAACTTTTGCAGTGAAATGGAAATGTTTTTGTTGTTTGTTTATTCATTTATCTCAAGTTATATCGTCATCGTGAGTTTTCCTCACATCCTGCAGCTCCAGTCTGAATGAGAATGATGGGTTCTACATCCTCTCCTGTTCACTTGGTTTGTCAGGTTTTCTACACCCTGACTGCGTGTCTGCGTCTGGTCCCGTCTGCGTGTCTGCGTCTGGTCCCGTCTGCGTCTGGTCCCGTCTGCGTGTCTGCGTCTGGTCCCGTCTGCGTCTGGTCCCGTCTGCGTCTCTGGCCTCCTCTCTGCACACCATCCGCCTCGTTTTTGCCTTTTTACTAATGAACCTTTAAATGCATCATGTGCCTTCAACGCTAAACCTCACGCTGGTGTTTCAGCCTAAGTTTCTTCCTGTTTGCTGATCAAAAACACTTTTTTTTGGTTTTGCTTGAGCAAAGGCTCATCTGAGCGGATTATCGCCCACAGCCTGACAGAAGCAGGGAAATGTTCCTGCTGAAGCCCCTTTCAGAGCTGCAACGATGAACCCAAACGCAACAGCAGAGGAGCGAGGCGACTGGCTGCGACGGCGGCGGCGCCTCTGCGGCCAGACGCTTCCGTCTTGTGGATGTTCTGTGGAATGTGTCAGATGAAGCAGACGGAGGGTTTTCCTCTTTCCTTTCTGTTGCTTCCCATCAAATCAGCTGAAACTCAACCAAAGATTCCCACAAGTCACTTCTTTTTTCTTTAATCAAGTTGTGGGTAAAATGAGCCTCTTTTTAGACACAAATTGCACGTTGAAAAACAAGCACAAGAAAAAAACACATTTAGCTTTTTTCTGCACTAAACATGAATCAAGAAAAGGTTGTTGTTGTTGTTGTTGTTGTTTTTTGTCCCAGAGGTATAAATAAAAAAACAAACAAATAAACATTGATCACAAGTCCCTGCATGAGAGATTCAAGTCTCTGCTGAAAACAGCTGACAGGAAATCTATTTATGACTGAATTTGAAGCTTCTTGGAAAAATGACCATTAAAGTGATGAACTAACGCCAAATCTGTAGAAACAAACCAAAAACTGACATTAAATCACATGTTATAGATTCAATGTTTAACTTTATCCCCGGTTATTCGATCGTTTTCCTAAACTTTTGTAATAAAAAAACAAACAAAACCTAAATATAAATAAATGTCCACCCGAGCAGAAATGCTCTTGACTCGTCCATAACGGCTCCAAACGCCGGTGTGGAGCTCCACTAAACGCCCGGAGAACCGCGGATCCTCTGCCCTCGGGCTGTTCCAGAACTGTCGGTCCGGTTGGGTTCGATTACCGAGCGGTTCCGTGAATCTGGGTTCACTTCAACTTCTCTGGCTGCGCTTAAATTGTTTCCCAAACAAGCCTCTTACCTCCGAGATGTCATTTTTTTCCCTCCTCACTTCCTCGCTGGCAGCTAGCGCTAGCTTCAACTAGCTAGCTCTGGTTTCCGATCGTTCCCGCCTGGATTAATCAATAAAGTGCTTCATCGGTGAAAAACCCCGATCACAACGGGCGCTGAAACCACTTAAGCATCCGCAGAAACGCGAATGACCGTCCGCTTCGCGGGGGGAAATGTCCGTAGGCCTCGGCCCGGAGATTTCACAGCAACTATTGGACGTCACCAAACATGCGACAGAACGGAGAACGCGGATCTGGACACCTGGAGCTCCCGTTTCTCGATGCGGTTCGCACTGGCAGCGTTAACCCGTCTGACGGGAAGAGTTCCCCTCAACCGGCATAAAGCGGGACATACATTAAACTAACCCCAAAGTATTACTACGAGAGTATTTGCAGAATCTAAACGCTAAAGTTTGTCCTGTTTTTTTTCTTATTATTTTCCAGATCATTTAAAAACAACATTTGGAATATTATTAAGACTTTTGAATGTCCAAATGTCACAATTTTATATAAAAAAAACATTTTTTTGGGAGGTTAAAACATTATTCCATGAATTAAATCAGACACCAGTATTATCCTTGCAAGGACAATAATCTACACTTCTGAAATAAAATTGTTTATTTTACTCAATAGATTATAATCTGACATTCACATATTTACATTTCCTTGCTTCTTTAACTTTAGAACATTTATTTTTGTCCTTTGTGAATAAAGCAGCAATTTCAGCAAACCTCACATATTCAACGAATCCTTAGATTTTACTGACAAAGACTCCAACAATACAAGAATTTATCCAAAAACATCATAGCAGTAGGTTTAGGGGCTGTCATCTGGACTTGGTTTTAAAGTTAAAGTTCTGTCAATGCTGACAAAGCCTCTTGGATAAGAGGTGAAACATCTTCTAACTTTAGAACCAAGTCCAGATGAAAACCCCTAAACCTGCTGCTATGATGGAACCAACCTGGATGAATGACAGTCTTCATACACTTATCCAAAAACGTTGATAGGTGGATTATTCCTGAGAAAATGGTCCCGGAACAATGTGTTAAAATTAGCTTTTAAATGGAGGACTAACATTATCAACTTTTACTTATAATTTACTGGTTTATTACAATAATTCCTTACACAAAAATAAACATATATTTACAGCGATTTTTTAAAACCGGTTCCCTTACTGTATCTTTCTTTAAAAGATGGAATTTTATACTGAATCCTCAAAAATAATTTTTGAAACGCTACTTTTTGTGTCCAGCTTTTCCTTCAGTTTGACCAACAAATAAATAAGTTTTCCTTGACACAACTGTGAAAACCAGATATGTGCACGTCGACAACACAAGGCTACCGTCAAAAACAGTCGCATGACACTGAACTTTTGAACACGAAATACATAAAAAAATACAGCTGCTTTATTGGCATTTTAAATGTAATTAACTTGAGTAAACTCTAAAGATTTTTTTTTTTGCTGGAGATATGCTAAACTGAGTCAAAGCCTAGATTATAAATCAAAGCCTAAAATATTTTCAATAATGGATTTATGATAAATTAATAATATTTATCCACCACAATTAACTTTAGACTTTAGTTTGAGTCATTATAAAAAAGATGAAATTATATTAAAAAATAAACCATTAAGAAACATTAGAGAAATACAAAGCAAACATTTGCATGTACTGATGTAAAAGATGTACAATTCAAAAAATCTTTTTTATACTTTCAAATGTCTCAAAGATATCTCACACCATATGGTTTTCAAGGATTATTGAGAGAAACAATCATACAACTGCTACTGAATCTATACATGTATTTTCTGAAGATATCCTTCTATTTAATTTTTTAATTAGAATGGGCAGAAAGCCAGGTTCGATATTAGACATCTTTTTTTTAAACGACCGCGTTTCTTAAGTTTGTCCCTCTCGGGCTGCTGTCCGGTAAGCCCTTACGTGGCAGTCTCAGAGCGGTGTTCAGCAGCCGAGGCTGGTGCAGCTGCTTTCCTGCAGAACCTCTCTTCCTCCACGTACCTCCATCCTGCGGGATTCTCCTCGGAAAAGAGGGCCGGACAGTCCGGACGCGTCTTTCTCTGCCTGAAACATGTTTACCACCTCGGAGCTGGTCGTCCTGCTGGCCGTCCTGACGGCCACCGCGTCCGGCTACTTCGTTAGCATAGACGCCCATGCCGAAGAGTGCTTCTATGAGCGGGTTAACTCCGGCACCAAGATGGGCCTCATGTTCGAGGTGGCCGAAGGAGGCTTTCTGGACATCGACGTCGAGGTGAATCATTTTACTGACGGAATATTTCAACACAAAATGTATTTTTTATTTGTAGTTTTTCTTACAAATCTTTCGAGGTTAAACGGGGCCCGTGCTATGCTGATGCTAGCAGTTAGCCTTTAGCCGTCTGTCCACGTAATGTCAACTTGATGCTAGTTAGAGCTGGATTTTTGGCCTTAACTGGATGTTAGGACGTTTTACCTAAATATTAACAATAATAACGTTTCCCTGGATCATTTGAAGACAGTTTTTTTTAACACAGAAGTTATGGCATATGTAACTTTAGCATTGCGTTAGAGATGCTAACTGCTACAAATCAAGTTGTTCAACATTTGGAGATTTGTCGACTTCTCGGCCTAAATTTAATGTTCAGATAGTTGGCACACAAAGCTAATGTTGTAACTCACTTTTTGCCACATGGTTTGTTCAATATTCTATGTGTGTAAATACAAACTTTTTTTTAATGTAAAATCTGTTAAACTGTAGGAAATAAAACCATTTTATCAGGCTTTAAAACCGTGAAGAACAGCTATTATAATAGGAATTAGAGCAGCAAAAACACAGGTGTCTGCGTTGTGATGAGTCATCTTTCATACTTATCACCACTATTTTGATAACACGCTTTCCACTGTGGTCAAAAGAAACTGCACATTCAGTATCTAAACATTTTCAGTTGTGAATTTATTGGCGTTCCATATAGTGTTTAAATGTATTGAAATTATTTTACTAATGATGTGACAGTAAAGTTTATCCTCTGGGATCTCCACAGTGCTTCAGTTATTTGTGTATAAAGTAAAAAATGTCCAAACGGGGCTTTTTAGACGAGAAACCTCTGTGATGCTACAATAGATCTATTTAGAGAAAGGTCCACGATTGTGTTCATGTTTAACCACCTGTGTTTCAATTAACAACTCAAAAAGGACAATATGGTCTTTAAAGTCCAGCTGCAATCATCTTGTAATCTATTTTCAAACTCTTCCCAGTGGTCTTTTAATTATGATGATGCCGTTTTTAACCAAAACACAGAAATCTGTCTGTGACATAGTTTCTGCAGAGCGGCAGGAGGTCATTAGAAACTCACCTCTTGAGCTGTTGGTGCAGAGCATCCAGCAACCCTTTCCACCTTGCTGAGAGCTCTTTGTTTACATGCTCCCCTGCTAGCTTACAGCCCCTCACACCTCCAACCTAGCAGTAGAGGATCAATATCAGATTTATCCATCCGTCCAGTTCTGATCCAGATTCCAGCTCAGACCAGGAAAACAAAAATGTTCATGGATCTGTTGGCCTGCAGGTGGATGATCAGAAAGGGGCGGAGCTTGGAGACTCTGGCCTGACAATTGTGTTTTTACATCGCAAATACGATCTTTCTCATCAGCTTTTTTTCCCCGTCTGATCCTGATTCACGATTTCAATAAAGAAATATTCATAAATGCAGTTTTAAGCTGAATTTTCTGTTTGTCCTCAGTCAAAAACACCATTTTCACCAGAGTGGGCCTTCAAACTTAATGTCAGCTGATTCCCTTTTTAGAAGATGGAAAGTAAATCAAGTTCTACGTGTTTTAGAAATAGTTTACAAATTGTGTTTAATTTTGAAGAGCAGCAGGATTAAAATCTCTCAGCAGATAGTCTCTGTTCAGCTAAATAGAAGAACTGAAGCATGACTCAAAGTGTTTAAACATCAGATGGAAAATCTGACACGAGCGCCGTGAACACTCACAGGAGGCGATAATGATTTCACCTCTTTGCTTTTCTCTGTTCTCAAACATGTCAAGGAGAAAGTTTTGGATCTTAGATGATGATATAAAAAGCCTTGTTTTGATATTTATTGATCCCAACTTTATCCTTTTTCCGTTACTAAAAGAAAAAAAGTTTTTGTTTTTCTAAATAACTGTATAAATTCACTATTTTCCATCATGAAACTATATATATATATATATATATATATATATATTTTTTTTTTTTTTTACTTTGAGCTAAAGTGAAGTTGTTTGGATCTGGGTAGGTGGTCTAATCATTAATCCGGGTCTTCAAAAACAGGTTTTCAGGAAAAGATGCTGTGCCTCGTGTGCAGAATTTACAGGCTGTCATCAACTAGACACTGTTATCTGATCAAAAATGTTTTCCAAATTCCGTTGGTAGATAACGGGGCCTGACGGGAAGCAGATCTACAAAGGGGACAGGGAGTCCAGCGGGAAATACTCGGTGGCTGCTCACATGGACGGAACCTACAAGTTCTGCTTCAGCAACAAGATGTCCACCATGACGCCCAAGATCGTCATGTTCACCATCGACATCGGAGAGGCTCCCAAAGGCCAGAACATGGAGACTGAAGGTGTGCTGAGCGTTCTGTGCGATCCGCGCCTCACGCGTTGCTCTTATGCTGCGTTCTGACGGCCTTTGCTCTCCTGTAGGTGCCAACAGCTGGGACGGTAGGGATCAGGCAGCCTGTGATGCACTGTGGCCTTTTTTTGTTAATCTAACCGGTTCTGCAGTTTAAACTAACAAGCATCTGGTCATTTTAGACGGCGTGTGGCCCCGGCACATGCATCAGACGTGTGAAAGTGCCGTGCATGGGTTTTGTGCACGAGTTGACTGCAGGCGACGTGGTGACACCTTGTTTTGTTCTTCTGCCTGTTCCAGCTCATCAGAACAAGCTGGAGGAGATGATCAACGAGCTGGCTGTTGCCATGACAGCGGTCAAGCATGAGCAGGAGTACATGGAGGTCCGCGAGAGGATACACAGAGCGAGTACGTGCACAGAAAGACGTGCCTCCAATGCTGGAAGTGCATTTGAAATGAAACTTTGTTCTTTTTCTCCTCAGTCAATGACAACACGAACAGCAGGGTGGTCCTGTGGTCCTTCTTTGAAGCTCTGGTCCTGGTTGCCATGACGCTCGGACAAATTTACTACCTGAAGAGATTTTTTGAAGTGCGACGAGTCGTGTAGAGCGATTTCCACAATCCCTCCCTGTGTTCCTCTACTGTTTTTTTTTTTTTTTTTTTTTTTGACACCAAGACCGTAATTTACTCTCTGGAAAAGAGACTGGCTGGAAGTTTTCTTCTCCTGTTTGCTTCCTTTTGTAAAAAAACAGATGATTGAAGGACTCTGCCATAAATGTGGGTCTTTTATTCTTTTCTTTTTTTAACAGATTTTTATTGTCCATATCTGTTTGAGAGTTTTAGTCCAGCTGAAGCAGAAAAGGGGCTTTTCATTTTCAGTCATTGTAGTCAAAAACGAGAAACTCCAAGGGAAGGAATGGCTGCCAGAATGTTTGATCCCCCTTAGAAGATGTCCCGGGTTGTGTTCTGTCCTCTGTTGTGTTCATGCTGTCGAACAACAAATTGCACTCCTGATGGAAAAACGTCTGGGGGATTCTTCTCTGGAAGGGAAGCTCCGCCTCCTCCCTTAGCTGAAGGCGGGACTTGGAGGACGTCTCTCACCTCCCGCCGTCTTCAGATGTTTGCGTCAGGCCCGACGTTCTTTCTTTCCTTTTTAAACTGACGCCTCCAGCTCGAGCAGAACCGGGTCAGAACGGTTTGGCTCTGCAGCAGAGGAAAGTCCACGTTACATGTCGAGGTTCTTCTGGGCGGGTCGAGGGGGGGTGGGGTGTTCAACACTGCTGTGTGCTTTTGTTGCTTCTATATTTCTGTCAGGTTTGGGGTTGAACATTAAAACCTTTGAATGCAGTTCTGGGCGTGTGATTTCCTGCAGCAGGTCTCGGCGGGGCGTGCCGCCGTCCAGCTGGAGCCTTCCCACCAGCGCTGCATGTCACCAATCAGGCTTCGGTTTTGTAATACAATGTGATCGATCAGATCCGGGGCGTAGCTCTGTGCAAACATAGACTGGTTCAACTGAAAATCCCCAGATTTCATAATAAAGCCGGTATTCTGTACGATTGCTCTGACGTGTTTGTGGAGTCGTCTGATGTCAGAACTCTGCCGTAAGTCCCGGTGCTGACTTGGTCCGCAGGTCCGTGGATTTCAGTGCACTAAATAGTGAGGGGGGGGGGTGTCTGGGGGTCCGAATTGACTATTCTAAAATTCAGTGACCTGGAAAGAGGTCTGCAGGACCGAGTGCATTGATGCTCTCAAGAATGGCAACAGCATTTATTTGAAACGTTCATTATCCAAGTTTTCATCATCTGAACACAACAGATTCGTTCAATAGTCTTCATCAAACCTTCATATTTAGTAGGTTCTTACTTCGACAAATGGGTAACGTCGTGGTTGATGTTCTAAAAAAAAATTCACAATGTGTTAAAATCCGGGAAACTACATAGTCCCTCTCTGTGTGGTCATTAAGTGGCTTAGTGATGGAATTTGAACCACTGACTGACCACGGCGTTCCAAACAGGAAGTGGCTCCACAGCCAAAGTCCTATGACTTCTACAGAGATATGAACAGCTGTTACCCATTATACATATACATCCTAAGTTTTTCTGTATTTCAAGTTATAAACTAATCAATCAGGTACCTCAATAAAAGTAGGTGGTGTCTGCTGGCCCCCCCAAGTTCCAAATGTTTGACAGATGTTTGTAGCCCACTTTTACGTGGTAGGGGTGTGGGCTTCCAACAAGCTCATTCCTGATTGGTTAAAAAGGGTTGCCATAGAAACCATCACTTGGGGTGTGTCCAAATTCAAGAGCTGCATCCTTCAACGGACGCGGCCTTCCCGGGCGACGGATGGGAATTTGTATGAGTCTAGTCTTCAGTTAATTCCAGCCGTCACATCTGCGAATGTCCTGTCGCCTAGCAACCGTTAGTCCTGAACAGAGAGGCCATGGAGCTCAAAGTTTTCCTGGCTTATCTTGGGACATGGACATCCTTGAAATCGGGAAAAGGAAGGCCGTGTTTGAAGGAGTGGTTGAATCTGGACAGGACTTGTCGCGGCGCTGCGATGTAAGCGGCCTTCAAACGCAGCCCAGGAAGAACGCCGCCCTCAGATGTGGGCACAGTTTGGACCAATCACAGCTTACTGACCACGTCTGGGTCCAACATGGCAGCGTAAATAGACTGAATAGACTTGATTTGGTTGGAGCTGTGGTGCAGTGGTTAGCACCCTTGCCTCGCAGCAAGAAGGCCCTGGTTCAAGTCCCGGCTGGGGGACATGAAAAACAACATCAATGGGGGGGCCTTTCTGTGTGGAGTTAGCATGTTCTCCCCGTGTATGCGTGGGTTCTCTCCGGGATCTCCGGCTTCCTCCCACCGTCCAAAAACATGCTTCATAGGTTGATTGGCAACTCTAAATTGACCATAGGTGTGAGAGTGAGAGTGAATGGGTGTGTGATTGAGGATATTCTACCCTGAGACAGACTGGCAACCTGTCCAGAGTGTCCCCTGCGCTCGCCCACAAGTGGCCGGTATAGGCTCCAGCAGTCCCCGAAAGGGACAAACGGAATAGAAAATGAATGAATGGTTGGAGCTGGAAGTAAAAGAGGCGGGGCTAATGGAATTCTTAATTCCAGCCATCCCCACGTATTTCCACACCAACACCACATATAACAAGTGAAATCTGGGGATCTATTCATGAGCAGGTTAGCAGAACTCAGTTATGGTTCACACTAACGTCTTAGAGTAAAATCAAAACAAAATCTCTCAGAATCTCGGATCTTCTTTTGCTGTTTGGGGTCTTTTTGTGCATTTTTTACTTTACAATTTCCTTCTGTCAACTTTTCTTGAAAACATTTTTGTGGCAATGCTTGGCCTAGTTCTTTTTAGTATAACCCCCACTTACGTTTTTACAGATATATTTTATTATATTACACAAAAGTTACACAATGAACCTGAAACTCCAAAAAGCAAAACTCAATTTTCAGCAGGAAACTTGAACTTTTTTATTGCAAAAGTTTTGATTCAAGTCATGCCAAATGTTTCAATAGAAACAGATTTTCTTCCTTTTAAAATAAAAGTAACCATAATATATATATTTATTGAAGGACTCCATTTATTTGCAAAAACAGAAAAGGTACATTTTTGTGTCTGATCTGTCAGTTTAAAAACCAATTTGCACTTATTAGAAACTTAATTGCAGATGGTTCCTGGATGGACATGCAATTCACAATTAAGAGAGCAGATTAGATTTAACAAAAGGAAATTTTAAACATTGAAATATACCAACTATATGTTGAAAGAAGGAGAAACAAATGAACTTCTTTAGGGGCTTGGAGAACCTGGGATGTCAAAGAACCAGAATAAATGAAGAAAACAAAGCTGTTGGACAACTGCTAAGTTACCAGCAATTCCTAAAATATTTTCCAATCTCTTGATGGCCAGCAAGGCTAAATTTGTTCTCTGCAAAGAACATTTTGGAACCTGAATATCTCCCAACGACTGAATGCTTTTGAATGAACTCCTTTTGGTTTCTACAGAGGACATTTGGCGCTTCTCAGCGATACCTGATGTGGAGGCGTGGGGCTCTGGGATTTGTAGTTTTCGGTGAATTAAAAAAAATGTGATTGGAGAGCTGGTAGCAGGAAGCTAATAAAAAGTATTGGACTTTTAGTTACTCGTTCATGAAGCTACTTGGAAGAGTTGTTAAATGCTTCATGAAGATTCCAGATGCCATGACTCAACTTCAAGGCATCACCTGGGTGCAGGTGAATCTTTATCGGCAGAAGAAGAAGTCACAAAATGTGCTTTGGAATTTGTATCAAAGCAATTCCACCTTAAATCTGATAAATACTTTTCCTTCTCTCTACAACATGAACTCCACCCAAACCTTTGGTAATCATCATCAAGCCCTGCTCGTAACTGATGAAGATGGTGGAGGCATTTTCGAGTGTCGTCCAGCTTGAGTTTATTTAAGGTCAAAAGAAAAACTCAGAAAAACAGATTAAAGTCCAAACTTTGAACAGAACTCTCCAAAACCTTCACTTTGTTTTCCTTTTTTTGATGTAATTTTTTTTTATGGTAGACATCAAGACTTTTAGGGGGAGAACATAATGAATGTTTATTTTATTAATTGTATCAATTCATCCTAGCAGTAGCAAAAAAGCTTCACACCATCATACCACCACCACCCTGTATTTGGTAACAAATCAAAAATCTATTTGATTTAGACTAATAATAAACATTTTTTAGATAGTTCTGACACTCCTTTGTGAATGGACATCATTTATGTATTATATAGAATAGAATAGAATAGAATAGAATAGAATAGAATAGAATAGAATAGAATAGAATAGAATAGAATAATCAACGTTGTCACTGTTCACATGTACAAGGAGATTAGAAGCTGTCACAATATAGGTAAGACTTCAATTCAATTCAATTTTATTTGTATAGCCCAAAATCACAACAACAGTCGTCTCGATGGGCTTTGAAGTAAAAACATGAACTCAAAAGGATCACGAATACAAAGAGTCAATAGGAAAATACTAAAATAAACTAACAAACTGACTAAGCTATACTGGCATCCCTGCCCTTAGACCCCCCTTCGCGGTAAGGAAAAACTCCTAAAAAACCTTCATATGGATAATATAAACATTTAGATTATGTACACAAAGTGTGTTGCATATGGTAATTGAATAAAAATATATGCTGCTAATTAAATAATAATAAATCAACAGGAGAATGAAAACCATTCTGGCAATAAAAAAGCGTAATAAAAAAGATGTTGACGCTAAAAAATAAATACATATGCGATAGATAGATAGATAGATAGATAGATAGATAGATAGATAGATAGATAGATAGATAGATAGATAGATAGATAGATAGATAGATAGACGTCATCAACATGATTTTGTTGATATATCTGTGCATGTATGCTTTATTTTACATTTACATTTTAAACTCATTTTCAAATAAAATTCTTGTCGTGATTAATTCTCCTCAGATCACGGAATCATCTGATTGGTCATCTGGACCCCAAGAATGCTACAATCATCACATAGTATGATGGCGTGGAGATTTCGACCAATCAGATTTGCCGCTGGGGGCGGAACCAACTTGTTGATTGCCTTGTGTCGACCATCACTGCGCATGCGCAGGCCCGGTGACGAAGATGGTGCTCATCAAGGAATAGTGAGTCTCAAGTATTTCTTTTCTCTTACAGTCTTTTTTTTCTCCTACTTTTCACAAAGTCTGCTTGTTGCGAACGTTTTAAAGAAGCGAACACTCATTCACGCCCGTGAATCTTGTTATGAGTTTTTTTTTAGCTCCTTAGTGGGTAAAAAGCCAGCTTAAAGCGGAGTGGATCAGGACGTGGATAACGGGACACACCGGTCTTTTTTAGGCGTTGCTAGCACAAGCTAACGGTAGCTTCGGGATTAGCTCTTAAGTGGTGAAAAGGCTGCTGAATAGTTGCCAGTCGTTCAAAACGGTCCCTTAAATGTTTCTACGGCGGAAATAAACTGCCGCCTTCTGTGCAGTTTAGCGTTTAGCAGCGCAAAGTGTCGTAATGTTAAGCTGCTGTCGCGTGAGTGACAGATTAAGGTTTCGTCTCTGTCGGATTTAAAGCTGCCAGCTAACGCGGCTAGCAGCTAGCATGACTATTCGTCTAGTTGAGGTTTTAAGCCATTTTCCTGGAACCGGGTTTGCAGCTGAGGTTCGGGGAACCTTTGAGGGAAGTTGGACCAGATTATTGGTCTGGCGGGATCATGTAAGAGCGGCACCCTGCGAGCTAACGGGAGCCTTCAAGGTGTTCCTGTGTCGGCGCTAGCTAGCTAGCCTCAGTCGGCTAGCACTGGTTGTTCTGCAGCATAGTAAATAAACCTACATCTGTCTAAATAAAGACGCTTTTGAGACGCTTGACGCTTGTTTGTACTAAATGTAACGGTACATGCTGTTTTTACAAACCTCCGAAATGAGTTGGTCATGAAACAGGGGTCTCTAACAACACTTATGATAGCAGATGAGTGGAAAAAGCACATTAACTTCATTATGTTTCACTAATATGGTTTAACTTCTTCACATATATAAGGGGAAGAAACGTCTACTGTGTACTACAAAAGCATACATCTGAAGTATTATTCACAGCTGGTGTGCACCTCTTTTGTTTATAATATTCCCACTAGTTCAGATTTACTTTTACTCAGCAGAAATATTTTTTTTTTACACAGTTAAGCCAAAATGTCATTATTGTACACAATGCATTCGAAAGAATATTAATTTCGTTTTTTTTGTAATTGGCAAACGTAACACCTCCCTTTTAAAAGTTGTCACTTCATTTATGAAGCTGCTGGAACAATGAAAAGCTTGAGTTGAGGAGTCGATTAGCTCGGGACATTCTGTGCACTTTCTTTTTGTAAAACACCTCCATTCTATCTGCTAGACTTTTTTGTTCCTGCTAAACACCTCCCATGTAAATCTGAAATCCTGGAGTTTATTTGTAGGCCGCATCTTTGCCTGATGTTTGTAGATCGGTTGTACTTACCAAAGGTACATTTGGACTTAAATAGTACCGGTATATGTAATCACATTTGTCCAGCTGAAATTAAAAAAAAAAGGTTTTCGAGTCAACATGTCTTTTTTTTTTTTACGTTTTTTTTAATAACTTGACTCTACTTGTCTGCTTTACAGTGCAGATCTAAAGCAATATAAGTTCACAACAACATAAATCCAGAGTGACTGCATTTCTCACCTTTCAAGCAGACAAAATAAAAAAGTTTCTTCCACAATTTAGAGCTGTAATACGCCTGATAACACTATCAGAACGCCACAATTATGTCAGGCTGAAAGGGAGCAGAACCTATGAGTGTTAATCCAATTTTGTGGCAGCTAACCATCTTCTTCTAATAACCCGTCGGCTAAAACCCACCTCCCACACAGTTTCACACCGACGAGTGTTTCCAAGCTAATTATCTGTCCATGTACTTTACTGGTGGGGAGTTAAATGACCCAAACAGGAGGAAAAAATCTGCGACTAAAGTGAAGAAACGTAATGATTACATCCTGCCAAAGACTCTAAAAGTGCCTCCCTGCTTGAAACTCAGCATTAAGGGGTCGGATTGGGGGGTTAAACCACCAAAGGGTTCCCGAGCGCGGCTGTGTCTGGAGCTTGCCACTTCCTCAGGGGAGGGGTCAAATGCAGAGAACGAATTTCACACACTAAGGTGACTGACAGCTGATGGGAGTGTCGCTTCAGGTGAGGCTCCCGCTCCTCCATGGATGTTAAGCAAGACACTGAACCCCTCGATGCGTCTGGTGGCCTGGTTAGCGCCTTCCTGGGCAGCTCCGCCCCCTGTGTGCGTGTTTGTACATTAGATGTTTGGTTTGAGGTGTTACAGATACAGATTACCATCTAGTCGGCCAGGGGGCCAAACACCCCCTATGTTCATTATCTTTAGCTCGCGTGATAATTTCTGGTTCCTACTAGAGCTGGCCAGCATGCTCAGCAAATGCTCTGTAATTCCCACAATGCACTGCAAAGGCTGTTCCGTGTCTGGAAAGGGCTCAGAGCGAGAGTAAAGAAATGGTCACACAGAAGTCATTTTACTGATGAACTCCTTCATTCACGCCTGAGGATCTCCTCAGCTTAAATCCTGACGCAGAACAGTGAAGAACTTGATTCCAGAAGGAGACACCAAAGACCTCTGACCTCACCAAAGACCTTTGACCTCACCACAGACCTTTGACCTCACCAAAGACCTTTGACCTCACCACAGACCTTTGACCTCACCACAGACCTTTGACCTCACCACAGACCTTTGACCTCACCACAGACCTTTGACCTCACCACAGACCTTTGACCTCACCACAGACCTTTGACCTCACCACAGACCTTTGACCTCACCACAGACCTCTGACCTCACCACAGACCTCTGACCTCACCACAGACCTCTGACCTCACCAAAGACCTCTGACCTCACCACAGACCTCTGACCTCACCAAAGACCTCTGACCTCACCAAAGACCTCTGACCTCACCACAGACCTCTGACCTCACCACAGACCTCTGACCTGTATAATTTTATGAACATTTTTCTGAATGATATACAGGAAGGCGGTTCAGTAACTCAAAGTTCAGCTGCGTTCGTTGCTCCTCGTTCTTTAGCCGTTTGGTTTGATCAAAAGCTTCGGTCCTTGTTTCCATGGTGATTTGCTATAAAAATGTTCTCCCTGAAAGACATTGTAGACGTGAGAAGTTTCAGATTTAAATCTAGAGCAAATCTTTGTTCAGGCCTGCTTTTACTTTATTGTGCAGCACATTTTGGTTATTGTGGATCCAAACAGCAGAAAAGTTAGTTCCTTTGAGCAATGTCACATGGTTGAAGGTTCAGCAACACCAGCTCTTTCTGTAAAGTATACAGGGATGTTTGGTCATTTAAAATATCCCAAAGTTTTTACATCTGCTAGTGTTTGATGCTTTAAGTTTAGCATAAGAAATCAACAGCTGCTGAAGCTTAAGCGATCCAGCAGAGCTGATTAAATTGACCGTAATTGTTGAGCAGTGTGTTTTCCAGGTTGTCATTGAAGGTGTCTAAATCTGTCAAGTCCTGGTTCCTCTAGGCTTCTGCCAGCGTCATGGTGGCGTCGAGCGTCTGTTTCTGCTCTGAACGGGACGCCGGCTCAGCATGTGTGCATTAAGGGTGGGGCTCCAATCGGAGCAGGAAACCTCCCAGATTTCTGGATCCGTCGTTGAATAGATCCATACTTTTTGATCTTTGTGTGGCAGTTTTGGCCTCTGTACAGACGGGCTTCAGATGAGGAGGAACTATTTCCCATTTTAGCTCCAGGCCAGCTCTGATTTTGTTTTTCTAAAATTTTCTTAAATGTGAAACTGTTGTTCTGTTTCTGAGTGGGCAGCAGGCGTCTGAAGCCTCGAATTCTCTGATTTTCCTCATCTGAAAACCTGTGTGCTGAATGTGGAGATGTGCGCCTGGTTCTATCAGGGCTCAGACAGAAGGCTGTGAGATTCTTTTGTGTTATTTGTGGGTTCCTTGTGTTCACATTTCTTCCTCTCTGTCTCCTTTCGCCGTCTTCGCCGCCCGGCGTTTTCCTTCCAGCCGTGTTGTGTTGCCGGTCTCTGTGGAAGAGGTGAGTCAAGTTTTGATGACGGATATTCTGTTTGTTTGTTCATGTAAAGAAAAAGCTTCATGGAGCTTTTGTGGAGTTTAGATGTCCATCATAGACGCAGTTTGATGCTCATCCTTCGTCTGAACAACAGGACAGTTTCATCCATCAGCAAAAATCCTGATTGTAAACATTTCATAATATTACATATTCTTACATATTAATCATTTAGCCAGGGCTCCCTCAAAAAAGTTTTGTTTTGTTTTAATCTCAATGGGACATTTCCTGGGTAAATAAAGGTTACAAATCAATAAACAAATAATTAATAATAATATTCTCAGTTATTAATACAAGAATTTAATCTAATAAAAATGCTGTATTAATAATTTTACAGCTGCGTTGGAGGTCCTACGATGCCTTTTGGGTGTCAGGCGCGGCGATCTAGCAGCATTGCATTTTGGGCGCCAAGTTGAGGCATGGTGCCGTGTTCAGCAAAGTATTTGGGGTGTATCAACCAATCAGTGACTGACCTTTGGCCCATGATGCGTTGATGATGTAATCAGTGGGTGGAGTCCAAAACCAACAGGGAGCAGAATCCGATGGTTCTCCTCCTGGACTTTGATTTTCTTCTTAGTTGTATGGAGACAACAATAAAAAAAATAGTTCCTCTAACTGTATTCTTTTTTTGTTGTTGTTGTTGGACTACTGCGGGACAGCAGGCCGTCAAACGGGGTCACAGAAAGAAGGAAGTACCGCTGAAAGCGCCGTCATTCAGACCAGCTCCTGCAGTAGACGGTGAAGCTCACCGTACCGGGAGAGTCTCTGAATGATGTCATGAATGCAGACATGGAGACCACCGATGCTTTGGTAGAAATCTTCAAAAGAAATAAACCAAGTCATTTGTGTTTTCCATCACTGTGAACGAGATGTACAGCTACTCTGGTACAGTCAAAGCTTCCACGTAGCGATGGCGCCTTTGACAGTAGCTCCTCCCACATGCGTCAGGAGCGTCATGTTTGTGAACTAATCTTTGGTCAAGCGCTAAGCAGCGAATTTGACGCGTGAACCGAGCTCGATGTAAGTTTTAAACTCAGATCGAGTGTTTTAGCGGCCTCTAGAGTCTAAAATCAGTCCTGCATCCTGGATGCCTCCGGCGGCTCCAGGTCCTGGCGTAATCGACACCCTTTCCCCTGATAATCTGAGGATTTGTGGCTGTGGTTAAGGCTGCCCGCTCACCCCGTCTGTTTCTCTGCTTCGCAGTATCAAGTTGGGCAGCTTTACTCTGTGGCCGAGGCCAGCAAGAACGAGACCGGAGGAGGCGAAGGCATCGAAGTCCTCAAAAATGAGCCCTACGAGAAGGAAGGGGAGAAGGGACAATACACACACAAAATTTACCACCTAAAGAGGCAAGTGGAGGACCGCGTGTCCACGTGTGCTGAACACGCCTGATTCAGTCGCTCCTGGTTCCTCTTATAGCTTTGTTATTTTCTGATTTATTATCATTATCACTGTTTATGGTATTTAATTCATGAATTAAATTTTAAACCTTTTGTTGACACTCCTAAAAACTGTAGCTATCAGTTTCCATCTTTTCATGAGCTGATGCGAAGGCTGAAACTGTCCAGGTGCTTCAGACCTTCAGGGAAAAACAAAAACATCCGGTTCTCTACTAATCTTAAACGGTAATAATAATTATCCAACATCTAAAGTGAGCTTTTATTTTGAAGTTTTCTGACTGTGAAGAACATTTGCACAAGGATTGAAGGAACGGCATGCAGTCATCTGCATACCTTTACACGGCTCCAAATGTCTATAACGTAAAGCCCATCCTCCTTTGACAAAAGCATCAGTTTGGTCATTGAAGTGTTATTTGTGTCCTCTGTAAAATGGTAAATCTGCAGATTTTACCTGGAGCCTCTGCTCATCTGAGCTCACAGAAAACATGAAGCTGCCAAGTTTGTGTGGGCTTAGAGATGAGAGGAAAGGAGGTCTGGAGCGGCCCTCCCTCAGATCTCCTCCTGAAGGTTTGTCTTCCTCTGTGCAGCAAAGTCCCGGGCTACGTAAAGATGATCGCACCTGAGGGAGCCTTAGTTTTTCACGAAAAGGCTTGGAACGCGTACCCATACTGTCGCACCAGTAAGTTGAATAGATTCCCATCAGGCATCCCTGTTTGGTTTGAAAGTGTTTTCTAAACCCGATAGACTTGACGCTAACAGGACCTTTGTCTCTCTCTCTCTTTTTTGTTTTGCTGCTTCCTCTGCAGTCGTGACGGTAAGTTATCAAAAATTTGAGTAATTTTAGTCAACTGAAGCCCTTAGAACTTAAATGTGATTAGTTTAACCAGTAGTTCTGTGGAAAAAAATCTCAAAAGGATAAAAAAAAAAAAGCCTCTTTAAATTCAAAGGGAAATACAGTTTCTTTTCTCTTCTGCAGACGGTTTACAGATTGATTTGATGCAGATCTTTAAAAACAATAAATGACATTTATGACATCTTCTTAAAGAATCGTATCATAAAAGTTTTACTGGAATGAAGATTTGTTTCACTCAAGCAATCAAAACTAGCAAAAACGAAAATGGCAAAAGAATTCTATGTCTACACAAAGTAGGGATGCAACGATTTACCTTTACCACAAAGTGGTTCAAACGTCGACTTTTAGGGTTTGGTTTCAGTTCGATGTATGATTTATGTACAAAACAACAACAAAAATAAAAAATCTGACAAATGATTTATTCAAGTTGCTAATAAGGAAGTAACAATGGAGAAAAACCATCACTTGGCTCACTAAGCCTGGTGCGACGAAAGAAAACATGAAATAATTTGAAAGTTTTACACTTGCAGTGTTTGCTGTAGGGATGCAGCGGCTCTTTTTCTCCATGATTCAGGCCGATGGCTCAACATGAAGTTTGGCTTAAACTACTAATACATGGTTAAATCCAGAATATTTTGGATAATTGCTCATAAATTGATAAGAAATGTGACATATTTTCAGATATATACACTTGTATACCCACCAGCTACTTCATCAGGTCCACCTCACTAGTACCGGGTTGGACACCATTTGCCTTCAGAACTGCCTCAATCCTTGGTGGCATTGATTCACCTAGGTTCTGGAAGCATTCATCAGACTTTGGTCCATGTTGACATGACAGCATCACTCAGTTGCTGTAGATTTGTCGGCTGAACATCCATGATGTCGATCACCTGTTACACCACATCCCAAAGGTTCTCTGTTGGGTTCTGGTGACTGTGGAGGCCGTTTGAGTCCAGAGAACTCATTGTCATGTTCTAGAAACCAGTCTGAGATGATTCCAGCTTGATGACATGGAGCCTCATCCTGCTGGAAGCAGCATCAGAAGATGGAACACTGTGTTCATGAAGGGATGGCGTATACTTGTTTAGCGCTTTTCTACCTACAAGGACGAAGCGCTTTACAGTCACAGCTCCATTCACCCATGCACACACACATTCACACACTGGTGGCCGCTCCGCTGCCAAACACAGGCGCCCGCCTGCCACCAGAGGCAAGGTGGGGTTCAGTGTCTTGCCCAAGGACACTTTGGAAGGTGGGAGTTGAACCTGCAATCTTATGATCATGGGTCGACCGCCCTTCCGCTGCACCACGGCCGCCCAATGGTGGATGGACACGGTCAGCAACAAACATCCCCCACACCATGACACCACCACCACCAGCCTGAACCACTGAAACAGGCAGGATGGATCCATGGTTCCATGTTGTTGAGGCCAGGTTCTGACCCTACCATCTGAACGGTTCAGCAGAAATGGAGACTCATCAGACCAGACAACGTTTTTCCATCCTCTAGGGTCCAGTGTGGGTGAGTCTGTGTGAGTTGTAGTCTCAGTTTCCTGTTCTTAGCTGACAGCAGTGGTACCCGCTGTGTTCTTCTGCTGCTGTGGTCCATCTGCCTCCAGGTTGGACGTGTTCTGCGTTCAGAGATGCTCTTCTGCAGAACTCGGTTGGAACCAGTGGTTCTTTGAGTTCCTGCTGTCTTTCTATCAGCTGGAACCAGTCTGACCTCTGACCTCTGGCATCAACAAGACATTTCCACCATCAGAACTGCATATTTCCTGTTTTTCTGACCATTCTCTGTACACCCCAGAGATGGTTGTGGGTGAAAATCCCAGCAGAGCAGTCGTTTCTGAATTCCTCAGTCCAGCCCGTCTGGAACCAACAACCACGTTCAGGGTCACTTCAATCACCTTCCTTGCTAATTCTGATGCTGGTTTGAGCTGCAGCAGATGGTCTGGACCGTGTCTACATGACTAAACGCAGTGAGTTGCTGCCGCAGGATTGGCTGATTAGACATCTGTGTTAATAAGCAGTTGGACAGGTGTGCCTGATAAAGTGGCTGGTGAGTGTACATATCACACTGTAGAGAAATACAGTACGTAAAAAATAGGTCTGACTCGCCTCCTGTGGTATTAAAAGGTTTGTTTTTCTCACTGGCGTGTTCCTGTTACGCACTAGCTGGCCTGTTAAAACTAGGTCTGAGCTGCTCAATGCAGCGTTGCAGGAGGGGCTTCAGTCCAAAAGTCTGATTGGCTGATTGGATTTAGCTGCAGAGTTTAAGGCGGCTCCCACGACCCTCCATTCACGGCGTTGGCGGTCTCAGCCGTTCACCCGCTTGACGCGGGCTCTTCTTCTTCCTGCTGAACACTTTCCCTCTTGAACGTTTCAGAACGAGTACATGAAAGACGACTTCATGATAAAGATCGAGACGTGGCACAAGCCTGACATGGGAACGGTAGAAAACGTAAGTGCAACACGGGGCGTGGCTTCACCTGCTGCAGGTAGATTATGGCCACACAGATGAGGACAGCTGCATGGGTCTGACATCAGCTGCTGGAGGCGACAATGAGACGGAGGAAGGGGGGGGTTTCCAGCCCCCGCAGACACATAGCTTCATTCTTCTGTTTTCTGAAACCCTTTTGTGACTCTGTGGAGTCGTTGTGACCAGAGATGAAAGCTGTCTGTGTCTGAATCAGGAGGAAACAGAAACATTCTCAGTTCTCTGAGTTTGACCTCCTGACCAAAGAGGCTGGTTTTCCTCACAGGTGCACGACCTGGACGAGCAGACGTGGCGGACCGTGGAGGTGGTGCCTATAGACATCGCCAGCAGAGACGAAGTGGCTCCTGGAGTGAGTTTGGATTTTGTGACTGGATTTGGGTTGCGTCGGCGGCAGCGAGGCAGCAGAGCCGCTCGCCGTCCGCACGGCGGTGCAGCCGAAGGCTGACGGAGAGGAAAGCGACAGGCTCCACCCACCCCAGACCTCTGAGTCCAACATCGCCGAACGCAAAAACCAAGCACTGTAAAAACCAATTCAGCGCCACGTGAAGACATTTCACACCTTTCCCGCGTGTGGGATCATGAAAGAATGAAGCTGACAGAGGATGAAACAGGAGACGTTAAATGAAGAAAATCCTAACAAAGTGAAAATAATTGACTCAACCGTTGCTAACAAGGGATCATTTCTTAAACGCTTCATGCTTTTGCGCTGAAGAACTGAGGAAAGTGTAAACAGGAAGTAACTTTTAACCCGTACCAGTTTTCAATGATTATAATGTAAAGCTCGGTAGGAACTCTGTTCCCGCCTTTATCACCAGCTATGTTCTGAAGATAACCCACGACCTGTAAGTCACCACTCACTGCACGGCCGTGGTACAGCGGTGAGTGCAGGTTTGGTTCCCACCTTGCCCGTCCATGTGTCAGTGTCCTTGGTTCAAACATCTGAAGAATTTTTGCGTCGTGTCGACCAATCGGGACCTCGTTTTGGCCCGTGACGCGTTGATGATGTAACCACATGAATCTCCGCGGAGCAGAATCCAGTCGTTCTCCTCCTGAACCTTCCGATACCGAGACGATAATAAAAAAGTTCCTCTAAAGTTCTTCTTATTTTTAATTTCCCTCCTCGGACTAATGCGGTTCTTGATGTGACCGGGCCTCTTTTAGGAGGTTTCCGACCTGGGGGGTCACAGTCATCCCGCCTGACGCGAGCTTCTTCACGATAATGACTTAAGTGGATCAGAGTGGAGGCCACAGCTAAATCTGAAGGCCCATCTGCTGACGGATTAAAACACCACAGAGCTGTGCACGTGTGTGCTTGTGCGTCTGTGTGCACGTGTGAAATGATGTTTAAAGTTCAAAAGTTTGTAAATCCATTTTTAAATGAACTTTTTCATCAGATCTGCTTCTCTGTCTTTTGTCAAAAGTGGACAAAGCAAACCTGCCTGACCTTTTCTGCCTTCAGGACTACAAACCCGAGGAGGATCCGGCTCTGTTCCAGTCTAGTAAGACGGGCAGAGGCCCGCTGGGGCCCGAATGGAAGGTACCCGACCCGTCCTCCTGGCGCTCCCCGCCGTGGTCCTCACCCCCGTGACGGCTGCATGTTTTCCTCCGCAGAACGAGCTGAAGACGGACTGTCCCTACATGTGTGCGTACAAGCTGGTGACGGTCAAGTTCAGGTGGTGGGGGCTGCAGACCAAAGTGGAGAACTTCATCCACAGGGTAAAGCCCGCCCGTCTGCGAAGCCCGTCGGGGCTTTTCTCTCTCTAACATGAAACTGTTGGGTCTCTGTCTGCGCAGCAAGAGAAGCGGATTTTCACCAACTTCCACCGTCAGCTCTTCTGCTGGATCGACAAATGGGTGGGTTTGACCATGGAGGACATCCGGCGGATGGAGGAGGAGACCCAGAAGGAGCTGGAGGAGGTAAGGCCCGTTTCTCCTGCTTTTTGGATTGGAACTGCTGAATTCCTCCTGCTCAATGAGGAAACAAACATTTTTATTCTGCTTAAAGTTTTGAACAAAGAGAATAAGATCCAGTAAGAAAGCGATTTTCCTTCTGAAAGAAGCATCTAGATATTTGAAAAGAAGAGCACTTTGTGAATTTGATTCAACTACACTTTGTAACTCAAGTTTTGGTTAATTTAAAAAAAAGAAAGACCCGCCCAACTCCCGGTGCAGGTTTGTTTTCCAGAGCAGAAACTCGATGTGCTGAACATGACCTCTAATCCTGATTTGCTCCTGAATCTCACATCAGATGCGTCAGAAAGGTGACGTGCGAGGCACCTCTGCGACGGACGAGTAGAGCCCGCCGCTGTAGCTCACACACTAGAGGCAGGCTGAGTAAGTGGTGGCGCCGCCGCCGCATGGATCCGTGTCCGTCTCTGGGAGAACTTCCCGCTGCACGCGTTTACGTTCCTGCATCTGCATTTCATCCTGCCGCTCGTTCTTCTGCTGCGGATCAAAGCGTCGCCTGATGCTGATGCTCCTCTGTCTTGTCGTTCTTCCCCACCAGGATTCACATCTAAACCCAAATGTTTACTTACTTTCGGATCAAACGTTGACCCGTTTTTCCTTTTCCGAGGAAAGACCTTGCTGGGGGAGTTTTGGGAAAGTTTGTAAAAACATTGGAAAAGTCCAGCGCCAAGTTCATCTGGACATCGTGCTGTCAGGTTCTTGCAGACGATCAAACATCACGCCATCACTTCCTGGGGATGGGCACTGTTTGGATTTGATTAAACCAGCGCTTTTGAAACGGTTCTGGTGCCTAAACTGTGGTCAAACCGGTACTACAAAAGTTAAAATGAATTTTACATTTTTTTCAGAGCCTCACTCTGGTCAATGAATTCCAGTCTTTTGTTCTGAAGTACAGACTAACGTTCACTTTGACATTTAGACTGAAGCTCCACCCACCCTCCAGGCCACACCTATTTTTATGTGAGCCCGCCCATAATCGCTGGAAGAGCAAAATGATTGGCTAGAATTGTACAGAAAACTGGATAGAATCCAATGACTGACATGTTTGAAATGAAGCATCATAATCTGTTTTTTTTACAGTACTGTCTTTTTCTTAAAACCCGCCTAACTCGGTCCAGGTTTGTTTTCCAGAGCAGATCCTCAACTTTAATCCTGATTCGCTCCTGAATCTCACATCAGATGCGTCAGAAAAAAACAAAGATTTGTAACAGTATTACCGTATACGTCAAAACCACTAGTTCTGGATGAACCGGTACTTCCCTATGCATTCCTACCAGCAGTACTGCATCTATGAGTACCAGCAGTACCGTAGTACTGTATGTGTTTATACCAGTAGCTCTGTTGCATCGTTGCTGGTAGCTCCTTATGGGTTGGTACCAGTACCAACTTAGCACAGAGTTCGCTAGAGGAACCTTCCCCAGCATCAGTGCCTCCTTTGACTGCAGAGAAGAACAGCTTTGAGCTCCTGGTTGTCTTTTTCTGCCTGCTGCTCACCTTCATCACCTTCATCACCTTTCACTCACATTTCCCGCCTGCAGCTCCATCTCATCTGATCTGGAGGCTTCAGTCTCCCTAAGTCTGACCATGTGTGACTGAACAGGATGTCTGTGGGCGTCTTCAGGCATCTGTGGACGTCTGCTGGCGTCTGCAGGCATCTGCGGGCGTCTGCAGGCATCTGCGGGCGTGGGGCATCTGTAGCGTCTTCAGGCATCTGCGACGGCTGCATATCTGCGGCGTTCAGGCATCTGCGGGCGTCTCTGCAGGTAGCGTCTGCGGCGGCGGGCATCTGCAGGCATCTGCGTGGCAGGGCGTCTTCAGGCGTCTGCGGGCGTCTTCAGGCAGGGCGCTGCAGCATTGCGGGCGCAGGGTCTTCAGGCATCTGCGGGCGTCTGCAGGCGTCTGCGGGCGTCTTCAGGGTCGACTCTCGCGTGGGGCGTCTTCAGGGTCGGGGGTCTTCAGGGCGGGGTCTTCAGCGTCTGCGGCGTCTTCAGAGGGCGGGCCTTCAGCAGCCTTGCAGGACTGCAGGCCTCTGCAGCCAGCTGCAGACTCTGCAGGGACGCGTTCTGTTAGAGCCCATGAAGGTCCATCTGTCTGCAGTGAGTCTGAAGTGACGCTGCTCTCTCCTCTCCCCCCCTGCAGCTGCGAAAAACGGGTCCGATCCGAGGCACCAGTGCTGCTCACGAGCATTGAGGCAAATCAACAAACCCCCACCCCCGTCATGATGATGTCATCAGAGGCGCCCACCAAACAGAGGAGGATGTCCCCCCCCCCACCTCTTCTCCTGTCTCATATGAATCATCGTGGGGGGATTTTGATGTGATTGATTAACAGTACTGTACAGGACCCCCCCCCCCCCCTCCTCCTCCCCCCTGGATCACGGGCCTCCTGTTCACCCAGAAAACAAAAATAATTAATTTTTGCAAACAGAAGAAACTTGATTGCCTGATGCATATTTGTTAGTGAATTATTCCAGTGGGCTTGGTTTTTTTCCTGGGGGGGGGGTCAAAGCCGTGACGAGGACGTCCAGCCTTTTAAATTAGAACGTTGTTTTTTAGCGACGAGTCGGCGGGTCATCGGCGCTCCGCCCCGAGAGTCTGTTTTCACGGCTCTGTCATTTTTACGGTTCAGAGCTCATGCATGATCATTGCCCCCCCCCAACAACACACACGAGCCCTCCCCTCCCGAAGTGCGCATGTGTACGACAGACCCCCCCGTCCCAGCATGTAAACGAGCCGCTCAGACAGAGCGTTAGCGGACGTTTGCCCCCTGCAGGAGAGTCTGTGCCCTGACACCCCCGTTCCAGCGTTTGCCTTCACTCTTAGGGCTGGGGAGGGCCTTCGCTGCATGGCCTTCCTCTCTAGGGCTTCAGAGGACCCCGCGCCTCGGAGGCTGACGCTCTCTGCATGATTCAAAGTCGACTTTATGGTTTGTTTTTTCCATCGCGGACAGAAGAGGGTCCAGGCAGATCCGCCACGATCAAGCCTCCCCCACCACAGGAACCCGTGCGGCCGGTCTGAGTTCTGGCAGACGGCTCGCCGTCCAGGAGGACGTCCGTTGGTTTTAGACGTGCGCTGGGTGATCAGGTGCTCCGGTCAGCTGTCTTTGTTTCCAGCTCGTCAGCTGCAGGTTTTTTTCGTAGTGACGCCAGTCTTTCTTTGATCAGGGTGTGTCCAGGTTTTTTAGGTTTTGTATGGTTTTATGTGAGAGCTGTCCGTGCGTGTGCTTTATACTAGACCCATGTTCAAACTGTACATAGAAGCTGCAGTGGGAGTCCAGAGCCATCGGGCGCCTCAGTGGATCCCGTGTTGCCGCCACGCCTCCAGGGTGGGAGGGATCAGCCCAGCAAACCGTACCTCACTCATGCTTATGAATGTGCAGCTTCACGGCGAGCGGCGGATGCGTCAGGACCGCCCTGCAGCCACCGGTCACGCTCGGAGGGGGGGGACTAAACGGCTAGATGTGCATGTTTGCTTTCTGCTTTCCTCTCCCGCCGCCCTGGAGCGGCGCTTTTTCAGAAACTGCCTCAGACTGCGGGAGGAGGGGCTAACAGACGGGCCTCGCCTCGCCTTCACGCTCGCTTCAGCCCGACCTCTGATCACCGGGCGAGGAGGGACGGGCCCGAGCGCGTGCGAAGGCGACGGGAGCCCCGCCCCCTGCAGGACGTCGGGCTGCGTGGGGTGCAGTTTGACTCTGGCGGGAACAGACGGAGTCCAAAATACTGTTTTTCTTATGGTTATCCTGAAGAAGCACTTGCAGAATCTACTGTTTCTCTTTTATGTTCACTTTTGTTTTTTGAAAGACAAAGATTCACATTGTACAAAATTTTCTCTTTCTAATGAGGCAAAATCAGGGGAATTGGTAGTGAATGTAAAAGATTAGTTCTCTTTTTTTTTTTTTCATGGCTTTTACGCTGTGACTGAAGGTTTAGACAATGGATCATAACAGAATATCTAATAAATTTGAACAAATAAGACAATCTGTGTTTCATTTGTGTCTAATTTGACTTGTTTTTGTCATCATTTGTCAAAGCAATTGAACACAATATCAACCAAATATGTTTATTTTTAGACAAAGTAAAGGAACAGCTGATCAGTTATAACCGGTCAGGATGACAGTTTTCTAATTTGTCCATTTTTTCTTATCTAGGAAAAAAAAGGAGGAAATTATGACATTAAAAAAATACACATTGTTAATCCCTTTTAGTAGGCAAAAATATATTTTATTAAATACATTTGAATCTAAAAAAATAAAGTGAAGCATCAAAATGTTGCTTTATGTTTAGCAATAAAGTTCATAATTATGGATCCATTATTTACAACTGTTTTTAAAGTCAATCGTTAATTTAATCATCTTCTAAACTTGCTTTGTTCCTTTCGGGGTCACGGGGCTGCTGGAGCCTATCCTGGCCTCTTGTGGCCCCAGGTAACTATTCAAAAAAATTATAAAGGCATATTGCATTCGTTAAAAAATCTTTTTTCAAAATGTTGAATTTTTTTTCTTCCTTTTTCAAAATATATATTTTTTTTTTATTTGCATTTCAAGATATTTTTTAGAATATCTTTTTTTCTGGTGTATTTTAATATTTTTTCGAGATAATTTAAAAAATATAAATGAAAGTCACATGCTGGGGCTTTAAAACAGTTTAATTCCTGTTCAATTAGTGGTTTTTGCATTTCCTAAAAAAATTAGCTCTGAAAAAATGTTAAAATACGAAAGAACCCGAAAACACTGGAAAAAAATGTTTTTGATAAACAAACGATTTTTTTCATAAAATGCAATACTCTTCCATGAAAACCTTTGGAAAACATGAAAATAAATGCACCCCTCTGGTCCTGATTTAAGTTTTTGGGGGTTTAATAAAGAGTTTGTGGTCTTCAAAGAGTCACCGTGGTTCTTTAACCAGAAAACTGTCCTCTATGGCATGTGAGCAGATGAAACATCAAGTCGTCATCTTCGTGATCTTTCATTCATCTTTTTATTGTTGGATGCTGAACAACCAGGGGGGTGTTCCAGAAAGCAGGTTCTGCTAGCTCCCACGGTAAGTTTGAGGCTAAGGAAGTTGATAACCTCAGCTTTGGGTTCCAGAAATGGAGGTATGTTTCAGAGTATGTCAAGTTGCCATAGCAACTCATGCTCTGAACATAACCTGGTCTGGAGCAGGTTTAGTTGAAGGTTAGTTTGTTTTGAGAGAGGTGCAGCAGCATGGCGTGTCCATTTGAAGATGATTTAGTGGATGAAGAAGCTCAGATAATACTTTTTCCACCGTGAGAGGCTGATAAGACCATATATGGATGTTGGAAAAATAAACTTTTTATTTTGATCTAACTTCATTATTTGCTTCAGTTAAGATACACCATTTCCTTATTTAGTTAAGTCAGCTTAAAATAACACGTAGTTTTCAGACAGTTATTTTACTTTCACTCAAATTAATTCAATTAAGTAGGTGTAACTTTGGTGCAGCTGTTAGATCGGCACCGCAGGGGATTGTGGGATATCATTCCCTTTAGCTGTCTGGATGGATTTGGGTTAAAGTGTGGGTTTTTGACCAAATGTGTTTAGTTGTTTAGCTGTTTTACTGTGTCTTGCCCAGTTATTTTGTCCCACTATGCTAAAGTCTCTGCACCATGAGTGAGAGGAAGAGGAGTTTATTTAGCACCACTCGTGCTGGTACACACAGAACAGAAGTAACAGTCAGAGTGCATGGTATATCTTGTTAGTCCACACTGTGTGATTTATTTTTGTTTTTTAAAAATGAGAAAATCTGCAGGCTCAAACTTAGACATATGAGAGTTCAAGAAGTACAATAAAATAAGATGGAAAAACATTTAATTGAATTGGAGTAATATGACATTTAGTTAGATAAATATGTACATTTCAGTTGTAGAAACAATTATTGAGTTGGATAGACGTCAGAAATTAGGTTGAATAAATGTAACTCAATTACTTGTTACCAGTTGAATCAATTCATTACAGTTTTATAAGTAGTATATATACACATCATAATGTAATTGGAAATAAGATCAGTGTGTTTACTTTGTTCTTTTTCTACAAGCAGAAACTCTTTCTTTTGCTGATGATGCAGTGGTGTTACTTTGTTGATGGTCTTATAATCTTCATACGCCGTCAACCCTTTAACTACCCCACCAAGAAAAAAGCTATGAACAATTATTTGTTTGCATTTCTTACTGCTTTAGGTAACTAATGACCACAATCTCACAACAAATATTTTAAAAAAATCATGTAAACCAATTAATTTAGACATTATTAACACTCAATATTAAGGGCATTTGTCTCCATTCTTTTTATCGTGCCTCAAACATTGAACTTTTTTAAAACAGAGCAAATTTTGACCTATATTTCCTGGAAGTTGTTTGACAGTACAACGATTTTAGATGTTGACTTACTTTTGATGGTACTTCATAAAGCATTCTTGATTTGAAATGAGACACAGAAAAACATATTTCTGACATCTTGACCTCAGTGGACAGAGGTATTATCGTCCCTGCTTGTCAGAATGAAGAGGCCGGTGTACCATGTTGTCATAGTGCACATTGTGGTTTTGGTCGTGAGGGTCTTGGTGTGGGACATTTCCACATCTGTGGTAGAGAGCTCAATGATGGTCGGCCAACTTTGGTTGCTTGCTTGTTGATCTTATTTAAGCTGTGTGCAACAGCCAGGCGGAACCTTTTGAGTGACACTGGTTTTTGCTTCAGTAGGTCCCTCTTGTAGACCAGCCAGGAATTAGTGACACACAAGTCGATGACGTATCCAAACAGGGGACTGTACCATCACCTTGATTTACCTGAGGTCTTGTACAGGTGCACCAGCGTATCAGAGAGATCTATTAGGCAGGGATCAGTGATGGGCATGGGATGAACTCTTTTGACTCTTTGCTCCACCGCCTGAGTGTTGAAAGAGGCGTGATCCCAAAGGCAGGTTGAATCATTTGCTGTCAAATTTTGTAAAATTGGTCTGGACTCTCGTTGATGTGCTACTTATCACAAAAATCTATATATCTGCTTAACCACTGGAATCTTTTCTTTGGCATGATGTCAGCAATTATGTTGACTCTTGGTGCCAGTTGTGCACATGCGATGGGAAGGTGAAAACACCCACATATAGAAGAATTGCTAAGAAATCATCAATTTCTTCAGAATTTGTCTTTATAGGATCTCCCAACATCTGAGCAGAATAAAGATTTGTATGATAAGCAATATGCATCCTCAGGAGGCTCAAATCTTGAATCTGCAACCTTGAATTCTTCAATGTCCTCATGCTTCCATAATTTTCTTGTGGTTTTGCTTGGGTCAGAGGGGGGCATTGAGTCAGGAGAATAGCCTTCTTGGTGGGGTAGAATGGCGTGTGTTTGCTTTTTCTGTTCTTCTTATGAGGTGGCAGTGTAGATGATCCGCTTGTTGAAAGACATTCTTCTTCATCCAGGGATTCAAAAGAACTGTCACCGATGGCCTTTGCATGTGTGGACTGATAATCAGGATCCTCTGTTGGGTCATCATCACTGTCATACAGATCTGCATCTGAGTCGTGTGGATTTTGTTGTGGTCTTGCACTGTAGAGTGTTTTAGAGTCTATCTAGTAGTTGTAAAGCAAAAGACAATGATAGAAAACTTTTGTAATAGTTGGTAATATTTTTATTGTAGCTTTTTTTGTTTAGTTTTAAGTGTAATAATCTTGATTTTTCATTTATTTACACATTAGCTAATATAAACTCAAAAATAGACAAAACTATACAGTAGGTTGTATTTTAAATTATTATTCATGATGTGTTAATGATTATTTCTTTAGTAATGGATGATTTAGAAGGTTGTTTTAACTGATTTTAATACAAACAGTCCCTTTGTTTAACATTGGCTTGATTTTGCTACTTATACCATAAAGTGACAAATCAACCGTTTGGTGGAGCATGTTTTAAAAAAATTATTACAAACAGAATGTGTTTATTTTTGTTTATCTAGGAACATATTTCTGTTCATTAAAGCCTTTACTAGTAATATCAAGTAAGAAAAATATTCCTACCTTTCACATTTTCATAAAAAGGAAGAAAGTGTGTGTGACCATTTTCAAGTTGTGAGTTGCTTGTCAGTCAAGAGGTTGGGCAAGCAACCACTGACTGACACAGTGCCATCTGTTGGTTTTCTTTAGCTTTGCATGCTTCTACCAATTGGTTGAGATGGCTGAATCAGTTTGAGTTAAGTTAGAAACTTCTCTTATAAAAATATGGTGACTCAAAGTTTGCTCAACCATTTGGTTGAGCTGGCAGTTAAAGGGTTAAAATCTCCAACTCGTTTCACTAAAGTGTAGCGTCTCTTTTTTTCTCCACGCGTTTCCATGGTGACTCCATAAATCGGCGATCCATTGAGAATGTCTTTATGTACCAGCCGTGCACGTGCATTAACCCCGGGTTACCAAGTGGAGCGTAATTACACTAACTCATATCCGGTCTTTTGGAACCGACATATCCAGAGTAAGCAAGTTCAGGCGGATTTCAGCCAGAGTTCAGGGTTAAAGTCAGGGTAGTTTAAATGGGCTTTCTAGAATACCCCCCAGCTTCTGTAGCACAAAAAGACCAGACTTGTTTTTGTGTTATAATTATCGTCTGCTTCTGAGGGCTCCTCCATTTAGGAGGGCTTTTCTCCACACAGTCACCTTATTTTACATTTATGAAAGTGATGCTTAGAAAACAGTTGATAGAAATACGATTTATTAAAAAAAAATGATAAAATAGACTCAATGATTCTTAATTATTTTAGAATGAATAAAACCAAAGGGCTGTTGAATCCCAAACTTGTACAAAAAAAAGAAAAACGGTAGCACTTTACGGTAAATATTAATAATTATAATATATCATTCTAATATTATCTTTTACTTTTAATTTTGCCACTCTGGGCTTCCATATCTCCACGCTCAATCCTTCCTAATCGCTGCTAATGCAGCCTTCACTGCGCATGCGCGAACTGTTGCTCAGCAGGTAAATTCCACCATGGCGGCGAGAGGCCATGTGCAGGACCCCAACGACAGGAGGCTCAGACCCATATACGGTGAGGTTTCAAACGAAAGGTGGATCGGTTGTGCGTTGAAGGGTTCGTTACTCGCGGGCCCGTCCTGCCCCGGGGCGGTTTGGTTTACCGGAACCGCTGGGGGGTGATTTGGGGGTTATGATGCGGCCCCTCCAGCTGCAGCCCCGGACTGTGCTGCCAGCTTTCGCCGATGACTGAGCACCTCGCCCGGTGTGTCGCCAGGCCCGGGAACGGCGGTGACTGTCAACGGCGATCCGGTGAAAGGAAGCGTCCGTCCGTCCGCGTGGAGGAGCCGCCGCGGTTCGTGGAGGTTGTGGAGCCGTTCTGAGCGGAGCTTTGTGTCGGTCCGGCGCCTCAAAGTCAAAGCGGGTTCTGCTGGAGCTAACGCTGAGTTTGACAGCTAGCTCAGCCGGCTAACGAGCTGGAGAGCCGGCGTGTCAGTCCGGAGACGCTGCCGGGAGAGGAACGTCAACTCCTGCTATGGCTTCGCTTGGGGCGTCGGTGTCTGGACCGGAATCCATCCCCAAACCGGAGCCGCTTTATATTTATCCCCCCGTTACCGGATTGGCGTCGCTAGCATTAGCATGCTAGCAGCGAAAGGACAAAGCTTCAAGCTAGCTGCAGCGGCAGGCTAGCTGTCAGAGCTCGGGGCAAATATTTGGGATTATTCGGAGCCCCGGGATCAGCTGCGCCTCCAGGGATATTTAAAATATGAGCAAGAGCAAAACCCTGAACAGTTTCAGGATTGAAGTGTTTTCGCTTCAGCATGCGTTCAATCATGTCAGATATGCACCTCCTATCTGTTATGACCTGTTAGGACTGTTTGAGGCAGAATGAGGCCCGGTTCGGTTCTGATAAAGTCCAGATTCTTCTGATCATTTAGGGCTATTTGGACCAGAATGGATGAAATATTTGCAGTTTGGTCAGAATAAATGGTTTGTGGGCAGAAGTTTGAAGGTGGACCAGATGAAGCAAACCTAAATGTAAAGTTTGAAGCTGCTTCCATCCTTCAGCAGATCTCTGAGATGTGGCCTGTTTGTGGATCTGAAGAGCTCCTCGTGACGTTACTTTGGTTCGGCAGTGGTGCTGAGGTCTCCGTTCAGCTCTCTACCGGCGCCTGAGAGCAGACGGGCGTCCGGCCTGCAGGTCAGGAACCCGCTCAGAGGTGGACGGTTCCTCGGCGTGTCTCACGCCAGCCCCCATTCCTCCTGGTGACGGTTGGAGCTGAGAGAACAGACGTGACATCATGAAGCCGCCGTCCGACGGTTAAATTTAACACCCAGCTGTCCTCAGCAGGTCGGGGGGGCCCCCTCTTTGTGTTCGCGCCGTGAATTCGTGCCCCCGCTCAGCAGATGAGCTTCACCTTCACAGGAGCCCAGGAGGAGAAACCCTCGGCGGTGCGGGAACACCTCCACTTCACAGAGAATTACGACCAAGGACACGCGTGTCCTCGTCGCTCCTGTTCATTCTTCCATTATCTTTAGTGCACTGAACCACAGAAACACGGCGGGAATGCCAGACGATCAACATCCAGCTTCTTTTTTCCATCATTTGATCATAAAAACACAGAATAATAGACAAAATGAAATGAATCAGGTTAACCTGAACGCTCCATATTGGTCAGGCTTCCTGTCTGTAAAAATGGAGAAGTGATCGAATCCCTTCATCTGGTGATTGTTTTACTGAGATTCTTCGGTTTGCTGAGACAAAAGCTGTGGTGGTTTGACGCCAGTGATGCTCAAACTCACAGCTTGACGTCATGAATCCATGTTTTCATATTTGGTCCTAGTCTTTCTGAGAACCTCTGAATTGAGTTCATGGTTCTGTATCCTGCTTTCCTTAAGCCTTTCAGAGGAACCTATATCCATAAGAAGTTACATTTGGCGCACTAAACATTTTTCCTATAAAGTAGAAATTATTTTCCCAGCTCATTTTCACGCCTCGATGTCCTGAGGCTCCGCCTTTCTCTCCGTGTGGGCACCGCCCACTTCATGACATCATCCAAGGGTCGGCCTCGGCAGCGTGTCTGCGCTTCTCCACGAATAGACAAACATTTGCAAAGATGGATGCGCATCTGAAGGAAAGCGTTTAGCCGCTAGCTCCACTGAGAAAGTGGGCGTGTCTGTTAGCCTGGGGGCGGGGCTGGCAGCACAGACTCTTCCTGGAAGGGGCTGTTCCTCACGTTCTGATGTCACAATGTGAGGTCCCACTCATTGTCATGGATTGGGAGGGGCTGGTGCTCAGAGGTTTCCAGAGGAACACTCAGGTCAGGGGTCGAGAACCATATATGGCTCTTTGATGGTCACATGTGGCTCGCAGACAAATCTTTAATTATAACATCTTTTCTTCATTAGACCAGTCCTTCTCGGGCGCGATGCAATGCCAGAGGGGCGGACAGTGGTATTGGAGAAAGAAAATCTGCGCCACCACTATCAGTTCATTGTCTATTATTTCACCGAGGTTGTAACAGCCTGAAACCTGTGAATCGCCGTCCCTGCAGCTTAGACCACTGTCCCTGAGAAAGAGCTGCAGTTGCAGGGATGGGATGTGTGAGGAAGAGGGGGGGGGGGGGGGGGGGTAGTGGGCACATTTACCTAAAACACACAACCCGTCACTCACTGCAGTGTGTGAGTGTGTGTTTGTCTCCACGTCTGCATGTGAGTCTTCCTCACATCTCCAGAACATTCAGACCTACGATCACGTTTAAAGTCTCAACGCCTGCATGAAGCAGAAACTCACCACGGATCAACCAGACTAGACCATCAGCAGAACCACCACGAGAAATACTCATCATCTATTAGCAACAGCATAACCATGTTATTTAAAAGAATCCACAGACTTATTGTACTTTAAAAATGTTGAAATTCCATCAAATGCTCACATTCACTTGTATGTTTAGTTTTAAACATGTTGTAGTGGACTGAGTTGGACTAGGGGGCTGTTGTTAAGCCGCGTTAAAAGTTCCGGAGTTCATTGAACGCATCAAGCAGAGATCTGATTGGCTCTCAGTTCTGTCGCTCAGCCTGTTGTTAGGTAGTTTGGACCAATGGGGTTCAGCTATGGGCCGAATAAGGGAAATAGGAGGACTGGAGCGGGAGGAGGGGAATATAAAGTGGGAGAAGCGCTCTCGTCTCAGCGGGAGAAATTCAGGAGTTGATGAATTAATTTTACGGCGTTTGCTGCGGTCTGTAGTAACCAGAATAAAGAACCTTAAAAGAAGTTAAGTCTCCGTGCCTCAGTGTGGGACAGGGACGCTACATTATTGTATGGCTCTTTGGAAATTACATTTATAAATATGTGGCGTTTATGGCTCTCTCTGCCAAAAAGGTTCCCGACCCCTGACTCAGATGAATGGATCAAAATACCACTTTGGGGCTGTTTTGCGAGAGGAATGAACATTATAATACACTTAAAAGCTCAAATGGTGGATGTTGCATGGTTTAGGCCTTTTTAAAGACGAGACGTCTGTAGAAAAGGCTTTAGAGGGTCTGTTATCAGAATGAACGAGATGATAAAAGTTCAGCCTCAGAACTTCAGCCGGTCTAGATTCTCTTTGAATGAAGGACTTTGTAAGTACTTATAACAGTGTTTTCCCCCCAGATTACCTGGATAATGGCAACAATAAAATGGCCATCCAGCAGGCAGACAAGCTGCTGAAGAAACATAAGGACCTGCACTGTGCCAAGGTGAGCTGAGCTTCTGTTCAGGTTTATGTCTGAAGTTCTCTGGAAGGCCCAACGTCCGCTTCTTTGGAACGCTTTCTCAGATTTGGTGATTTTTAGTCCATTTTCAGTTTTTCCCATCGACGGTTTCAGCACATTCCGCATAAAGCAGACTCAAAGTCAGGCAGGAGCTTCTCTGATTGGTGGAAGGGCCGTTCTGAGTCCAGACATTGAGTTTTCAGTGACAGTTCTTTTTGAAGGCCTGGTCAGCAGCTCAGAGGAGGAGTTTCTGTTTGTGAACCCGGGAGCTCTGCTGGAAAAGATGGGCTCCACGTCCAACACGGTGCTGCCTTCCGGTCTCTCTGGACTCTCCGTAAATCCGGCCGGTTCCCATCTTTCCCATCGTTCTCTTCTCACAACAGGAAAGTTGGACTCAGGAAGCCGTTTCCGTCTCTGACGAGGAACTGGGATGGTTTTTATGCTTCACTGAACTGCAGTCAAACCGGGACATTAGTCCGTATTTAGTGTCGATTTGAGCTGTAAAACACTAGAACGAAGTTCGTTCATTTAAATAACATTTTTAGTCACAAATGACTTAAAAAAACTGAAATAATGTGTATTTGTGCAAATGATGAGATGAGAGAGGACGGGTCCATCAGAACCGCTGACTGATCGGAGAACTGGACTGAGTGTGATGTCATCAGAAAATGGGTCACGTCCGGCTCCAACTAAATCACTTCAGTCGCACTTTTCGTCTGCAGGAACCAGGAACCATGGTAGAACCGGTACCGAGCCTCACAGAGACGACACGAAGCGTTCTGACGCATCAGTGGCAGATAGGAGACTTAATGAAGCGCTGGGCCGGGGTGTTATTGCCAGAGTACTGAATCCATGCACACGGTTACTATTCAGTTTAGGATTTAATCTAGTGTTGACCCCCCCCCCCATTTGTTTCTAAAAAAAACTTTTTTTTTCTTCTTAGAACTCTCTTCACATCATTTAACCTTTAAATTGTTATTCAAGTGTGAAAATGGGTCCATTTAGACGTGAGCACAATATAAAGAGCTAAAATGAACAAAAGGGGAAACTTTTGAGTAAAGTTGAAAAAAAGACATTAAAACCAATGAAAATCATGTTTTTTAACCTACGGAAAATGTCATCGTACATTTGTGCTGCTTTTAAACAAAAGTCCCATGGTGGGGCTTTTTAGCATCTTAGTCCTAAAGAAAAATCTAAATTTTTTTGTGAAGATGGATTTTATACGGCTCAATAAAAGCATTTTCTTTCTATAAGTGAATGACCTAAATTTAAAGTTATTTCTTTGAACCTTTTACAGAATCAACACCTTCTTGTTTTGGCTCTCGTATTGAATTCAAAGTTCCTAAAGGGCTTCATTTGACCACAGGATGTCACAGTTTAGCTCCTAACGAACTTCCTGTTGGGGTCGGAGGGGTCGGGTGTGGTGGAGGGCTGCAACAACCCGCTCTGATCGTCACGCTGAAGAGCTTCAGCTTTTAGGGAGATGTTATCCACGATGGAGCCGCCCTGTTTCTGTCTTCATTGCAGATGTTTCTGCGGTTCCTCCGGTCCTGTTCTCTCTTTGGTCAGAACTGTTCATTGTTCTGGAAACTCCCTGAAATGCTGGGTTTCCATCTGTCCGTTTCCTGCAGGTCCTGAAGGCCATCGGCCTGCAGAGGACGGGGAAGCAGGACGAGGCCTTCTCCTTAGCTCAGGAGGTCACCACCCTGGAACCCACAGACGACAACTCCCTCCAGGCCCTGACCATACTGTACAGAGAGATGCACCGGCGTGAGTACACACTGCTCCCGCACGCCGCCGTTTGCCCCGCGGGGACTGAGCGTTAAACGCCGACCGTGTCCTTCACAGCTGAGCTGGTCACCAAGCTGTACGAGGCCGCCGTGAAGAAGGTTCCTCTCAGCGAAGAGTATCACTCTCACCTCTTCATGGCGTATGCGCGCGTGGGAGAGTACAAGAAGATGCAGCAGGTGCTCCGCTGGTGATGAATGATGGCAGTGTGATGAGAATCACAAGAGGATGACTGTGTCTTCTCGCCACAGGCAGGAATGGCCTTGTACAAAATTGTCCCCAAGAATCCCTATTACTTCTGGTCCGTCATGAGTCTGGTGATGCAGGTAGGAATTTACCTTTGTGCTTTGCTGAACGGTTTTTCCAGCAAAAACAAAATATCGCCGCCTGTTGTCGAAGGCAATTTCCGCACAAGATGATAAGCTGGCCCAGACCATGTTCCTGCCGCTGGCCGAGCGGATGGTGGAGAAGATGGTCAAAGAGGACAAGATTGAAGCAGAAGCGGAGGTGAGGCTGTCATCTGCGTAGAGTTTGACTCAAAACCAGGATGTGCTTTCCAACCGGGCCTTTCCTCCGTCATCAATGTCGATGGTTTTTGGCTTTAACTCCTTCAACACCAGAGCTTCAGCTCCACTGTTGACGCTCTTTAAGTTACCGTTACTCTTCAGCCGTTCATGCAGTCGACAGGATTCAGGCAGACTCTGAAGCTGAAATTAGCCGTTTTACGCCATTAACCTAAGCCAGCTGATTCTGATGTGGAGAACAGCAGCTGCAACACTTTAATGTAGAGTGTTTCACATATCTTTACTTTAAGGAAAGTGGTGAGTATATGTAATGCTGCTTTGTTCCGTAAAGATCTGCAGGTATCTTTGTGTGTTCTGTGATTGTTTTGCATATATCTGAAGCAGCGTTTTGCAGTAGACGGTTCATTATTTTGCTGTTGCCAGTGACAGTGAAGCCCCACTTCAGTGAAAATGGAGGCTTTAATGTGTTCTTGTTCCATTGTTCTAGTGATATAAAATAATTGAAGTTTAAAACTGTGTTTCTGAGTATTTCTTTATTTAAATTGTAGGAGAAACAGAAACCTGTGGTTCGTAAAAGCTCTTAGTTGTGACGCAGCAACGGAAATGGGCGGGGCCAAAGTCTCCCAGCTCCGCCCCATTCTGATGCGTCCACCTGCAGACTCCAACTCAACATCAGCTCCAGATTCTGCTTTCTAACACTTCCTTCTGCTTTTACTTTGAAATTTAACTTGATGGGGTTTTTGTTTAGATTTATTATATTAAGAATAAAAAGGTTTTAGTGTTTTAACACTTTAGTTTATGTGTCGAGCTAAACCGGAAAGCAAGGCTTCATCTCTGCTGTGAGTCGTCTCTTATTTTGAAGGAGCAGCGTGTTTGTCTTCACTTCCTGTAGGTGCAGCTCTACTTCATGATCCTGGAGCGTTTGGGGAAATGCGTGGAGGCTCTGGAGGTGATCCGGGGTCCGCTGGGAGGTAGGTGGACGGCGCGGGGCCACGGGGGCGTGGCGGGTGGCGTTCAGCCGGGTGTAGACCGGTGCTATGGCGTCTTCCCTCAGAGAAGCTGACCAGCGAGCTGCAGAGCAGAGAGAGGAAGTGCATGACGCTGTACCGCCGGCTGGAGCGCTGGCCCGAATGCAACGCCCTCGCCCACAAGCTGCTCCTGAAAAAGTGAGTGCAGACGTTACCCGGACGAGCCCCCACGTCATGTGACCTGCTGCTCAGCGTCCGTCAGTTTGTGAGCAAATGCTCCTAGCCTTCTATTCCCACAGTCTGATGCATGAATGCGTCTTAGCCAAAGCCCAGGGTTATTATGGGATGGCAGAGTGAGATTCCAGGAGCTGCTTTGACAGTTTCTGTGCTGTATTTCCCGCCTTAGTATCTTATTTAAAAAAATGTTTTTCCTTCAAGCACAAATGCAAAACAATTCTGCAAAAACAGTATTTATGTTTTTCTTTTATTACTAACAAAAAAAGTATTTAAAAAAAATAAAAGAGCAAAGAAATAAAAGTTAATAGACCTTAGAACTTTCACCAATTTTTATTTATTTATTATTATTTATTATTTATTTATTATTTATTTATTTATATTATTATTATGTATTTATTTAATTTTTATTAAAAACATTTGACAAAGCATAGATTTAATAATTATTAGTTTAAAACTAATTGTAACAGATTTTTATAAGTATTATTGTGAGCCATAATTTTAATTGAAGCCTTTTTTTAATATTCCAAGTGTTTAATACATGTAGAGATGAGTTTAATAAATATAATTGTAATGTTTGGTTTCAATTAAATAACTTGAATTTTAAATATTTGTAAAAAAAGAAAAGAAAAAAGTAACATTATTATTTGATATTTTTCAGAGTTTTGAAAGAAAAAGCAAAAATGGACATAGTAATAATTATTATGAAACTATTAGTGATCAATACTTGATTATAGAAATGTTTGTCCTTTGATGTTTATCCGTGTTATTAAGACAGAAGCTGCAGAAATGGCTGAACTTCTGGTACCCATCTGTGGAACAGTTCTGGTTCTGTAGTCAGATCCTCCAGAACCAGCAGGACCGGTGTCTGTCTTTGTTCTGGGTTCTGAGCTGACGTGACGTGACGTGATGTGGTGTTTGTTCGCAGCCCTGATGATTGGCAGTTCTACCCCGCCTACTTCGACTCTCTGTTCCAGCTGCTGGATCGGTCGTGGAGTCCTCCAGAGGAGGGCGAGCAGTGAGTCCAGCTCCCGGGTCTGTGTGGGTTTGGATTGTTCCGGTTCTGGTTCATTGTTTTCGTCGGCAGCTGCTCGGAGGGCCCGGTCCATCACTCGGTGGCTGACGTGGTGCGGTTTGTGGAGGAGAGGATTAAGGGCGAGGAGGCCAAGGAGTCGCGTTCCCTCAGAGGGCCCTATTTGGCTCGCCTGGAGTTGATGCAGCGGCTGAGGGAGCGAGGCTGTCCGGAGGAGAGCATGCTGGGTAAGACTGCACCTGCACGCCGCCGTCTCCTGGTCGGCGCCGCCGCTGACGCTCTTTGGCTCTGAGCAGGGGAGCCTTTGGAGCTGATGGTGCAGTTCTTTCAGAGGTTTGGGGACAAACCGTGCTGCATCACCGACCTGAAGATCTATCTGCACCTGCTGCCCCCCGACCAGCACGTTCAGGTACGAGGCCCCGCCGGCCCCCGCCACCGGCCGGGACGGCGCCTTCGGTAAATCCTTGCGTTTCCGTGCAGTTCATCAACCGTCTGAGTGACGGCGTCCCACTGGGGGAGCGGGAAGGGGAGGCGCCGGCCTTCCCGGAGGACACCAAAGCTCTGCAGAGGCACCTGTGCGTCTGCCAGCTGAGCCGGGCGCTGGGCCTGCACCACGCCCTGGACCCGGACGCGAAGCTACGCCTGATAGCCGAGCTGAAGGCGCACTACCGCCACGGACTCAAGTTTGGTTCGTCTCTCTCTGTCGCTCGGAACCGGACGCTTCTGTTGTCTCTTATTGATGTTGGGGTTTTTTTTCTTTCAAACAGGGAAGACCGCCCTGAAGACGGAGCTGCAGTTCTCTGACATGTACTGTCTGATGGCGGCGCACGTCTACATCGACCTGTGGGCGGAGACCAGTGAGTGCGCCGCTGCAGGTCAGCTCCTCCCCCTCTCCTGCGGGGAATCTGTCTGACGGCTGTGTGTGTGCGTGCAGACGACCAGAGCATGGCGTGGCGGTGTCTGGGCCTCCTGCAGGAGGGGCTGTCCCACAGCTCCTCCAACGCGCAGTTCAAGCTGCTGCTGCTGCTGCTCTACTGCCGCCTGGGAGCCTTTGAGCCGGTGGTGGACCTCTACTCCAGCCTGGACGCCAAACACGTTCAGCACGACACCATCGGGTTGGTACCGGCGCGCGATGGACGGGCCTGCTAGAATCCAAGTTTGTGGATACGGCGGGGCGAAAACGTATTCAGTCAGTCACTCCCAGATGAGACGCCTGTAACTTCCATCATAGCTAAACCACAACTATGAGAGACAGAAAATCACACAGACTGATTTTTTTAAAGAATTTAGTTGTAAATTAAGGATGGAAAATGCGTTGAACTAAAGTTCAACTGAACACTTTTTATGTCCTTAGTGGGCACAGACAGCAGTCAAAGGTTTCTGTAGGGCTGAGTGGATCAAATCGATTCTTCGTTCTGAATCGATCTGAGCTCAGTAGATCAATAATCAATTCATAAAAGTAGAGATTGATCTTTTATGCCATTGTAGGCCTGCACAATTAATGTGCGATACGCATACCACAAAATATGGCAACAACTGCAATAAATGGTGACCCTAAATGTGCCAAAGCCATCTTATGGCAGCTTGAAGTATTTAACCAATCAAATAAATCCATTCATGCATTTGACCAATCAGATGGAGCCATTTTATGTTTGATGTTGGCCTCCTACATAGATGAGAGTTGACTCTTACTGAAATGAAACTGTTGCAGTGAAATGGAAATGATGTTTTTTCATGTATCCCAGGTGATGTTGTCATTGGAATATGGATTTCTTTCTGGAGTCTTGCTCATCGTGCAGCCCTATGCCTTCCCTTTACTGGTGAGCTAACGCATCACAGCAGTAAAGATAACGTTCCTTAGCTCGATGCTAACGTATAGTGGAATTTCCTATAGGATGGCTAATGCTAACGCTCAGTTGACCCAAACATGCATGTCTTCTGTCTCAAAGTTTTCTCAAACTTGCGGGTATTTTGGTCCATTCCTCCATGCAGATCTCCTCTAGAGCAGTAATGTTTTGGGGCTGTTGCTGGGCAACACGGAGTTTCAACTCCCTCCAAAGATTTTCATAAATGCTGCTTATGAAGCCCCTCCCTCGTTACCCAGGCAACGTGTGTTTGGGATGGTTGTCATGCCATGTTTCACCACAGTGGAGTTTGGATGTGACTGTGTGAGGTTGTGGACAGGCGTCTTTCTATAGATGACAGGTGACATTAATACAGGTACCCAGTTGACGAATAAATTCTTTAGGAATCAGTCGGTGTGATTTTCTGCATTTTTTTCTCATTTTGTCTCATAGTTGAAGTTTACCTTTGATGGAAATTACAGGCCTCTAGGGGGAGGACTTGAACAATCGGTGGCTGTTTTTTTGCCCCACTGTATTTTCATATTCTGTTAACAGAGTGCATCATGGGTAATGACGTTCCTACTTCTGACAGTGATCTGACAATTTTAACGTCTTAAATTGAATATTTTCAACTAAGATAAAAAAGTCTTTTACTTTTTCTACTAAATTAAACGAAATACCTGAAAAATACTTTGACTTCTTTTTCTTAGCCTTTTCCTTAATTCCTGAATGAAAAAGAAAATTATTTATGCTCTGAAAAATATCACAACATATGATTTTTAATGTTTTGCAGCTCATTTTTAGTATGACGGAGTATAGGGCCACCGTAAAGATAAATATTAGAATAAAAAATTATGACAATAATTTATACATTTTAAAAGACTAAAGTCATACAATTATGAAGACACAGTCGACATAAAAACAAAATCTTTACTCAAATTTTATTTAATGTAAAATATATGAAAAAGTCAGAAAGATTTGAGTCATAAAATGATGGTAAAAATGTCTACATTTTATAAGAATAGTTGTACAAATTTAAGAGAATAAGATAATCAGATTCTGTCCCAGTTCTCTAAATGTAGATAATTGAAATAAGAAGCAAATGATTATTGTTTAAACAATTAAAAATCTAAGTTAAACTTTTTATTTTCAAAGTAAAAGTACAAATTCTTGAAGCAGAAACGTATAACTTTATTCTTGTAAATAGATTATTTTTTTCTCCCCATAATTTTATGACTTTATTCTCATATTTGTTTACTTATTGTCGTCATTATTGATGGCATTTAAAGTCCATAAGTTCAGTAGCATTATTAAGCTTTTATTATCTGGCTCTTACTTTAATGATGTAATTTTTTTTTTTGGTTTAAAGTAGCTTAATGTTGCTGATTGAGGAAGCAGAGTCCGTCTTTGGCTGAAGGTCCACTTCATGCATTAATCTGGCCGAAGGCGGCGACTAGAGCCTCACCGTCTCATCCAGGGAAAGGAAGTCATCTTGGTTTTCAGTGGATTCTCCCTGACGGCAGAGTCTGGTGTTTTTCAGGTTCCTGCTCACGCGCTACGCTGAGCCTCTGGGCCAGTTTGCTGCAGCCTCTCAGTCCTGTAACTTCTCGCTCAGATTTTTCCACTCCAATCAGAAAGATGTGAGTCCGTCCTTGTCCTCCGCTCCGCCTCCAGGCCCCCCCTGGTCTCTGACCCGCCTGCTGCCTCTGTTTCTCCTCGCAGACCTCAGAGTACATCATCCAGGCGTACAAGTACGGCGCGTTCGAGAAGATCCCAGAGTTCATAGCGCTCAGGAACCGGCTGAATCAGTCGCTGCACTTCGCTCAGGTCCGGACCGAGAGGATGCTGCTGGACCTGCTCCTGGAGGCAGACATGTAAGAGCCGGCGGGGTCGCAGCTGCAGAGCTGCAGAGCTGCAGCCACCAGCTGCAGAGCTGCAGAGCTGCAGCCACCAGCTGCAGAGCTGCAGAGCTGCAGCCACCAGCTGCAGAGCTGCAGAGCTGCAGCCACCAGCTGCAGAGCTGCAGAGCTGCAGCCACCAGCTGCAGCCGCACTGACAGGGTGCTGTCTTTGGTTTTCAGCGTGGTGAGTCTGGAGGAGAGCGTCAAGGCCATGTCGCTGTCCACCGAGGACGACGACGTCCCCTGGGACACTTTAAGGGACAACAGAGACCTCACGGTTTTCACCAACTGGGACCCTAAGGAGAGGTAAGGAGGCCTTTGCAGCCGAAGGAGCGTCCAACGGCGGAGCCCAAACTCCCGTCCTCCTCCCGCAGACAGCTGAGCGACGACCAGCGGCGCCAGTCTCTGGAGGAGGAGTCCGTGTGGCTGCGGATACGGTCGCTAACGCTGCGCCTGGTGGCGGCGCTGGCGGCTCTGGGTCACACGGCGTCCCAGCAGAACTCTGAGATCAACAACAAGAACGGAGTCGGCGACAAGACGGCGGTCCTCGGCGGCCTGCTCACGCAGCTCAACCACACCCTGCAGACGGCTGCGCAGCTGGCAGAAAAACACATTGAGGTAGGGGTCTGCGGCGCAGACGTTCGGCTGGAAAGAGGCGTGGCAGACATGAGCAGCAGGACAGCAGCTGAGCTAAACAGTCACACAGATGCATTCTGGGAACGTTTTTAGCAACTAAACCAACCCAAACCACGAAATAGATAAAAATGTAACCTTTCACTGCATAAAAAAACATCTTTCCAAGGATTTCCAAGATAAAAACTTCAACTCCTCCACTCTGTGTTGCAGTCCCCCTTCCTGGGCCCCCCTTCCACCCGCCTGGCCGCGGCCCTGGCCGGCGGCAGCTGTCAGTGTCAGGCCGCAGCCCTGCAGCTCGCCGTCCATCTGCAGGAGCTGGAGACGGCGGGACTCGGTAAGGAGTCGGCCCGCGCCGCTCTGAGGAGAGACGTGGAGATTCCTGCCTGATGCTTGTGGTTTTTCCTCCCCAGACGAGTCGACCGAGCTCCAAACCCAAATGTGTAACAGCTTTAAATCCTTAGTCGTTCAGCTTCAGGGTGAGCCGCCGCCGCCGCCGCCGGTCGCCTTTGATGCGCCGCGCCTCTCTGACGCTTCTGTCTTCCACAGAAATACTGAATAAATGCAAAGGAGATTTATTGGAACTGAAAGGGAGCAGATTGAAAATCCAGCCCTCCTTTTTAGAAAACCTGATCTTCTTCGTAGAGGTGAGTCGACTCTGTTTGGGCTCAGAGGCGCCCCCTGCTGGTCTCCTATTAAACTGCAGTCCGTTCTTTCCTCAGACAGTGAGCTTAGTGTTGTGGGTGAGCAGCTACTGCGCCAAGGTCCTCCGACCGCTCAAAACCAGTTTACAGAAGAAAAAGAAGAAGAAAAAGGAGACCCAGACGGCGCTGGTAGGCTTCTCGGCCTCAAACCCTCCCTGTGTGCCACGTGTGAGCGTCCTCTGTAACCGCGGCGCTGCTCTGTTGCAGCCGCCGGTGCTGTGCGGCTTCCAGGAGCTGACGGCGAGCTTGCAGGACCTGCTCGCCCAGACGCTGGAGCACATCAAGGCCCAGGAGGTCGCCGTGACGACCCTGAAACTGGCCAACTTGAGCCTGGAAGGAAACACACAGGTGGTTTTAGCACGGTTTGGACATTTGATTTAGAGTGGTTTGAGGACAGAAAATGGATTCAAAACAGAACATTTAATGGGATCATATAGTTATTTTATTGTGTCATCATGGCTGGATGTATATTAAGCCTGTTAGGAATAAGATAAATCCTGGGGTCAAATTAGATTCCACTTAAATTGAATGAAAGACTAATTTAAAAAATCTATTAAAAAAAAACTGAGTAAAAGAGGAGGGATGCAAAAATAAAAAACTGCAGCTGTTACAGCTAAACATTGTCTTTCATTTAGTAACTGAGGTTTAAGGTTTTTTTTTTTCTACATTCAAGTTAAAAAAATGTACATTTTCAATGATTCCTTCAAGTTTACAGTCTCTACTTTTGAGTTTAAAACGGTTTTCAAACTCAAATCAGTTTTTTTATTCACTTAAAGTCCTCCTTTGACCTCCTTTCTGCGGGACCACAGAACGGTCAGACCGCCAAAGCTCAGAGGAATGACGGCGCTGTTGCTGGTTTTCAGGAGGAGGCGGCGTTCTCCAAGGCGGCGGTGGACAAGGTGCAGAGCAGTTACCTGCGCTCGCTGCAGGAGGTGGGAGACCTGCTCAGGAAGAGGGGGGAGACGATAAAGAACCTGAAGATCTGAAGGCCATCACCCCCCCCTCCCAGCGTGACTGAAACCCCCCCTCCGGTACCACCCGCTTCCTGCCCCGCCCACGTCTGGACTCCCTCCTGTCGTCTGCGCTGGTGACCTCCGTCTGCAGCTGCGAGCTTCAGATGAACTCTGGAGTTTATTCTAGGAGACGAGTTCCTCCACAGAAATCTGTCTAGATCAGAGTAGAAAGAAGGACTTTTGGCGGGAATCGAACATGGAGCTCCGCATACGGAGGGTTACGGCAAACAAACCACTGTCCTCATAGCTTCTGGTGTCTCCGTCGCAGCGACCTTCATGTCCGAGGAGATTGGCTTCTTCAGCCGGCTGCTCCTTCCTGATGGACGGCTGAGAGCCGCCAGGCCGCCGCTACCGCCGCTTCCCCATCAGGAAGGTTTCTTTTTTTTCTTTTCTGTGAGTCTTGTGTGTCGCTTCCACTGTGGACCCGGCGTGTCGTGATGTTGAGAGAAGAGCTCACATGATGGGATGTTTTTTAAAGGTTCTCCTGGCCCGCTTCTTGTTTTTATAGAAACTCTAAGGTCCAATCTGGGCATCTTTGACTCTGGACTGATTCTTTCAGAAACCATGTTTGACCATCTTGAATGTTCACCAAAACCTGGTGGAGACAAACGTGTCGTTATGCAACCGATGGACGACTGTGAGCGAAGTTCACGGTGTGGGACCGCGGATCGGCTTCAGGCCCGGCTGTGTCCTTCCAAACCATCTGACGGACTTTGGACCTGGATGCCCGGCGTTATAGAGCAGCTACGGCAGAAAACCATCGGATCTGCAGACGCAGCATCCTGTCTGCAGATGGAGAACACTTACTGCAAACAGAGGCCACAGCAGCATCCTGCAAACATCGCAGACGTCTGCAGTCTCAGCATCCCGCCTGCAAACATCGCAGACGTCTGCAGACGGAGAACACTTGATGCAAACAGAGGCCACAGCAGCATCCTGCAAACATCGCAGACGTCTGCAATCTCAGCATCCCGCCTGCAAACATCGCAGATGTCTGCAGTTTCAGCATCCCGCCTGCAAACATCGCAGACGTCTGCAGTTTCAGCATCCCGCCTGCAAACATCGCAGACATCTGCAGTCTCAGCATCCCGCCTGCAAACATCGCAGACGTCTGCAGACGGAGAACACTTGATGCAAACAGAGGCCACAGCAGCATCCTGCAAACATCGCAGACGTCTGCAGTCTCAGCATCCCGCCTGCAAACATCGCAGACGTCTGCAGTCTCAGCATCCCGCCTGCAAACATCGCAGACGTCTGCAGTCTCAGCATCCCGCCTGCAAACATCGCAGACGTCTGCAGACGGAGAACACTTGATGCAAACAGAGGCCACAGCAGCATCCGGCAAACATCGCAGACGTCTGCAGTCTCAGCATCCCGCCTGCAAACATCGCAGACGTCTGCAGTCTCAGCTTCCCGCCTGCAAACATCAACAATCACAGCAACCCACCTACAAATGTCTGCAGCTTCCTGTCTGCAATAATCCGACGTCTGCAGCTGCAGAAGTTTGATTGCAGAGACATCTACAGCACTACCGTTCCACTCAGAACTGCAGCAACCTATTTGCAGTTTTTTTTTTTAACCATTCTATGAATTTGGCATCTTGTGTGGAAATCTAGTGAACCCCCCCCCCCCCACACACACACACACACACACACAGTTGCTGGTGGACTCTCAGATGCTGTGTATTTTTCCGCGTGGACTCGGATCGGTGAGGGGACTCTTGCATCGCTGGGGTTCCGAAGCGTCTGGACCGTCACGCCATCACCCTCTTTTGTTAGAAAATGGAAAACAGAAACACTGGAATGTCAGAGCTTTTTTAAATAAAAGGATCAATGTGAGGAAGCGGCTGGTGTTCATTACGCCTGCAGGGACCGGAATGTGTTCAGTCTGACCCCCGCCACATACGCCAACACTCACCAAAATGTTCACACGCCTCGAAAAGTCAATATTTAAGCCCCCCACCCCCCCAAGACGATGACATCACAGCGAGCGATTCGTTTAAAGAATGAATGCACCGAAAATCGCTTATGGAGCCAAACAAAAATCATTTCATAACGAAACCCAAACACACGCATCAGGGATGTCCACATGAAGTTTTTAAATTATTATGGGATGGCCAGACAGCCCTTAGCGGCCATTTTATGGCAAAGTTTGAGATTTGCCGATTTTTGTGTTTTTGTTAGAAAACATTGTAGTTTGTGCGATTTTCACGAAATTTCACACACGTGCTGCCAGCTCAAGTCTACAAACGCCACAGACGTTTCTTTGACCTTTGACCTCAAGAAAAGGCCTCCATGAAATTAAAACGTAAAAAGCGCCTTTAGTCCAGATGTAAATGAAAACAGGTCCGAGGGATTTTTAGCCCTCGTCTCCTAACTCCTCAGGCATCGATGGCTGTGGGAAGAATGTTGGAATTAGAAGTTGTAGATTTGGAACGGCGTGCACGTGGCGAGTGTGCAACGGTTGCGACCTTAGCTAGCTCGCACATTTTTTTATCGGGATGTTGCGAAAAGGGCATCCGTGAATTCTCTGGCTCTAGCTGAACAGAACATACGATATGACGGTGCTGATAAACAAAGGTAAACAAAGACGGTCATAGAATCTGCTGACTCAGCTGACAAATGAAGTTCTGGGAAAAAATAATGTTACAAGGCACTAAGGAAACTAATAGACACTTGTCGGGGAATTTTGAATCATTATGGGATGGCAACACCACCTACGGTTTGTGCCAAAACCTGAAATGTTGCTATATTCATGTTTTTCTACAATATGGGAAAATTATCTTTTTTTTTTTTTTTTTTTTGGTGCTAGCTTAAGTCTACAACCACATGTGGAGTTTTGTTGACCTTTGACCTCAGGAAGAGGCTGCCATCTTGAATAAAAAAAAGCACTTTTAGTGTCAGATCTCATCCTAGATATTTTCCACGATCATTTTCTAACTTCTCTGCCATCATTAGGAGGCAGTTTTGGAACAGATGTTACAATCAGACGTCGATTGGTGAGCTCGCTAAAGTGGCGTTCTCCTATTACTCACACATTTATTAATACACTGTTTTTCAACCAGCGTGCCGCGGCACACATGAACTGATGTAAAAACATTTCCATCTCCAGGATTTCAGCTCTGTGTTCATCCAAACATCCTGATAAAACACTGAGGAGTTAGGAATATAAAAGATCATTAAATAGAGGGCAGTTCTGCTGCAGTCCAATGCTCTATTTTACCAGTTTGATCTCTGACCTTTTCAACTACTGCAGTACTTTAAAGTTTGAGTAAAAAAGAGAGAATCCAGCTCTGAAAGGTTTTGTGGGGGGGCTCTCAAAAGAGCCGTTGTGGGGGGGTCCTTGGAGGACAGAAGCAGGATTGTGGAGCTGCCATGGGTCTGCTCCCTCTGCAGGAAAGTGGATCATGAAGGAGTCTCTCAGCTGGAGAGCGTCTCTGCTGGCAGCAACCTTTCTGATCCCGTGCAGCGGCTGCTCTTCAGTTACCACGGTAACCTCATCACTGCAGGTTCCTGATGAAGCGGTGCACAACACCACAACCTCCCACTCTGGATCTTCAGTCAGGTCCAGCACAGACCCCCCTGTGCAGAGAGCATCCATTCTCCACCAGCAGCCGGGCTGGGGGCAGGTCGTAGGTGAAGATGCCCCTCCATCGGGGAAGGAGGCGTCCAGGGAACCGCGGCGTGGGGGAGGGCCTCATCTGCCACAAAGACACGGGGGAGGGGTTCTTTATTTCTCTGGGGACGGGGGGCTCATTGGAGACAGACCATTGAGTGATCCCACTGTGGAGCGTCTGACCAAAGGTGGATAAAGCCTGTGTCCCACCGTCGCCTGTCCCGCCCCAACATCTATCAGCAACAAGCAACCAAAGCCACAAGAGGAGCTACAGAGAAAGTTCCTTTGCTCTGGGGGGGGGCCTTAAACACCAGCAGACCAGAACTAACTAGTCTGTCTCCAGGGTGGGGGGCTGGAGACTCTCATTGGGGGCAGGAAGTGGATCTAGTAAGGAAAAGGTTTCTGGTTGAATCGCCCTTAGTCTGGCCCGTCTCCCAGGACCAGTTGGAGGTGGAACACCCCCCTACCGGCTCCTGGGGTCATTCAGGCACGCAAACCCCTCCACCACGATAAGGTGGCGATTCAGGGAGGGGGTATTGATCAGTCACTGGCCAATCACTAACAATTACTGTGGGGAAACCAAAGTTCTTGGAGAAAACCCACAGGACTGCCGCTTCAATTTGGTTCAGTTTCTCTACGTTTTGGTGACTGATATTTCTGAATGAATTTGATGTTTGATTGATTGATTATGAATGTATTATTATAGCATCACTTTGTGTGTTTTAGTATTTCTTTTGGATTATTATCATGGCCCACAGCAGTCACTGACTGCAAGGACCAGACTGTTTTCAGCTCAGCAAGTGAGGGGGGGTCAAAGGTGGTGGTGGTGGTGGGGGCTGTTAGCCTCTAAGTCACTTTTTAAAAGTCCTTTTTAGACTTTAGGGAAAGCCGGAGCGCCCGGAGAGAACCCACACAAACACACAAACAATGTCTGCACACGGTGATTTGTGCAGAAAACAACACTTTCAAACAGCCAACTGTCTCTGATTCTCTTGGAAAAACGTCTTTTTTGAACTTCAGGGAAAGCCGGAGCGCCCGGAGAGAACCCACACATGCACTAAAGAACGTAGAACGGTAACACAGGAAGGTCTGGGCTGGGATGGAACCATTGACCTTCGTTCTGTTCAAGTGACGTCCTGATCACCAAAACGTTTTCTGCACATGGAGCCATTTGTGCAGAAAGCAACACTTCCAGACAACTAACTGTGTGTCTCTGAGCCTGGGGAAGCCATGGGCTCCAAGTTGGCCTTTGGCCTTTTGATTTCTTCTATTTTGTTGTTTTTATTTGTCATTTTTAGCTGCTTTCCAAAATGAACCAACAAAAACCACATGAGTTGAACTTTAGAAGTCCTGAGGACAGTTGTTGTTGTGTTCTCCAGGACTAATTCACTCTTAAAAACGTCTTTTTTGAACTTCAGGGAAAGCCGGAGCGCCCGGAGAGAACCCACACATGCACTAAAGAACGTAGAACGGTAACCGGAACCCAATAAGGAACTTTTTCTTCCCTGAACTTTGTTCAAACAAACTAAAGAAGTGAGTTTTACTCCATGAAAATGTTCTATTGCTTCTCTAGTTTGTAGATTTCTTCTCAAGCAAGTCCAGCAGCTTTTTTCTGTTTGGACCTTTAAAAAAGTTCTTCATAGTTCAGTCTTCCAGCCAGAAAACCATCTATCATGTCGTGGAAGTCATCAGAGCGTTCTGCAGAGGTTTTCTGATCGTCGGTGACCTTTGATGACCCCTGACTTTGAGCGGTTTCTTTCAATAAGCTTTTCCTCCCAGAATCCTCCTCTGGTTTCCTGACTGGGGCCTTGATAGGACGGCTGACCGATGGTGGAGCCTTAGAACTGCCCTCACTGGAGGAGCTTTTGGCCTTTGGGGCATGGTGTGAGGATGTGGGAGTGGTTTCTGTGTCTTCATCGCTGTCTTCATCCCAGCTGTTGGTGTCTGAGGGAGGGTCTTGTGGTGAACCATCAGCAACATCTCCATGTGGCGATCTGCCGTCCACTGATGTGTGGCTGTCATTTCCTGCTGCTTCTTCCTGTTCTGGTTCTGGTTCTGGTTCCAGCGTTCCAGGCTCATCAGCTTTCTTTTCTGTTCTTGGCATCGTCTGGTGTTTTTCTGCAGCGTTGCTTTCCTTCCCTGGAGGAGGCATTGGCTCTTTGGAAGTGGAATGGTTTTTCTTTAGTGCAGGCAGATTTTGCTGAAGCTTTAAAAGATCCACATTTTCATAAGCAACCTCAATGTTCTTCCTTTTGACAGCAATGGCTTTTGCTTTGGAGGCCTCACAATGTTGCTCCAACTCCATCAAGGTTTCATTCTTTGCTCTGAGCCTCTCCTGTTCTGCCACAAGTAGATCCTGGATTGTCCTGTATTCCTTGCATTTACTATTGAGCTTCTGGATTCTGCTTTGCAGCTTTGAAATTCTCTTCTCGGCAGCGACTGAAGCAGCTTTTACAGCAGACAGTTGATCTTCAATGTCTTCCTGCTGGTCAACAGTTTCCAGCATTTCCCTCTTTTCCTCAGTGAGAGTTTGGATTTGTTCTTGTAAATATTGGAGAAGTTCTCGTTTTTCTTGGATTGTTTCCAGCTTTATGTTGAGTGGATAAAACAGAGACTGAAGTCTGGAAACCTCTTTTTGCAACAGGATTTGTTTCTCCATCAACAACTTTTCCTCCTTCTTCAAATGGTTGTAATCCTTCTGCAAAGATTTCTGGTCCACAAGTTTCTCACAAAGATCTTCAATTGTTCTTTGTAGACTCTCATTGCTTTCTGTTAGTCGTTGGATTTTCTCCTTTTTCAGGTAGCTTTTCTCTCGTAATGTCATTTGTTCTTTCAGTCTCTTTTGAAGTGTTGCGGCCTTTTTCTCCAACTTTCTGTTCAAATTACAGACAGCAGTTTTTTCCATCTTTAGGACCTTATGCATTTCAGCCTCTGCACTGCTGTCCAGCAACATGCTGTTGCTTCTCTGTAATTCTTGAATTAAGGCTTCATTCCTTCCTCTGACATATTCAATGTGGCTCTGCATTTCCCCAATAGTGGTGAGGGGTTGACGCCTGAAGAAAGACATTTTTGAATCTTCTCAGAGCTTCTCAGAGCTGTAAGTTCCTTGTAGAAGGTACTAGAGTCAGAGACAACAGAGTATATGCAGCTAACCTGCGGAATGTTCCGGAAGGATGATTGACATCATCATATGATGGTGTATGATGAGGTCAGTCATCATACACCATCATCATATGATGGTGTATGATGTCATGATGACATCATCATATGACGAGGTTAATCATCAGACATGTTAAAGAAAAGTCAATGTTATGATGATGTCATCATGACATCATTGAATTTTACAGACATGTTATTATTTATTTATTTTTTTTTAGAGAGAGAGAGTTTCAAAGTACGGCCTATAAGTATATAATTGTAAATCAGTACTAAAAAGTAATTGAAGGTAAATGAAGCAGACTCCTGTAATGAGACCTCCCCACCAACGGGGGCAGTAGAGTCACACTAACGGTGCCGTAGCGTAGAACAAGACCGATCTCTCCAGTGTTGATGACTGACTCTGATGCGGAAACTTCAGTCAGCCACAAACTTTTGACATGACATTCTGCATTCAACGTATTGAAATATCTGCTGCAAGGAAAGAGGGCGGGATAGACGCGCTTAAATGTTGTAAGGAAGGGTCGGTGTTTTTGTAACTGCGCAGGTTAGCTTGACGGTAGGTTAGCTGGCGCTGCTGTGCTGACTGACTATCGGCTAGTTGTTGTTCTCCCGTAAAGTGCCTCCTCTCCGGTAACACATGAGTGTGTCGCTAGTCGTCGTTCGCCTGGAAATAGCTGACCAGTCTCCTCCTCCACGAGGCTTCCAGTACTGCGCCGGTGAGTCGGAACTTTCAGGGAGCCCGCCGTTAGCCGTTAGCTAACCGGTTAGCTAACGGCTAACGGTGGGCTTCCCGGCGGCAGGGACAGTTCTGTGGCTCCACATAACTGCAGGAGAACGTGTGTTTTGTTGGTCTGGAGCTCACAGAGGAGGTGTCGTTGTTGTGCAGTTGAAGGTATGTCCGAGGAGCAGCTGCAGGACAAAGCTCTGGGTCTGGCCAAACTGAGCCTGAATGGGAAGTCGGAGCTGGAGAGAGCCGCCGTCCTGCACCAGCACATCGGCAGCAGAGCCATGGGGGACATGGTCATCGAGACCTTCGAGGCCGGCCAAGGTAAGGACGCTTCAGCCCCCGGTCCAGAGGTGCGGCTTCCACAGAGAATGACAGTCATCAGCTGTTTCTGCTCCTTCCAACCTCTGGTCTCATCAAACATCACCCACGTGTTGGGCTAATTCTTTGGAGGAGCTCATCATCTGACTCACTGTGAAGAGCTTAAAATACAACGTCATAAACATAATTTAATCAAACAAATTCCATTATAAAGTAGTTTGTCGTCTCTGGGTGGAGGGAGTGGCCCTGCCCCGGGTGGAGGAGGGAAGACCGGAGCGTGAGGCTGACAGGTGGATCGGAGCGGCGTCCGCCGTTACGCCGGTCGCTGTACCGGTCCGTTGTGGTGAAGAGAGCTGAGCCAGAAAGCAAAGCTCTCAATGTACCGGTCGATCTTCGTTCCAAAACTCACCTGTGGTCATGACCCAAAGAACCAGGTCCAGAATACAAGCGGCTGAAATGAGCTTAAATCTGGAGAACACGCAAACAGAGAAAGAACCCAGCTGGGATTTGAACCAGCAGCTGTGAGGTGAGAGTGCTAACCACTACCCCCCCCCACACCATGCAGCCCAGTTTAAACGCATTCAAACATCTAGTCTGATCAATAATTTCCCCGTTAGCAGACATTTTTAAACAACTAACTGTGTTTTATTGAAGCGTTCAATAACTGTCAAAGACAAAAAAAATTGTCAGCAAACGGGACACCACAGCTCGTTTGTCCGGCGTTGCTTGTTTTGGTTGGTTCTGATCCATTTTCAGCCACGTCCGTCACCCCACGTGATACGAAGAACAGCAGCTTTTCTCATGCAGATGTTTACTTCCTGGTTGGAACTGTAAGTTCTGTTCTGGTGGACTAAATTCTAGGCTAAAATTGGCTGCAAATGCTGCAGAAATCAGTGATGTGAGAGAAAAGTTTCCCTCAAACTCCTGACGTGTTTCCGTCGTTATCGTCTTCAAATGCCTGACGAGCCCACTCTCCCCGCTCGCTGAAGGAGGCGACGTTGAGGCGGACAGCTCGGCTCGGGACGCCCACACGGAACCGGAGAGTCCGGGAGGAGCAGAACCAGCGCCTGTGGACGGCGCCGTCAAAGGAACGGCGCCGGACTCGCCCTCCAAGCAGCTCCCAGATCAGATCTCCTTCTTCAGCGGAAACCCCTCGGTGGAGATCGTCCACGGGATCATGCACCTCTACAAAACCAAGTGAGGAGGCGGGACACCGCCGTTTAGCTTTAGGATTTGACTGAAGTCAGGAATCTGGAGTGATTTCTTGGTTGAATGCTATAAATCCTTCAACCTTTGTTCTTCTGTTTCTCTTTCTTTATTCTAGTATCTTCCTCCATTTTTTGCAGCTTAACTCCTACAATCTTTCATCTATTGTAACCATTCAGCTATTTAAATGTTCAGCTCTTTCAGCTTTTTCCAGCTGTGACTTTTGGTCCTTCAAATCTTTGAACTTTTCCAGATATTCCAGGATTATCTGGACTAGATGTCCTGTCCATGGTATCTGGGCGTAATGACATGTTATGTGAGCCACAACATCGGCGGTTGGAATCTCAGTGCTGGCATTCGTCACAAACACATCTTTTTTGTCATTGTGCTGTTTTCCCTTTATTTATGGTCAACTTTGATCGTTTCTTTCTTTTTTTGTGCCAATTATTCCCCTTTACGTTTGGTTTTCCTTCAGCAACACGGCATCAACCCTGACTTTTCTTCTGGAAATGCAGCTCCTTCTGGTTAAAATGATATGTAAAGCCTTTTGGGCTTCAGCAGAACCAGATCCACAAACGTTCTGCTTGAGGCTTTTTGAAAACATTCTGTTCTGAATCTGATCCGATCTTTCTGCAGAAATCTTCCAGAAGACAAACAGGGTTTCTTCTTTCACCGTTTGCTTTTCAGAAACCAGGTTTTCCCGTTTTATGACATTTAAAAACGGGCTCACTCGGGCTGCTGAAGCAATCGTTGCCTTTAGGCTCATCCACGACCCGAGCTGTCAACACAGACGTACCGCAAACAGCCATGTGGGGGCGCTGCATCCCCTCCAACTGCTTCAGCCAAAACCAAACCAGACTTTTCTGGAGCAGATCAGTGAGGACTTCTGCTTCGATGTGATCTCACTTTTCTGGAAATATAAGAAAACCGACAAGTCTACTTCTGTTGAGTTGCAGCGATCCACACGGAAAACTGGTTTATGCTGCGGTCTTTAAATGAGCGCTTCCATCATTTAAAAAAAAAAAAAAGCGTTTTCCAAAAGCCTGTGTGGTTGTAGGGTGTAGTTTCTGCAGGAGTCCATCAGAAATTCACCTCAGAGTTGTGGACTGTTGGCAGCAGCATCCTGCGCTGATATCCCACAATCCCTGTGTTCACACGCTCTCCTGTTAGCCTACAGCCCCCCCACACCCCTGAGCCAATGGTAAATGGCGTGTACTTCTATAGCGCTTTACAGTCACACACACAGTCACACACTGGTGGCGGCTCCGCTGCCAAACACTGGCGTCCGCCTGCCACCAGAGGCAAGGTGGGGTTCAGTGTCTTGCCCAAGGACTCATGGGTGTGCAAGGCAGGAATCGAACCTGCAATCTTACGATCGTGGGTCGACCGCCCTACCGCTGCACCACAGCCGCCCCAATATTAGCCGGTAAACAAGAACAGCGAGTAACATCAGAGCCATCCGGCCGTCCGGTCTTGAACCCAACGGCGTGTTTTTATCTGCTCCTGATTCATTTGAGTAAAGAAATACTCGGAAATGAGATTTGACGCCTAATTTTCTTAAAACATGTTAAAATTCACCATTTTCGTCAGAGTGGATCTGGAACTGTTAAATCAGACACGTTTGTATCCCTGCCCTCACCCTGAGTTTCTCACTGCTGCACTTCTACATCTGCTCCTTTAAAGATCTGTGAAACCGTGACAGAAGTCGCTTCTCTGTTTTAGCAGATCTCAATGTTAACATGAAGATTTAGTGATTTCAGCGGCTGAGTTTGCCCTCTGACCCTTTAGGGCTGGAGCCGGCGGTATCTAAAGGACACGCGCTCTTTGACATTTGACAGGCCGCAAATCTTTCATCTTTTGGTGGGTCGGCGTCTATCGGCTCATTCGGACTCACAGAAAAGCAGCTTTTCAAACCGCTTAGCGCCGCCATGCATCAGCTAACGTTCTGGTGTAGAACGCTGCTTTTCTCTGCCTCAGAATCCGGTGGAATTGCGTCTGATTATCCAGCGTAGATGGTTGAAGGCCTGCAGTCGTCATAAATCCTGGAGCTGGAGCTCCGGGCTTTGGTAAAAGAACCTCTTCATCTCTGTCACTGCAGTAAAATGACGTCCCTGACCGAAGACGTCCGCCGCAGTGCCATGGTTTGCATCCTGACCGTCCCGGCGACCATGACCAGCCACGACCTCATGAAGCTCATGGCGCCGTTCAACGAGGTCATGGAGCACATGAAGATCATCCGCGACTCCACGCCCAACCAGTACATGGTTCTGATCAAGTTCTGCTCCCAGGTGAGCGTCTGGGCGGGGCGGGCCGCGTGCTTGTTGCGTTTCTTTTGGTGCCGGCGTCATTGTTGGCGTTGTGTGTTTTTTAGGGAGACGCTGACAGCTTCTACGCCACCTGTAACGGGCGGCAGTTCAACTCCATCGAGGAGGCCGTCTGCCAGGTGGTTTACGTGGAGCGAGCCGAGGTCATCAGGTCTCAGGAGGTAAACTAACCGGTTCTGCAGATTCCTGAGATGACCCCGGTCACCTCTGGGAGACGCCGCCCTGACCTCTGACCGTTAAAACCTCGCCGTTTTGGGTTCAGCGCCCCCAGCGCCGCTGCCCAGATCCGACGCGTGTTCGTAAAAACTCCAGTGATTTCCTCCGAGTCATTTGAGGAGAACTCTTTAAATTCTTTGCATTTACCCTGAAGGTGAGGAGGACTTGAAGCTTCTGTGAGGCGTTTAGATACTTAACTACTAATGAGGTCACGCTTGTTTCACGCCAGCGGTCATTCTTGTGTTGCATTAAATAAAGAACTTCTAAAACGTCCTGGTCTGATGGGGAAACACAAAAAAGGCTTTTTACTCACAATAGAGAAACAAGCAGAATCAATCTGTGCATTTTATTTTGAAGGGCTGATGTGGCGGGTGTTCAGGCTGAAGGAGCTTTTATTGTATTTACTGGCTTCAGCTACAGTCTGCGTCCTTCCTCTGGAGATCAGGTCGGGGTTTTCTTCTCGCTCCAGAGTATTTTCCTGATTAGTTTATTGATGGAAGGACAGGAGACTGTGGTGGGAGCAGCCATGACGCTGAGGATGGAGCATTGAATCCACCAGAGGAACAGATCACGGCAGATGTTCTGGAGATCCATGCAGGGAAGCAGATGGAGACGTTTGGACACATGGTGATGTTATGAAGACATCATAACGTGATGATAACAAGGAGGAAGACAAAGAGGAGGTGGTTCATGTAGAGGAGAGGGTTTGATTTGCCGTGGTGAAAGAAGAAATGTAGCTTCCGTGACGCTGAGAGTCCGTGTCAGAGGTTCCTTTAATTCTAAGAACATTTCAGGCTTGTTTTTTTTTCTTCTTCTCCGACTTTTTTTGCTGTCAATGCTTCTGTAATCGCTGCACATCCGGAGAACTCTGAATCATCGTGGCTTTAACTATAAACAGTTATTGTTTTGCAAAGAATTGTGGGATTAAATAATCCTCTTGGATGGTCTGGTGTTTCCTCTGCTAAAGGAGGTCATGGAGGAACCACAGACCTCCTTTTCTCTCTCATCTGGTCAAATTCATGTCGTCCTTAAAGCAGATTTTCCCGTCTGACCCCTTGCAGTTCCTCTTCTGTCCTCTGGGGGTCTGCGGTGGTTCGACGTGTTTTTGTTAGACATCTCATCTACTAAGAAGCTTCACCTCGTCTGCTCCTCAAGAAGGAAACATTTTCACGATCACCTATCAGACAGCCTGGACTCAAACCTCCAACCTCACGCTTTGCTTCTCACGTCCCTCCTCAGGGGGCCAGTCTGCCGGTGATGGAGCTCACCGAGCTGCCCAAGTGCACCGTGTGCCTGGAGAGGATGGATGAGTCGGTGAACGGCGTCCTCACCACTCTGTGCAACCACAGCTTCCACAGCCAGTGCCTGCAGCGGTGGGAGGACGCCTCGTAAGTCCCACCGGAAGACTCACAACCTAGCGGGATTCGATCCAAACACGGGTTTGGTCGTCCTCTGGGTGCTGCTGGTTTCTCGTTCTTCTCTGTTGGGTTTTCCCTCCGAGCTCGGACCTGAAGCCCGGCGTTCTGGATGCTTCTCCAGGTCACCTGCTGATGGTCAAAGCTCTGCTGTGTTTCATTCAGGTGTCCCGTGTGCCGCTACTGTCAGACCCCAGAGCCGGTGGAGGAGAACAAGTGCTTCGAGTGCGGAGTTCAGGAGGTGAACGCCGCGCCTTTGGAGCGTCTTCGCCGACTCTTCGTCTGGTTTTTATACGCCTCTGCGTGTCTCACAGAACCTGTGGATCTGTTTGATCTGCGGCCACATCGGCTGCGGTCGCTACGTGAGCCGGCACGCCTACAAGCACTTTGAGGAAACGCAGCACACGTACGCCATGCAGCTCACCAACCACCGCGTGTGGGACTACGCCGGAGGTACGCTGAGCCCCGAACCAACCTCAAAGAGACTTGGTGGTCCAAAAGCATGGAAAGCTTACCGAAAGTCCAGAAAAGTCGCAGCTTTTCACAGAATCAAAGAAGCTCCGTTTCTAAAGGATTAGACTTCTCTGTGAGGAGAGAAAATAAAATACAAAGGAGGGCGGGGGCGCCAGATCTCACCCAAATGCAAAGAGAAACAGATTAATGATAATAAATAATGCATAAACAAACATTGGCCTTAAAGTTCCACTGTGTTTCTATTCCCAGTGGTCTTTTAATGATTATTTTGTGCAGAGCAGCAGGACTATTGGCACCTACGTTAGCCTAGCAAATTTCCCAGCATGCCTTTGTTTACATTTTCTCCCGCTAGGCAACAAGCACCTAGCGTAGCAATAAAAATGGCGAGCAATATCAGAGCCGTGCCGCAGCAGACGGCAGCTCAGACGGGGAAAATGAAGACGGAAGCAGGGAAAGAGAGACTTTAGCCGCCCATGTGTCCTAAACCCGAGCTCTTCCAATCATCCTGTTCTCCTTTGCTTCTGATCCAACAGGATTTGCATAAAACATTATTCAGGAACACAGTTTTAATCTTAAACTCTTTGTGTAAGTCCTCCATTATGAGAAAAAAGCTACAAGAACTCGTTAAAAACACCCAAAACGGCATTTTCATTGGAGTGGGTCTGTAACTGCTGCAGGCCAAATAATAATAATAATAATAATAATAATAATAATAATAAATTGTGCAAAATCCTAAATGGTCCTTGACTGCTTTGGGCCATAAAGAAACTAAGTAAACAGAATAAACGTTTTTCTCAGCAAAGAGCAGAACATCGTGCAGATTTTCAAAATAAAACGTCTGCTGACACCATTTCATATGAAGTGGAATAAAGTTCCTTTAGTTTAACTAAATGAAACCAAAATCTCATCAAGTTTTAATGTCTGAAGCAACGTTTTTGCTCCTGATTTAAACTCACTGACTTACAGGCTTGTTTGGTGACAGAAACGTTACTCCTGCATGTGATGTGTGATATTAGTGATCAATATTGCCATGACGATAAAACTTCCAATAAATGAATAAATGGCCAAAAAAACAATGACCCTCGTCTACATAGGAGGCCAACATCTAACATGAAAGCTCCATCCGATTGGTCAAATGCTTGAAGGGATTTATTCAATTCGATAAATACTTAAAGCTCTCTCAGGACTGTTTTGGTACATTTCAGGTTTACCATTTATTGTGATTTTTGCCGACTTCTGTGGTATGGATATTGCACAGCTTGAAATTGCGATGACGATAAATTTGCGATTCATTGTGCTACTTCTAGAATATAAATCACTCATGTTTGCAGTTGTTTTCTTCCCTTTTGCTGTTTGGTCTGAGAGATCCGGGGATCATCTCCACAATCCTGAATCAAAACTTTTCAGGAAATTCACGTCGTTAGGAAAATCCGGTTTTACGAAACGGATTCAAACTGAATAAATGCCAAACTTTCATCCATGAAATCAGGAATTCTTACTTTAAAAATAGAAAAAAATGTCGAGAAACGTCTTCACAGGAAAATGAATGGATGCTGCATTTATCCAAGTCGCTTTGATTTCAGTTTCTTTCTTAAAAAAAGGAGCAAATCTTTGTGACTGTCAGTGAAGGAGACGTCTGCTTAAAAATGCCTTAAAAAGTGACATAACTTCCCTCAGAATAGGGGCGGAGCCTCTCCGTCCTCCGGTTTACACTCAGTTTCTGCATCTCTGTTGGTTTTGTGGTGCAGAAACTCTGAAGTTAAGAACAAACCGAACTGGGGCAGCAGTTTAGTTCGCCGTCGCTCCTGTGCGGCATCAACAGGAAGCTGTCCTTGAATGACCTTTGCTCTTTTCTCCATAAATCAACTAACTCCTTTGTAGAATGGAAGCCAGAAGGACTTTAACGGGATTTCTGCTGAAATTGTGAACAGATAACTACGTCCACCGGCTCGTGGCGAGTAAGACCGACGGGAAGATGGTGCAGTTTGAATGTGAAGGAGACACCTGCCAGGACGAGAAGGTCGACGGGCTCCAGCTGGAGGTTTGCTCTTTCTGCTCTCTTATCCCCGCCGAGTCGCCTAAACGCTTCTAACGGTCCGGCGCCGCCCGCAGTTCTCCTACCTGCTGACCAGCCAGCTGGAGTCCCAGAGGATCTACTGGGAGAACAAGATCGTTCACCTGGAGAAGGAGACCGCAGAGGAGGTGCGGAGGTGGGCGGGGTGGGAGCGTGCGGCCGGGCGGCCGGCCAGGCTCATCCTCTCTCTCTCTCTCTGTGAGCACAGATCAACAACATGAAGGCCAAGTTCAAGGAGACGCTGGAGCGCTGCGATAACCTGGAGCAGAGGCTGGGAGAAATATCCAAGGAGAGGCAGAGTTTGGAGAAGAAGTAGGTTTCACCTTTTTAGACACTTTGGGTCAAACGTTGAAGCAGAATGTTAAACATCTGTGCAGACGGGAAATGAACGGCTGCAAAGCTGAACGACTTCCCTGGAGGTTTCACTCCCAAACAGATGGATTAAGTCAGGAATACCGGCTGAAACGCAGCTTCATCCTGCAGACGCTGTGAACTGTAGTTCTGTGAAAACCCGCTGACGTCTGTGGCGTTTGAACGTTCAGGTCCACTCAGCTGAGCGGCCGGGTGCTGAAGCTGAGCCAGGAGCTGAAGGAGGAGCAGGAGATGAACCGCTGCCTGAGAGCCAACCAGGCGCAGCTGCAGGCCCAGCTGGCCGAGGAGGAGCGCAAAGCCAAGGAGAGCGGTGAGTGATGTCACTTCCTGCCCCGGGGGACGCCACGCCTCCCAGCTGCTGGGACTTTTCCTGTTCGTCAGCGCTTGAATGTCAGAACTAAACTAAAGAACAAAAAAATCTATAGATGGACGCATCAAACCGGGAAGATAAGAAAATTAACTGGAAAATAAAGAAATATATACAAATATTCACATGCATTTCCATATATCCACATAAACATATGGATATATGGAAAACGATGTCATTATAAATACTCTGACTCATAAATAAACATATTTATACTTATACATACACTATATGACAGATCAAATCCATTAAATGTAAACATTTTTTATTATTTTGCATAATTATTATAATGCAGTTTTTATTTTAGGTGCAGATTATTTGATAAATCCATACGTATCAATGAATTCAGGTAAAAAAGAGGAGGTTCTACATTATAACATATCAAAGGTACATTTTAGTTTATTTTTATTGATTTATTTATTTTATTTCCACAGAACGATTCAATCTGCAAACCTTTTTCTGTGACTTATCTTTCTTAAGGATCAAAAAGGAGTTTTTTTTTTTTTGGTTGCTTTGTTTATGATTTAATGTCGTCTCCCTTTTGTTGTAATCGGGCCTTCTGTGTCATGTTTTATTTCTGCATCAGAACAGCGTAATGAAGCCGGTTCATGTTTCTAACTGTCCCAGTTTGGTGTCAAACGGCGGCTTTCGTGACGGTCTGTAGACCTCCAGACGTTTGTTTTTTCAGATCTTGGGCTCATAATTGCAGATTTTCATTTCTTCAGGTTGAAGTTCTTTGTCTAGTTTTGTTTTTGTGCATAACCCGCCATCTGTGCGTCTGCAGCTTACAGAAGCGACGCCGTGTTCCTCTGCTTCTGTCAAACTTCCGTCAGCCTCTGTATCGGACCCCTCCCCTCAGGGAGCTGACACCACAGAACCCCCCCCCAGAAACCATTTTTTGGTTTAACCCACTGGGTGTCACTGGATTTGAACCATCACTCTCAGGATGGACACTCGACCACACACCGCAGAGCTAATTATTATTTCATTTGTTATTAGGCGCTAATTGTTCTAGCCTGCTTTTGGACCTGTTGCCGTGGTAACGTTCAGGCAGAATTCTAAACTAAAGTCTTGGTTCCACCCTGCCCCTAAGGGTGGATGCGGGTGATCTGCGGTGAGAAACGGTCAAGCCTGTGCGGGACACCCCCGTAATGGTAATGGTACGTTCCATTTTCATGTTGTCCCTTGAGGTGGCCGTTCACGCCTTTGGTTACCTTAACCCGTCAGAACCGAGACCCGTTTTTAAAAAAAGACAACGATGTGGGACACACCACAGACCGAGTGGACCCCACAGCACCTGTCTGATGTTTTACTGTGACGTTCATGTCGTCACAGGGTGTTATGGGTAAAAATACAGCCGCTCTTCTCTACGATCCTCCCAGGCAACCAAAACGTCACATGACCCGACCCATTCGGCTTAAAGTGTTGTTGATGCATAGAATATTTACAGGACCCATAGAAATGAAGGCATATGTACTAAATAATGATGTTTAGAATGTCGAAATAGGAAATTCAGTATTTTTTTAACCACAAAACTGTCATTAAAATGATGGTTTTGTGGTTAAAAATACGACCAACACAAACTCTGCACTGCAGTAAACTCTTTAGGTTCATATGCTTGAAGAAATTAGATTATTATCTTTCTCTGCCAAGTGTAACGTGGAGATTTATAACCGCGCCCCCCCCCCCCCCCTCCCATTCATTTCCCATTGAGGGTGGGGCTGTATTCACTCATTTACAGAACATGTGAGGTCGGTCTCTGTTCTTTACTTTCATCAGGTCTTGGATTCTTCACTGTGTGTCCTCGGGGTGTCGTGAACCGTTTTAGGAGAAGGATCCAACAAAAGCCGCGGTTCTGAAGCTGGAAGGAACCGCAGGCTTGGATCCAAACCGTTTGGGCCTCAGAGGAGTTCTGTTAGAGTCAGCAGCTCCTCTGCCAAAGCAGACAGAGTTCCTCCTGTGGGGGAGTTTGCAGCAGTAAAAGTTGTTTTCTTGGCGGATCGGGGCCTCAGATGTTTCTCACACGGTTTTGGTTCTTCTGGAAGTTTCCACGTCCCGTTTGTCCTTCATCCTGCCTCTGTCTTTCATCATCATCATTTCTTAAATGCGTGGGCGGATGATCCTCCACCAGGTGTCTATCATCAGAAATAACACAGATGAGCTGAATTAGAAGTTAACGGAAGCAACGCATCATCTGTTCACTTCTGATAATCTGCTGGGATCACTGCTTACTGATTTGGTCTGGCTCCAACATGGCGGCGTACGTATTTCGAGAAAATGGCGACTGAATTGAATTCATTTGGTTGGAGCCGGAAGGAAGCCATGAGTGACGTCACGCTCACTTAATCCAGTTCTCTTCTACAGTCAATTGTGTCTGTTCTGACTTTCAATGGATGCCATGCAGCCCATCAGAGTCAAGTATTCACCCAGACAATATTATAACGATGGGGTTTATTCAAACACTCTCCTCCCGTGTTCAAAGATCGTTCAACTCCAGAGGCGCTCCACTTCTGTCCTTCTGCTTAGTAACTAAAGAGGCAGCTCTTTGAAATGGATTCAAAAATGTCTGATCTGCTGTAATTCTGCCAAAACCACAAACCTGTTTGACTTCCTGCTGCAGGTTTTTCTTCGTTTTCCTCTGGTGGGGGCAGAACTCAGAAGGTTGGAACATGCAAACGTCCGCTCTGCAGAAGGGTTTGTTGTTGTTGCTGTCGGCCCGACGGCGGCGTGCCGCTGCTTTACTTCCTGTTTGCAGGAGAACTTCCTCTTTTCACGATGGAATTTGCAAACCGTAAACAAATTAAACGAAGTCTGCAGAATGGGTTCTGCAGACTTCAGGCTGCGGCGCTTTGGAGAGTCTTCCTGGGGAGTCCAGACGGCAGGAGGGGTTTCTGCAGAAACCTTTGGCCGAACCGCCTCACGTTCTCGTCAGGCGGCTTCTCCAGAAACCCTTTTTGATGCCACAGGCGGTTTTCGGGTGTGGGGGGGTGAAAAGTGAAAATTCAGTTGACTTGTTTATTCATAGCCAGGCCGGTTTGAGCTGCTTTTCCTCGAATAAGTGCAATCAATGCAACTGAATTTCCTTTGAGTTTCATCGGTAGACTTTCGATCAAAACGGAAAATTTCAAACAAATGTGAAAAAGAATTTGGTGCAAATTGAATTGTTTTTTCTTTTTTCTTTTTTTTCGGGTCAGCTGCATAAACCAAATTTAGAAAAAAAAACCACAACTTTCTTTTTTACAAAAGCAAAAAGAGTTTTCTGGTTTAGATCTATGGAACGATTTTTTGTTTCCGAACTCGATCTGTTTACAATTTTGACTGAAATATTATTTTATTAAAGGCCAAAAAATTCAGCTTTTCTTGCAATTTTGAGCCTTGAAGTCCCGCTCCAGTCATCTTTAGATCGACCCCATCAAAACGTTCCCCGTGGTCTCTTTAACTATGATGATGCCGTTTTTAGCCCACATCAAAAATCCTGTCGTTTTTTTTTTTAAGGACATCGTTTCTGCAGAAGTTCAATAGAAATTCACTTCTGAGTCGTGGGCGGGACTGTTGGCACGGAGCAAGCCCACGCCCACTTCCTGTCACCTATAATTTACGAGACGAGGTCAACTGAGACGTTCCCGCATCTGTTTGTCAGACAGCGGATGCTTTAGAAGGGGGCGGAGCAGGGAGCTTGTGGCTCCGCCCAGCGTATTTTCTACATCACAAATATGAATTTTGCTCCTGTTTCACAATTATTCAAGTAAAAAAAAAACTCATAAATGCAATTTTGAGATAAAATTTCTTAATATATGTCATCCATCATCAGAAAAATGCCACAGCATCGTGTTAAAAACAAACATGATGATGTCATGCTGACATTGTAACGCATCCATAGATTATAAAAGAATGAAAACGTTTGCCAAATTTATTTTACATGATAGGAGAATCTGAAACACTCCTCTCTCACTTTACTCTCATTTGAGGCTTTTTGTGGTGAAAGTATGTGTTTTCTAGCAAACCGTGAGCTGCGGTTCGCTAGCTGCGTCTGCTTCTTCTCATTGAACACTTCCTGCGGAACCGTGGCAGCTTTGGATGTGGTTCTGTGGCACCGGAAGGAACCACGTCACCCGTTAACGCCGAGGCACAAACCCACTGTACCGCTTCTCACAGCCTTCATCAGCACTTTCAGGAAAGTCTGTAGGAAAAGACGTTAGTCTGGTTTCTTCTCACACCGCCTCTTGGTGCCATAATAGTCAGACATTGTCCCAAATTCATCACTGAACAGAATCAGGAAGTGAATCCAATCGATTATTGCTTCAATTATCCTAAAAATGAGCTTTCATAAGGTTGCTAGGAAGGAAACTTGTGTTCAGGTAAATCTCATCTGAGGACTTTCTAAACCGTCACATTCAGGTCAACCAAAGAAGAGTGGAGCGTAAAGTGCTGAGTCATGGTAAATTCATCATGAAAGATCAATCTGCATGAATCGTTTTCACCAAAAACTCCTCAGCAGCTGCAGTGATTAGAAAATCCCTCCTGAAACCTGGTTCCTAATTTTTATTCCGTTTTAAAGACGTTCAGTTTATCTCTACTTCAAACTACTTTCAAACTAGATTTAGGGTTTTACACTAGCACCACATTTTAGACTTCCTGTTTGAAGCTGCTTTCAAAAGGAAAGGAACCGGAACCTTGTCAGATCACTGGGTTAAACCACAAGGTGTCTGGTGTAAAATTAGTCACTTAGCAGAAGTTTTTGTCAAAGCGAGAAGCTCTCCGGGCGAGGAATGTGGGGTCATCTGGACCCGCCGCCTCTAGAGGTCTTTGACCTCGTATCCTTGGCCAAGAGGGAAACCAACACAGAGCTAAAGAGAACTCAGAACAATAAAAGGTTATGATGTAATGCTCAGCTAAATAAAGAACGTGATGAGCTGCTTTTTACTGTTTTTAAAAGGTAACATTTTCCTTGTTGTTAATGTGGTGTAAGAGTGGGTGTGGCTTTTTCTTGTTAGGATAGAGTGGGTGTGGCTTCTTTGTGTGACAATAAAGAAAGTGGGTGTGGCTTCTCTGTGTGATCAATCTTTATTTGAATAGCACTTTTCATAACATAAAGTGGCTTCCCTGTGTGATGAACGTGGACTTGTTGTGTTATTTTATTGGTAAATCTTTTTTTTCGTTAACTGTTGTTTCCCAAAGTCTGCATAAATGTGCTGAGTGAACCAAAAGCAAAAGTCCTTCACGCTTAAAGCCCAGAAGACATTTGTTGCTGGGTTGTCCAGAGTTAAAGAGCGTCTGTGCTTCTTTTTGTTTGGAGGAACAAAATATCTGAACTATTTCTGAACTCTAAGGCCGCCTTTACACTGCACGGTTCAAGTGACTCAATTCCGATTTCTTCGTCTCACGTGGCACAGATCGGATATGATCGGTGAACGTGTAAGCAGGACAAAAGCGCATGGATTCCGTTTTTCTCAGATCGGATACAGGCCTCTCTCATATGTGGAAATAAATCGGAAACGAATCGGATACGCGCATTTGCGTGTGCCATGTAAGCAGACAGATCGGATATTCCCCAGTAAATGCGAGTCGTACGTCAGTGACGTCAACTCAGGACACCACCAACTAAGATCACATGACTTATTAAAGTGCTTTTGTGCGCTGATTCTGCTGTCAGCGTGTTACCTTTTAGCCTCAGGCTTCAGACCGTAGTCAGAAACCGCTGTTATGTCCGGTCTGGACGCAAACGGTAACTAATGAAGCGGGACACCGTTGCTATGGAACAGGCTAGAAGCCGTTTATGTCTTTGGGGGGCGTGTATGATGGGCACAGTGTGTGTGTGCGTTTGTGTGTGTGCGCGCGCGTGCTTGCGTGTGTGTGCGTGTAACTTAAGGAGAGGAAAGCGGGTGTGAGCGCGGAGCGGGGGACTGTCGGAGAACCGAAAATTAAAAATAAGGTGTATCGCCCAAAAGTTTTGGAGTCTTTCTTAGTCCACTCTGGAGGCTGAGGGTTCAGAACGGAAAAGAGAACCCCGAGGACATCTCCCGTGTGTTTCTGACCACGGTCGGAAAAGAGAAGTCATCGCGCAGGAAAGGTTCAACACTTGGATCAAACTGTTCGGACAGCACAACGTCTGCAAACACTTCCTCATTCAAAACTCAGAGAAAGCCGAGCAGCCCCTCTTCTTTTCCTCTCCTGTCCATCCCCTCAGAAGCGCCCAAGGCAACGCCTCCTTCCGTCGCCGCCTTGCCTCCATGACAACCGCAATCACAAAAGTCTGAAGGAGGTCCGCGGAATGCGGAAATGCTGCTACATAGTCCTCAGAACGTCTATGTTTGATAGTTTCAGCATTGTAAAGTGTAAATGCAAAAATCAGATACGGGTCACTTTTAAAAGATGATGTAAGCGGGTCGTCAAAAAAATCGGATATAGTCAGAAAATCGGATATGAGCATCAAGACCTGCAGTGTAAAGGCGGCCTAAAAGTCACACATTCATCCATTACATTTGTTGTTTTAGTTTTTATTCTCTCTCTTTGTTCTCTCTTTAGTTCTGTTAATTTGTCGTCACACGTTAAAATGTCAAATAATAATTTCCGATCATTTTCTGTAAAAGCGTGAATTGAATCAGTAAAATCCCATTTTCTGGTTGTTGGTTCACAGAAACATCCAGTCCTGTTTCCTCTAAACCTACCTGTGTTGTCGGCTAAAGTGCTGGTTTGCGTGTTTTGTGCAGAACGGCGTTGACTTTGCCGCTCTGTTTCCAGGGGAACGTAAAGACGCCGTCATCGCCGAGCTGCAGGAGCAGCTCAGAGACGTCATGTTTTACCTGGAGACGCAGCAGAAGATCGAGCAGCTGTCGTCCGAGGCTCGCAGCGAGATCCAGGACGGGCAGATCGACATCCCCGCCAGCCCCGCGGACGGCGCCGTGGGCTCGGCCGCCGCAGGCCCCTCCTCCGGCCGGGGCCGCAGAGGCCGGGGCCGGAAGAGGAAGTAGCGTGGAGGGAGCATGGACGTGCAGGAAACTGTGGCCGTCCGGTTGCACAACACGTCAACATTATTGTGACAAAACGTTCAAGATGCAACAGAGCCTCTTCACCGGACATGGCGGCATCTGCGGGAAGAAACGGCGGCGTCTTCAGCAGTGATTTGATCTTCAAGACAGCAAGGAATGTAAATAAAAGTTATTTATTGACACCATCTGGTTGGACATTTATCCATGTTTGGTTCAAAGTTAAACATTTTCTTTTTTACAGGATGAAGGTTTCCTTTGACAGACAATGGTCTTCAGTGTTTTATTAAAACTCTTCAGACCAGCTTTCCTTTCAAATCAATCGCTGGAACGTTTTCAGGAAGTTTGAGGAGGAAAGATCTCATTTCCTGGTGTTTGTTTTTTCTCCACAGTGGAGTTTATTAGAGAAAGGGAAAGTCCAGGGACAGGAGCCAGGGACGCTTTCAGGAAGTTTCAGTGCTGCAGAGTCTGTAGGTGAAGGTCAGCAGCAGGAGGAGGAGGATGAGGATGGAGCCGCTACGTTTGTGAGGTGAAGGTGGTAAACCCTCTACCAAAATGTTACGGCTGAAATAGTTCCAGAAGGTCCAGAAACTCGGCAGCTTTCTGGCTTTCTCTGCTGGATTCTGGGTTTTTAGGAAAAATAAAAATAACATTTTAGCTGTTTTCCTATAAAAATATTTTAAAAAAAGGTGTCATTCATAAAAACGGCTTCAAATTTGCTTTAAAATTCCCAAAGTTCAAATGTCAATCCTCCAAAACAGGACTGCTGTTATAACAGCTTCTGTCACAAACAGAACTCTGACTTTAACCCACCAAAAGCTGTTCCCAGAGCCCCGCCCCTTTCCATTTGGGGTCATAGAAAAGCCCAAAGATCCCTGGAGTGTCACGTCACCCATAACAGATGGTTTACTTCCAGCTCCAACCCAATGAAGTCTTCCGTTCTTTATTTCTTCGCCATGCAGACGCCGCCATGTTGGAGGCAAACGGCATCAGTGAGCTGTGATTGTGATTGGTTGTGTCACTGTTTCTAAGGCAACCACTCTGGCCAATCAGGAGTGAGCTTCTTAAAAGGCCAAGAAATCTGTCAAATGTTTTGAATGTGTGGGGCCAGCAGGCTCCACCCACTTTTACTGAGGCATCTGATTGGTCAGTGTATAACTTCAACAACAACAAAGGTGTCAGATCCAGAACGGTTCTTCTGACCGATAAAATGAAAAATGAACAGCTGTTTTTTTGGCTTCTTGGAGCCACTTCCTGTTTGGAACGCCAGGGGGAGGAGCCACTCAGTCCAGTTCTGAGATACAGTCAATGTTTGACACCAGAAGGAGTTCATACCGTAGTCTGCAGTGGTTGGGAGACATTCAGGTCTAGAAATCTTTTCCACAGAGGACAAATTAGCATCAACGGTAGTCAGGAGCCGTAGTTTGAATCCCATTTTTCTCATTTTTAGTCCATCTTTTACATTTATTTTCATTAAGTTCCTGCAGTTTGTGGAAGTTTCTATCAAAAGCAAATCATTTCAAAAGTTTGGAACCTCCTTATGCCGTCTGTGTGGTAGGAGCTTCTGCAGTACGTTTGTGGCGCAGTGGCAGAGCGGTCGGCCTCTGTCTGCAGGTTCAGCTCTGTCTGCCCGTGCGTGCGTGCGTGCGTGCGTGCGTGCGTGCGTGCGCTAAACCCCCACGCTGCCTCCGGCGGCCTGCCTGCACGGCCCCTCTGGGGTTTTGTGAAGAGCCTTGGTCCCTTTTTGAATCTGGCGTCCGGAGAAAAGTGCAGCCGCTCTGAACGGAGGCGGTTTAACTTAAAGCAAACCACATCGGTCGATGTAAATAAAGGTATCAATAAATTAGGAAGTGTTTGTTTGTTTCGGTTTTGTGCTGCATAACCAGTTTGTGGGGGTTAAACAGGATGTTTGTCGCCCTGATAAACATCGATCTGTAGATCTGATGACGTTCAGGTCACCAGGTTGACCTCTGCAGCTCTGTTTCCTCCAGACGAGCGGAGGACGAAGTGATGGAGATGAATGCGTGTCAGGCTCTGAGGCGGGGGCCTCACCGGCACATCAAAGAGCAGATTTGAACATGCGACAGGCGGGGAAGGCGGGGGGGGGGGCGTCTCTCATGACTAACCCTCTGTTTCTGCCAGCGGACTAACTGTTTACCCTGCTGCTCCACCAGAGTAAACTGTGTACAGAAGCTGTGGAAGAGCAACGTACACCACCTCTCTGACGCCCCACGCTGAGGAAAATGGCGTCTGTTCAACGTTTTCTAATGTTTCACTAAATCAACCACAAACTACAGCGGAACAGAAACGAACGGCCTCTGCTGGTTGAAGTCAGAGCTCTGCGGTGGGGTTTGTCGTCAGACGCATCAGATCAGGTAGAAGACGTCGGCGTCCGTGCCGTGGTCGTGAAGACGGCTGCTTGTGCACCAAACCACGTGCTGGTCTGTGGCTGCAGCTTTCAGCAGCACAGCGCAGATAGCAGAGGCGGATTTCTGATCTTTGGTTTCTGGAAAAGTCTTTGGTTTGACAGAAAATGGTGGCAGGATCCTCAGTGTGTTCATCCTCTCACAGTCCCCGGTCTGTGGTTCTGGTTCTGCTGCTTAACCGTCACTCAGTGCAGCAGCCTGAGGCTCCAGAACCACAGCTGGTTCTTTGAATGCTTCACTGTGGTTCTGCTGCTGAAACAAACTCATTCAGAAACATGGGGGTGAACGTAATGAGCCATGAACCAGTGGCGTCGTATTCATGATGGCCGCCATGTTACATAGAACTACAGTAAAGATGCTTTTGATTGACACAAGAAAAGATTTTCCACTCCGGATCCTTAGCAGGACCATCCCATAGAACTCACATGTGCCCTAGCTGTTGAGGAAAACAATATTTTGATAAATTGCGATGCTTTCATTGTATTTTCTGTTTTATTTGTGCGAAAAAACACAATTATTTCAATTATTTACATCTTCTTAGTAACAATACCATGAACATGAAGCAGAGCAAAGCCTTTTTCTGCTCCACAGACCTTCATCTGTCTAAACGAAGATCAAAACGAAACCGTCAGGAACTTTAACAATGAGATATAGAGTGGAGGGGGCGGAGCCTAATGGCGCTCACATGGACTGCAGTGAGAACAGATGCTGAATGGAAACAAGTTTTTGAAATGAGGAACCTTCAATGTTTACAAAGCGTACCTGAGGTTATCTTCTGTCCCGCCGCCGCCGTCCTGGACGGAAGGACCAGATTATTTTCACAATTCTTCCTTCTTCCTGCGCCTTTGAGCAAACATTTCACCCCCGCCACCAACTCAACAGCTCACCAAAGTGTACACACACCTAGTGCCCTGTGGAAATGGAGTTTGGACTCTGTAAACACCCCCCCCCCCACACACACACACACCAAAAAAAAAGATGACATCCCAGCAGGAGAAACCGTCAAAAATATGAACGTCTAAATGTCCTATGGAGCTCAAAGAACATTTGATATTCAAAATCCGGTGTGTCGGGGGATCCAAAGGAAGTACTGACACTATTATGGGATGGCCAAAGGACCCATGGCTTGGTGAGCGAGCTTCATAAAATGTCTCTCACACACTGAGTCGACAACGATAACCGATGTCTGGTTGACCTTTGACCTCGGGAATAATATTGAATGATTAATTTTCAAATGACCTTAAGGACCAGCTACCAGATCAAACTCATTCCAGGGATTTCTGTCCATCGCCTCCAAACTGCAGAGCCACAGTGTGACTACATTAGGGAGGTGGGCGTGGTTAACCGAAAACCTCCGTTACCAAGGACATCCAAAAATTTACTTTAGCAGATTTTTTTTTAAAATAACACCGGCCGGTTTGCCCCCCCCAGACGACCAAAACATAAAATGGTTGCTATGGAGATAAAACCAACCAAACCACCAAAGTAGTTTTCTTATAGATTTGTCACGTGAAGCAGCACCAGGGAGCCTGAGGGGGGGGGGGTCAGGTATGTGTGGCAGTGAGGGCGGGTTAGGCTGAGGTCAAAGGGGGGGGGGCAGGAAGGATTTATCACTGATCATTAAACCCAGCTTTGACCCTTTGAGGCTTTTCTTTGATCCGGTTCAGCAGTGAATCCACTTCATCCATGGAATTGTAGCTTTGATGTGTAGTTCTGTTCCGTCAGAGGCAGCTTTGAATCCTGACCGTCACTTTGATCAGAACTTCTCAGTTTTTATATTTCCTCAAAGATGATCAATATTCTCATCTAACGGCGAACCTCCGAAAATCTTTGATCTTTTCCTGTGGAGCTGAAAGGATCGAGCAGCTACTGAAAACCATGTCAGGCCTGAACGGATGAGGTCACACACACAGAAACACTTTCCGTTTCTTTGTCAGAAAAGAGAAATGAAACTGCGTGTTTCTGTCAGAAGAGGTCGTCTGGGAGGGAGGGAGGGAGCGTGGCGTTGCGTCATTTGTCAGATCGGCCGAAACCTGAGAGAAGAAAGACTAAAAGAGGAAGAGCGAGGAGGAGTCAGAGGAGACGGGGTTTGGAGGCAGAACGACGGGCTTCCTCTGCTGAGCGTCTGGGAGAACTATGGACTCGACCAACAGCAGCCTTCTTCAGGACATCTGAACCAGACTGAAGGTGAGACGCTGTTTTTAATCTCCTCTACCTGGACCAGAGGGCTCCTTTGTCTGGTCTGGAACCTGACAGACTGTCCAGAAGCTCATCTGCCCGGTTCACGTGTTTCTGCAGCTGAAACGGGGTTAAAAGACAGAGAACTAGAAGGCGTAGAATGCCATTCACGTGTTCAGGAAGCTGTGAAATGCCTGGAATGCAGCCGGGTCTTTCAGAGGTCTGCATGTGCAAACAGACTGAGCTCTGCGTCTGCGTCTGCGTCTGCGGCTCTGCTTTTCACACGCTTCATTTCCCGCTGAAGTCCAGACTGTCGGAGTTTCATAACTTTTCTAGAAGTGTCGCTGCTCTGATGCCAAAGCCGATTCCCGCCGGTGTTCCGGCCGTCTGGGCGGAACTTCACTTTCAGGTTCTGCAGAATTTGGGCGTCTGCCTGCAAACACAGGAGGCGGCTCTGAAAGTTCCTGCATTAGAATACATGCAAACGCTGCAACAGAGCGGTTCCTGTGTTCCTCGTGACCCCCCAGGACCATAAAGCCTCCTGCATTTGCACTTCCCGCTCTCCCGCAGTCGCTTTCTGAGCCTCGTTTGAATACTGAGGGATCGTTATCTGATGCCTGTCAATCAGGCAGCAATCTGCTTTTGTGCAAACTGACCCTCAGCTGCAGCCGCCCGCGGGGCTCTTTGTCGACGCCCTGAACCTCCTGGAGGGTTCCTGTTGTGCAAACGGACCTTCTGTCTGCCGTGGAGAGGTTGAGCAACATGTGGCTGAGAAAGAAGCTGCTTTTCCGTCCAAACCAGAACGCAGCTCACTCTCCAGAATGTTGATGAACTGTTTTTGTGTGCAGTTCCTGACGTTGCCACAGTGTGGCGTCATTCTTGTGTTTGTTTTTAGCTTTTCTGAGTATTCCCTCCTCCGATCTGCTGAATTCCAGGCAGCTCCCATATTTTCCTTTGTGGGTCCCACGCTTCAAAGCCGTCCAATGACAGTGCAGGAGGCGAGGTCACATGACCTGTTGATCTTTATGAAGCTCCTTCGTCATCGCTCTCTAAAAACACGGATAGCGTCACCAAACCCTGACCTTTACGAACAATGACAAAAAGGCGGGAAAGGCTGGAATTACACCCTTTTTTAAGACAAGCTTTTGACAGCCAATAGACCACGCCCCCATCAGGGCGTTTTGTGAAAATTCCACCCTGGAACAGATGTGATAGTTTCATAACCGTTATCTCTGTTGTGAGCAATGCAAGACAAAGCAACTCCTAGTGGCGGGTTGGTGAACTGCATCCAGCTGGACTTAACTTTGTTTCTGCATGAGCTTCAATCCAGAAGTCAAAGTTCTTCCTGAGTCCTCAGTAATTCAAAAACACAGTTTTTTTTTTTTTTTTTTAAAAAGCTTTTTGGACAACGATGGAGATTCTTTTGTTAAACTTTAGTCAGTTAAATTATTTCTAAACAGATTAGAAAAGTCCTCAAACTGAAGGAACGTTTTCTCGTAACCAAAATGGAGACGAGCAGGAGACTCCACCTAAAAACGCAGAAAAGAAAATGTAAAATTCAGCATTTCAACCTCTGTTTGGCCTTCAAATCCGAGTCATAACCTTATTTCAAGGTTTGAACTGTTTTAAGTTTGTTCTACCTGAAGCCTTTCTGCTCCCATAGAGGTCAAAAGGTCACCGTGGATGAATGAGTTTAGTTTGTAGAAGTCCTGATGGTTTTTCTGTCTGTGCTTCTCGCTGAAGTGTCTTCTTTCCTCTGCTGGTGTTGATTTCCAAACAGGATTTTAGACAAAAGCGGGTGTCTGCCCCCACCAGAGCGGCTTCGTTCTGGGATGTGGTAATCCTGACTTCCCCTCAGCAACCGCTCTCATCTCTGCACATCTCAAAGCGGCTTTTTCAGCTCTGAGGAGCTTTTCTCTCAGTTGGAGCAAACAAACACGTGTTTAGGTCGCCTTTTTACGTTTGGTGTTTGCTTGAAAACGAGGGATTGACTGCAGAAAAGGGAAACTTTCTTCAGGAAAAACATCAAATCTGTCTTTAAACGGAGAGAAAAAAATCCAACAAATGACCTTCTAGTCTGCATTTCAGGGAAAAATGTATCCAATCATTTCCTCAAAGAAATTCTGAACGCCTCCTCTTCCTCCCTCTGATGTGATCTGAACTCCTCTTCCTCCCTCTAATGTGACCTGAAATCCTCTTCCTCCCTCTGATGTGATCTGAACTCCTCTTCCTCCTCCTCTTCCTCTGCAGATGAGCGGCAGCACCTGCAGCTCCCAGACGGATGGAGACTTGGAGGGAGAGATGGACGAGGAGCTGGAGAGTGAAGAGGGGCGGAGCCAGGAGCAGAGCCCGGCGCCAAGCTTCCCGCCCCCGAGCTTCTCGGCTACTCTGCGCGCCGTCATGCGCATAAAGCAGAAGTACCAGATCCTGAAGAAGCGCCGCCTGGAGCTGTGTGCACCCCCGGCGGCGCCGCAGTTCGGGGCGCCAGAGCGCAGCAGCCCCAAAATCTTCACCTTCGATAGCATCACGCCAAACGCCCACGCCGCCTTGCCCCCGCCCTCCAATCTTCAGAGGAAGAAGAAGAAGAGGAGGAGGAGGGTTCTATTCCCTAACGGAGGGACGCGCAGGACCGTGCCGAAGGCGGAGCGCAGCCGCGCCACCTACTGGCTGTACCTGCTCTTCGGCATCGTCTTCCTGCAGGTGGGTCCACGGGGAGAGCCGCTCCACCACAGCAGCAGGTCTCGCCTCCTCTGGGTTTCAGGGTGAGGAAGCTGCAGGCACAGATCTCCCCCCTGGAGACCTGACCTTTAGGGGATTAAGGAGAGGGTTGCTCGCTGTAGGCCGTGACGGCGTGGGGGGCGGAGTCAGAGGGTTGATGATCCACAAATGAGATTCATAAGCATTAAAGTTCATTTGAACAGAATCCTCTGCCCTACGGTGACATCATCACCTCAACGTGGTGGACGTTTCAACAGTGAGCGGATGGGGGGGGGGGGTGTCAGGCTGTTTCCATGGTTACAGAATGAAGGGGATCGGTCTTTCCTAATAAGGGCACAACTTGTTTTTCGTGGTAACGAGATAGACGCCATCGTCACGAGAAAAAACCAGGAGGGTCGGCCGTTTTCGGCTGAACTTTGGGAAATGGAAATGCAGAAGATGAATGAAACCCGGAGAACCCAGAACCCTTTGCTGCAGAACCAGAACCGAGTTTTACTGTAGAAGAGAACAGCGGAACGGATCAAAGCTGAAATCTCTTCCTGTCCGCAGGTCTACAACGCCATCGAGAACCTGGACGACCACGTCCTCCGGTACGACCTGGAGGGGCTAGAGAAGACTCTGCGGAGGGAGGTGTACGGACAGCAGGGGGCGGTGGAGGGGCTGTTGTCCCACCTGCAGGACTACCTGTCCACCTACGTCCACAACAAGCCGCTGGTGGTCTCGGTGAACGGACCCACCGGCGTGGGCAAGAGCCACCTGGGCCGCCTGCTGGCGGGGCACTTCCGCTCGGTGGTTGGGGACGCGCTGGTGCTGCAGTACTACGTCCTCCACCACTGCCCCCAGGAGGCCGACGCCCCCCACTGCGCCCGCAACCTGTCCACTCGCATCTCGAACATGGTGGACCGCGCCGAGGAGGAGGAGAAGATCCCGCTCTTCATCTTCGACGAGGCCGAGCACATGCAGGGGGAGATCCTGGACGCGCTGTGGACGCTGGTGACGTCCCGCCAGGCCAACGAGTACATGAACGCCATCTACCTGTTCCTGAGCAACCTGGGCCAGGCGCACGTCACCAAGCACGTGCTGCACAACTCCTCCAGCCTCTCTGGGGCCGACCTCGCCGAGGAGCTGACCCCCGTGTTACGCAACACTCTGGCCAAGCTCCACCCCCTGTGGGCGGAGGCTGACCTCGTACCTCTGGGCCTTCTGGAGAAAAGTCACGTGATGGAGTGCTTCCTGGAAGAGGTCACGCGGGAGGGATTTTACCCGGACCGCGCCAACATCGAGCGGCTTGCGGGGGAGATCGAGTACTTCCCCGCCGTCGGGGGGCGCGAGTTTTCCAAGACGGGCTGCAAGCAGGTGGTGGCGAAGGTCAACCTGCTGTGAGGAGCGGGAAACGGGCCGCCGCTGTCTCTGTGAAGGAGGGGGAAGGGGGGGACCCGAAGGACCAAGTGGAGCCAAGAACCGATTCCAGAACTGAAAACCACAAGAGCGCGCGTTCGATTCCGCAGACGTGTGACCACACCCACCATCCACCCAACGCCCCAGTCTGTCAGGAAGAATAAAACCCCCGGGTTCAAATCCCAGCGCGCTGTGTCCTTGGGCAAGGCACTTCCCCACGTGCTCCAGCAACCTGGACCGTCCCGGACCCCAAAGCCCGGATCAGGGCCCCGGGTTTGGTGAGGTCTCTGCGGACTCTGCCGTAGATGTGCTCACGGTGGTTCTCGGTTTGTTTTCCTCTGGAACATTTCAGGAAACACCGGAAGCTTCCATGGATGGTTAGCGTTCAGCTACACTCAGTGACCTTTGGGGCCTTTGGGGGTCTGCAGGACCGAATCTGGCAGCTGGACTGGACTGAAGGACGATCCAGAGGACGTCTCCGTCCTCAGCAAGGTTTCAGACATTTCTCTCTGCAGGAACATCCATTTATTTATTACTGAAGTACGTTTATGGAGTCGTGAACAAGTTTCTGAACATTAAAAATCTCTGAAACCCTTTGAGCTCAGACTCTGGTTCTTCTGCGGCGTCTGTTTCCTTCCATTGTCTCGTTTTTCATCCATCTGTAGCTTTTTCTGTTTGATCTCCTCCACAGCGTGGACCGTTTTCAGACCTGGCCTCCTATGAACTCATCCATTCATCTTCAGATTCCACTCAATGCCTTTCAGGGTTGCTGGAGCCTATCCTAGCCACGGGTCTGTTGCAGGAGAGAACCCACACATGAACGAGGAGAGCATGCAAAGGTCCCACCAGGACCTCTGGCTGTGAGGTGAGCGTGCTGACCACTACACCCCGAGTCCTTCGCCTCCATCATTCTGGTGGATTTGCTTCCTGTCTGTATTTCCTGCTTTTAATTACTGAAAAAATGCTGGTGGTGGACGGATAGCTTTAAGGTAGTGATGATGATGATGATGATGATGATGAGGGGCAGACAGAACAGGGAATTCTGGGAACTGTTACAGCTGTAGTTGCCTGACACAGACCCGATCTGCAGCTCCATCAACACGGAACAGTGGGAACTCCAGGTGACTGGTGTGACATCACCACCAGCGGTTCCCAGGAGGAGGCAGAGATGAAGATGCTGAGGTTCTGTTAGACCAGCAAAGACTCCAGCAGAGGAACATGGCAGATGTTCTGGAGATCCACGCAGATGTTCTGGATAGGTTTAGAGGAGGAACAGTGATGATGGTAGAATGATGCTGGGTCCAGAGGAAGACCAGAGAGGAGCTTGCTGGATGTGGTTTCCTGGGACCTCCTCATTTTGACTCCTGGCTTGGTTTTTCCCGCTCTGGTCCTGCTGTGGGTTTAGGCCGGCGTGTGGATGCAGGAGGTCCAGGAACGGCTTGGTCTGCAGAACTTCAGTCCAAAACGTCCTCTTCAGCTTTCTGGAGCTCTGCTGCTGCGTTTTCCTCTCATTTTTCCTAGTACGACATACTGCACGCCCATATCAGGAACGTGGGCGTGGTTTGCAAAAAAAACCCAGTTGCCAAGGAAATTGTAAGTTTTACTTTTGCCAATTCTTTTATTTATTTATTCTTTGCTATGGAGATCAAACCAACCAAAAAGCTGCTATTTAGAAAGAATGGGTTTAAAAAAAAATGTACCAGGGGTCTGACTGGGGTAGCAGGGGCAGGGTGGGGGGCGGGGAGCCAGTGGATGGGGGGGGTTAGCACCTATGGGCCATTTCATTTTTTAATGAGACTCCCTGTTTTGACTTTACATCGTTGTTGTTTTCTGTGGTTCACCTGAGACAAACTTGAATATTTATAATTATTCTAAAGCGTCATCTGGACTAAAATCACAGCAAAGAGACATTTTTCCATCATTTTTATTAGAATTTCCTTAGTTCACGTTGGAAAATCCAGGTGCTGTGTCTAAACGTGAAGAAAGGGAACCTTCATTCTGACCGTGAGCTTCAAAGACAAACATTTCTGTGGTTTGAAGGAATGATGGCGTGGGAGCGGCGCCCTGCTGATGTTCACTCACTGACCTCAGGAGTGTTTCAAAGATGGCCCTCCTCCAGTTTCTACACAAACGCCTGACCCCGGGGAGGGAACGCCCTGAGCCGCCGCCATTGGTGCAAAGCCGGCGTCTTTCAGCAGGAAAGCAGCAGCGCGCTCCACCTCGCCGGCGCCGCCGCAGGTGGAGCGCGGCGCCTTCATCACAGCAGGAAACTAACGGAATTCAAACGGCGGCACGGCCTTGACCGAGCGGTTCGGCTGCTTTTCCCTCTGGCATGCTCGAGGATCAACATCTGCAAAGAGCTACACGTTCAGACAAACATCTACAACATCCAGAACCTACGGGGACGTGAAGAGCGGCGCTTTTCTCGTCTGGGCGCCGCCGCGGCCTAACCGCCCGAGGCTCGGGTCTTCCCGTCCCAGGCGTGAGAAGAAACCGGAGGGGGGGGGGGCTGAAGGAGGTGGCGGAGGGAAGGGGCGGGGCCACTTATGCTTCCAGCTCGAAGCCCATGCCGACTTTGTGTCCGCCGGCGTTGAAGTTCTTCCCGTCGATGAGGGCAGAGAGGGTGACCTTCACGCCTGGAAGCAAAGGGGGGAAGGTCAGACTCCACCCAGATGCTGTCACACTGCAGCGGGTGGAGGTGAACCCTCAGGTCACATGACCCCTGAGGTCACAGCTTACCTGATCGAAGGCTTTGGGTGTAGCCGACTCCAATCAGACTGGCGTTGTTCACTTTAACCTGTAGGGGCGGAAGGAGGCGGCGTGACGCAGAAGTCTGTGAGGGGGGAAGAAAGGGGGCGGAGCCAGCACTCACAGACAGAGACGCGTCTTTGTCCAGCTTGTATTTGCCGGCGACACCGAAGCGCGTGTTGTTGCTGCCGGCGGTCCACGCCAGATTGACCGCCGTTTCCAGCTCATCGTTCACCTTTTGGTAGATGGAGCCGCCGAACTCAGTACCGTCGTTCCTGAGAGCAGAACCGAAACCAGAACCGGAGCTTCAGAACGGGAACGGCACAGATGTGGAAAACCGGATGAATCCGCCATTTTTTAAATCCTTTTTAGAATTTCTGTGACCAAATTCGTTTCACTTTTCTTTTTTTCCCGGTTAATTTGTTGGAGATTTTCTAACATTTTCTAACAAGCTGGGGGCCGCAGACGCCTGGACTTGAAGCTGGGGGCCGCAGACGCCTGGACCTGAAGCTGGGGGCCGCAGACGCCTGGACCCGGAGCTGGGGGCCGCAGACGCCTGGACCCGAAGCTGGGGGCCGCAGACGCCTGGACCCGGAGCTGGGGGCCGCAGACGCCTGGACCCGAAGCTGGGGGCCGCAGACGCCTGGACCCGAAGCTGGGGGCCGCAGACGCCTGGACCCGGAGCTGGGGGCCGCAGACGCCTGGACCCGGAGCTGGGGGCCGCAGACGCCTGGACCCGGAGCTGGGGGCCCCAGATGCCTGGACCCGGAGCTGGGGGCCGCAGACGCCTGGACCCGAAGCTGGGGGCCCCAGACGCCTGGACCCGGAGCTGGGGGCCGCAGACGCCTGGACCCGAAGCTGGGGATCGCAGACGCCTGGACCCGAAGCTGGGGGCCCCAGACGCCTGGACCCGGAGCTGGGGATCGCAGACGCCTGGACCCGAAGCTGGGGGCCCCAGACGCCTGGACCCGGAGCTGGGGATCGCAGACGCCTGGACCCGAAGCTGGGGGCCGCAGACGCCTGGACCCGAAGCTGGGGGCCCCAGACGCCTGGACCCGGAGCTGGGGATCGCAGACGCCTGGACCCGAAGCTGGGGGCCGCAGACGCCTGGACCCGAAGCTGGGGATCGCAGACGCCTGGACCCGAAGCTGGGGGCCCCAGACGCCTGGACCCGAAGCTGGGGGCCGCAGACGCCTGGACCCGAAGCTGGGGGCCGCAGACGCCTGGACCCGAAGCTGGGGGCCGCAGACGCCTGGACCCGAAGCTGGGGGCCGCAGACGCCTGGACCCGAAGCTGGGGATCGCAGACGCCTGGACCCGAAGCTGGGGGCCGCAGACGCCTGGACCCGAAGCTGGGGATCGCAGACGCCTGGACCCGAAGCTGGGGGCCCCAGACGCCTGGACCCGGAGCTGGGGATCGCAGACGCCTGGACCCGAAGCTGGGGGCCGCAGACGCCTGGACCCGAAGCTGGGGATCGCAGACGCCTGGACCCGAAGCTGGGGGCCCCAGACGCCTGGACCCGAAGCTGGGGGCCGCAGACGCCTGGACCCGAAGCTGGGGGCCGCAGACGCCTGGACCCGAAGCTGGGGGCCGCAGACGCCTGGACCCGAAGCTGGGGGCCGCAGACGCCTGGACCCGAAGCTGGGGGCCGCAGACGTCTCGACCTGAAGCTGGGGGCCGCAGACGCGCCGCTCGGCTGCAGGAAACACTCACACATTGGTGTGCAGCTGGAAGTCGCCGGCCCGGTAACCAAGAGCGAAGTTGTTCTGGGACAGTTTGGATTTGGCCGTGTCGAACGCCATCTGGTAGCCGAGCAGCCAGCCTTCATAGCCCAGAACGGCGGCGGCGTGGATGATGGGACCCTCGAAATCCACGTCACAGCCCAGGTTGACGTAGTCTCGCTTGTAGCCGGTCTTCAGTTTCCCGCTTTTCTTCCTGAAAGGAGGAAGAGTTGAACTAAACCTGGACAAGAAGTAAGAACCACCAGGACACGCGGCGGCGGCGTGGGACGTACCCCGTGTTCGGCACAAACGACGTGTCCAGGCCGACCTTCAGTCCTTGAGTGAGCTGCGGGCAGAGAAAGGGGTGGAGTCAGCTTGTTTCAGCCTTGCAGACCGACGGGGGCGTGGCGCCGCAGACACACCTGGTCCTCCACGGTGACCTCGGTCCCCAGCGTGTTGTCCGTGTTCCACTTCTGCGTGACGCTCAGCCCCAGCTCCTTCATCTTGTACTTGGTCTCCAGGCTGCCGGACGCCTTGCCGGTGTCCGTGTTGCTGGAGCCGGACGTGTTGAACTCCTGCGGGCGCACAGAGACCACGCCTTCGCGTCAGTCGCATCGCTTCCAGCAACGAAAAACCGCGACGCCGAGAAAGACGATAAGGCGGATCCGTTAGACGATCCAAACACTCGTGCTTAACGACAACATAATAAAAAAGACATTTATGCAGAAAACTGAAACAAAAACAGATTATTGACATGAACCACAAACATTTATGGTTATTGAACATTTAAAATCTAAAAGCTACGTTGATTCACAACATTTGTTTGTTTTATGACTTTTACCCCTCCTTTATTTTCAGAAGCTTTACATTCATTCAGATAAAGCTGCACTTTCATGAGACGTTTGAGGGCAAGCGGGAAGTTTCAGCTCTAAAGTCCACACTAGAAAGATTTACAAGGTTTGGACCAAAATAGGTTTTTAAAGCTTTTTGTCTTTCTTTCCTATTTTTCACTCTAACTGTATCAAACAAACTCAGTTTGGTTTGGAAATAAGACGCTCTAATGAACAAAAGTAGAAATAATTAGGAGCCGTTTCTTCATAGATTCATTGATGTTATTTTCAAACGTTCAGATTTTCTCTGAGTGGAATCAGAGTTAAACAGAAGCTTGTTTATACTGCCACCCAGTGTCCGGATGCTGTCATTACAGGAAGCTGCTGTCTTTAGTTTTTAGTTTCTGTGTTTTTGTTTTGAAATCTTGTTTTCAGATCAAATCTGCTTTGGTGGAGGTTGGATTTTCTGAGTGTTTTGCTTCGTGCACAGACATGAAGCGTGTGCACGTTTGATGCACCCTCCTGTATACAGAGCTGACCTTTGACCTTTGGGTTATTGGTGGAGGACCTTTCCAACTGCTGTTATGGTTTTTGATGAGAGTTTTTTAGTTATTATTTAGATTTTTATGGACTAAAGTGACGTGTTAGACGTCATTAGACCACATCCACGCTTAGCTGGAGGACAGAGGAACTCTGGGATCAGCAGCATTCACAAACAGCTGACGTCACACAATGGGAGCAAGAAAAGTCAAAAACGGAGAGAAAACTAGCGTAAAAGTGGGGGTGGGGGGGTGAAAAAGCAAGCAGACAGCAGCCATGCAGACGAGCAGCTGCTCCTTCCTCCAGCGGTCCATCCAGGAGGGTGGAGGAGAGGAACTGATATTATTTGACCAAGGATTTAAACCCACGACCTTCAAGTTTAAGGCCGGCCACTGTTCCACCAGGCCACTGAGTTGGTGACGTTTGAAAATCTTCTTTGCTTTTACTACAAAGTAACCTAACAGCGAGTGACAGTGCAATGTTTCAACTGTAATCTATTACTGATGGAAAGTAACATCCTCAGCATTGATCGTGACCAATCAAAAGTTTGGCTTAAAATTTGAACTGCAAAGAATTCCGAGCGAGACGTCGTCAGTAAGCTGTCTGTTTCCATGGCAACCGCTCTCACCAATCAGGAGTGAGCTTGTTGGGAGGCCACACCCCTACTGCTTGAAAGCGGGCCACATGAAATCTGTCAAGCGGTTTGAATGTTGAATGGGGGGGGAGCAGGTACTTCCTGTTTGGGACGGCAGGGGGGCGGAGTCACTTAGTCCAGTTCTCAGAGACAGTCACTGATTTTTAATATTGAGTCAAACTATTTTCCTCTTTGTGACGATGACTTCTGTTCTGTTTTTGACTCTTAATGCTTCAAATCTAGTCTTGGACGAGACAAAAGATGAGGATGAGGGTGAAAACGGAAAGAAAAGAAGCGGCGCTGACGGGCGGCAGGCGGCGCCGCCTGTCACACAAATCACAGCTATTTCAAAGACGACGACAGAACCGCCATGGCGGCGGCCAGCTCTGATCTTACCATCTATGTTTGAGCGCGAGCAGTCCAGGCGGCAGCGTGGAGACAGAGCAGCAGTTAGGAGAGGCACGTGCACGCGCTCACGCACACACGCACACACACACACAGCAGGAGGAGCTTAAGCTTCTACTTTTGGGATACTGGAAGAGAAACATCGATTTATCTGCAGACCTGCAGCTCAGAACCCAGAAGAGGGAAAAAGAGCTCACCACTCCACTCTGAGACTTGGTCTTCAGGTCCAACTTCACCAGACCGAAGCCTGCAGGAAGGAGAGCAGACGAGGCTTTTTAGAGCAGGGGCAGGTTTGACCCTATCCATGTTTGAGCAGCAGAGGTCACCCTGAGAGCATCAGAGGTCACCGTGAGGCGACCCTGAGAGCAGCAGCTTCCAGAGGCTTCAGTCAGACTAAAGGAGCCTCCGTTCTGTTGTCTCATGTTTATTTCCCCTCCAGGACATCGATTTCCCATCAAGGCAGAGACGGAAGCGCAGAGAACAGCCTGTAAAATCATGCAGCTGCTCACCAGGGGGCGCTATTGCCCCAAACTTCCCCCTACAGAAATGAGAAACCTGCAGTTTGCTTTGAACGTTGGCCGGTTGTTTCTGACTGAAAGCCTCATGGCTGCCATCATGTCGGGAGTGTTTTGTTTTTTTTCCCAGAATTCCTCTGTCTAGTGATGTAACTGAACACGGCTTCCACTTTAGGAGAGGATAATGTAAAGACCTGATGATGCAGGTCAGTCCATGTTCCATCCACAACAAAGAGGAAAATTCTTTGGAACGTTTGACAAAAACAGAATTTTATAGGAAACGGTCGGCTCATCTGCAGGTGAACGGCGTGCTGTCTGAGGAACGGCGGCGCCAAACTCCAACAGGTTTCTCTGCGGAGGCTGCGGCTGGACTCACCGTAACCTTTGCTGAAGATGTCCTTGGCGGCTTTGCCCAGGTCTGAGTATGACGGAGGGACGGCCATGGTGCTGCAGGAGACGGCAGACATCAAACCCGTGAAGAGGCTCGCATTTCAAACATTTTATGAAGAAACTGATTTCATTTGTTGATCAGTGGAACAGGAAGCTGAAAAATCTCCACAAACTCCACCAGAGCAGCGCAGCAGATGCACCATTTCAACCCCGTCTAGCCCACAGTGGGAGGGGCTAGTGGAATTAGCAGGTGCTGGAAATGGGCGGAGCCAGTGAGCAGCGTTTCAGCCTCACTGCTTTCCAACCTTTGCGGTACTTTTGCTCTCAACCAATCAGGACACCCACGGGGTTGGGAGGGGCATCCTAGCTGGAGTTTACTCCGCCCACCTCAGCGGTAAAGTGAAAAAGGTAAAGCGAACGTTTTAGTTGGATCCACCCACCTGCCAATCAAAACAAAAGGCCCAAAATGTTAATATAGACGTTTGACCGCGGCTAAACCAGAGTTTAAACCTCAGGAAAGGAAGCAGGAAGCTGCACAGGACGTCCCGGCACCGGCAGATCACATGACCAGGAACTCTGCACCCAAAACGGCCTAAAATAATCATAAATTGGGGATTTTTGTTGCTCTGAACAAAAAGAGAAAATATTATCTAGATTAAATATGTCAAATAACCTGGGTTTAAATAGTAAGAGGGTTTTTTTGTTTGTTCTTATGGAAAAATGTGAAAATGTATAAATCCTATAAAATAATAAAGCAGCAGTTTACGCTGAGGTGAGGCAGTTTTTTACTTGCAGTAGAAGTCTCCCTAACAGTAGAAGTCTCCCTAACAGTAGAAGTCTCCCTAACAGTAGAAGTCTCCCTAACAGTAGAAGTCTTCCTAACAAATGTCGGATTTTGGGCCTGTTGAACTCAGAAACAGTCTTTCTGGTTTTCTGCGCTCAGGAGGACATTCGTGATGAAGAGCAGGTCAGGGTGACGTTTAAAGCGGTGGTCTTCCTCGTCACGTGGTTGCAGCATCTCTGATGGGGGACAAAGGACAGCAGATAGGAGGGGGGGGGGGGGGTCTGCTAGCTAGCTTACAGAAAGCAGCAGCTAAAACCCGCCTAAATCCTTTAGTGCCCCCCCCCCAGACACGAAGCCACGCGGCGGTGTGAGACGTCCGCACTAAAACGGGAAAGCCGCTCCTGCGGGATTACACCGCGCTCTCCGGGGCTCAGCATCGTTACATAACGGGAACCGTTAGCCCCCGCGCCGCGCTAGCTAAGAACTCCGCTCATCCCGGAGAGATGAAGATGACAGTCGGGGAGAAAGACACCTGTGGGATAAATCACGTCAACGGAGTGTATCAGCTCCGCGTGGGGGGGTTAGAAGCGGGAAAAGGGCGCTCACCTGTGCAGCGGAGGTGAAAACAAGGCGGAGTCTGCGGAGCCGCGAGCGTCCCGGGCGTGATGCTGCTGCGACTGACAGCTAGCTAGCTTAGCAGGACGCAGGGCACGATGAAGGAGAGCCGCCACTGAGCATGCGCGGCAGTCAGGAAGCCCCAAGTGATGGGAAAGGTCAATCCCATCAAGCCCTGGGCTTTTTTTAGAGAAATGCATAAAAGTGCCAATAAAATAGAGGCTGGACGCAGTTTTCCTCCTTTGTCTAATATAAGATATTCAAACGTTTTTGTTTGTTTCCTTAAAAACCCGCTCCAATGAAAAAGGTGCTTATTGACGTTGTTAACACAACCTTGATGCATTTTCTCACGATGGAGAACGTTTATAAAGAAAATAAGCTTAAAAAATACATATGTAGTTTTTCTTTATTCAAATTGTGGTGAATCAGGAACAGATGGAAAAAAAACGTGAAAAAGGTCATATTTGTGACGTAGAAACTACGGTGGGGGGGCCAAAGTCTTGACACATACGACCGTGTTCATTGCATCTGAAACATTGACTGTATAATAAATACGAACTTTTCAACACGATTATTTATGAATGGACTGTGTTCTGATGACGGAAACATTGAGGGTTTATTAAAAAAAAAGTACATTTTTCCCCCAAAAAATGGTCAAACGCAATGCATTGTGGTCTATATATTACCCAATCTAGTGAGCATCAACTCAAACTTGATCTCATACATCATGCAGCTCAACGCACTTTAACATTTAAAACAAACAAAAAACACACAATATTACAAAAAAAAAAAAAAAACCAACAACAACAACCCACCCTTCCCACCCCTCTGTTAACACATATGACTCATGACACAAAACTCAATGAATCCTGGTAAAAGTGACTTCTTAAAGAAACCTGAGGCGTGGCTCTGCAGTGAGAAAAAAAGGATTTGTTCATCCATTCATCCAAGTCCTGTCTGAAAAGATCCCCATAAGAAACACTGGGGGTAAAATCATAATAAGATGCTAAAATGAAATACATAAAATGTATATTTTTTTAATATAAAATTCAGAATAAGATTAAGTGCATTTATATATATATATATACATATATATATATATATATATATTTTTTTTTTTTAAACTAGCAGACTGGCGACCTGTCTAGGATGTCCTCTGTCTTCGGTCATAAGTGGCCAGGATAGGCTCCAGCAGCCGCGTGACCTCGAAAGGGACAAACAGAAGAAGATGAATGAAAGCTAACAGAATAAATAAACAGATAAGATCAACTAATAATCGATGCACACTGTTTTTTGCTGAGACTTTGGGGAAATTTCCAGGGCTCAAACATACTATAAAGTGCACTATGTAGTGAGCAGTGAAGGAATTCAACCCGGGCCCCCCTAAAACGTGAGAACGCCCCTGCCGATGTGCCTGCGGGAAACAGCGCCCTCTGCCGGCGGAGCCCCGCAGCTCTGCCGCGGTCCTCCTTAAACGTCAGCGACAAACATGGCGCTTTTCCGCGTTGGTGGGGGGACGTGTCACGTCCTGCCCCGCCCTGAACGAGCACCGACTCCCCGTTATCAGCCGCGGAGGCTCCGGGCTGTCAAAAGTACACAGACATCAGTAACCGCGGGTCCAATGGTCAGGCGGCCCCGCCAGCGTCTGCCCGCCTCAGACCTGAACCCGAGCGGCTCCGCGCGGACGCATCCTCAGCAAGAAAAGTTCGGCTAGTGCAGAGATGTCGGAACCGACCCGGTTCGTGAGTCCCTTCCACAGACCGCGGTTCGTGGCCGCCGCGGCGCCGGCGGGGAAAGCCAAGCTCACCCACCCCGGGAAGGCGATCCTAGCGGGTAAGCGGCGGCTCGATGCCCCCCCCCAACTTCTGCTCAACTCTCGGTTCCTCTGTGGGCCGAGACCCCCCCCGAACCTTAGCCGATCCGGCACCGAAACCCCGCAGCAGCCTGCGGGGAAACGCGCATGACGTCACATCTGTAAACAAACATCCAGTCATTTCTGGAGGATTTATCCAAACTTTCAGAACAGAAAGTCCAGTCAGTAATTTACGCACTAAAACCGTCTGAGGACTGTTTGTCTGGATTCATTTAGGAGCTCAAAGTCTGTCAGACTAACAGATTGAGTGTTGATTCCGCCCACGTGATCACATGAAACCTGATGGGGAGTGTTTGCTGGGAGTCATCTTCATCACTCAGAAGTGAGGATCACACCCCAAACCCGTCATCATCATAATCCAGTAAAGAACATGTCGCCTCGATGATCAGAATGAAGCTTTGTGTTTGTTGAGCCGCTCTGAGAAAAGCCTCTTTAATGTGAGTTTCTGTGACTTTTTCTCCTTCACTGCATTTGTTTGTACTTTGTGAGCCTTGAAGCTGCTCTGGAACCAGCAACACGTGTGGCTTATCGAGATCACGCAGGCAGGAGAACGCTGGGAAGATAAGCTGAGGAACAGCGATAGCCCGGTTCCACCATCACGCACGCCGCACGGCCGGCCGGCGTGTGACGCGTGCTCCTACCTTTGACCTTTGCCCCCACCCGTTTCCTGTCCCGTCTCTGCAGCGGTTAATCAGTGACCAGAAGTCAAAGCGTTCACCGCTAGAGGGGAGAGGTCACGCCGAGTGACCCCGCGGGGCTGCAGGGAGCAAACGGGGAACAGGTTTGTCGGTTGTTCTGAGGCTGCTGACAGACCATGACAAAGCACTTTGCTCTGTCAGCCTGAGCGCACACCAGAACCCGCCCACCGAGAGTCGGCGCCGCTCTGAGCGGGTCGCTCCCAGAGTGCAGCGGTTGGAGCCCAGAACCACAGCAGCACATGACTGTGGAGCCACAAACCAGCCAGACGGAGACTCCCCCTCATTGGCTGGAAGGCATGAGCTGACTCTAGAACCCAGGGGGCGGGGCTTCTCAGCAAAGGCTTTGGTGATCAAAAAATGTCAATAAGGAAATTACATTTTAGAAGGTGATAGATAACAGTTCTTAACCATAAAAGGAGCAGAGTGGAGGCAAGAACCGAACACAACAACAAACAGACTAGAATTTAGAAACAGTTCCAGAATATGAACAAATAGATCCGTCACAGATTTAATGCGATATTAAATAATGAGAAAAAATACTAATCAATGACATCTTTATTGACTGCTAATGCAAAGACTTAATTTCTCCACGATTTGGTTCAAATTGCTTCACGGTTTTGTTTCCGTTTGATTTGTGTATTAAAAATAAAAATCATAAATATGTATTTTTTTTAATTTGCTAATAAGCAAGTAACAGTGAAAATAAACCTACTAAGTGTGATGTAATAAATCAAGACATTATAGATCCCTCTTAAATGCAGCCAGGGGCGGAGCTACAACATTTTCTTTGGGGGCCAAACACCAGAGTGGGAAGCTATTACAAATAAAACGATTAAAAATACACATTTCTAACAGTTTTATTATTATTGTTTTAATTTTGTTATTTTTGCAACATCTAAATGATTCATTTAAAATTGATACTATTATTGACTCAAAAGTTGGGGGGGAGGGACTTTTTGCTGGGGGGGTGGCTGCTGCCCTCCCTTGCCCCCTAGCTCCGCCCCTGAGTTTGGCCCAATACGCTCAACTCGGTCCAACGGCGTGAGGCGGTTTGGTTTTAACCGGTGGTTTTTGAAACACCGACTCATCCGTTTGGCAGAAAACAGATGAATATGAACAGAAGTCACCGGCGTCTTCTTTTCCTCCAAAACCCTCAGAGTTTTCGTGTTAAAACTTCTTCCGGGCGTCGTTTCTTGAGGTTAGGGTGACGGTTTGGGCGTCTTCGGCGCTGGAATCCTGGAGGAACAGAAAGTGGGCTTCCTGTCTGACCTGTGACTTGGACCTGAGCAGAGAAGACGACTGCAGACTCCCACAGTCCTCTCTGGTCTGGTGTAGGATTCTGCCTTCAGGGTGGAGGAACCCGATGCTCCAGATGACCCCCACATCCTTTGTCCCACCCACTACCAACCCCTCCAACGCATCTGTCGAGCTGTACGACCAGTTCTCACATCGTTCCTTTCATTTGTTTTTGTATTTCTGGTCTTTTGTTTAAACGCTTTGAAGGATTTTCCTTTTCTTAAAGGTCGACTTGCAGCAGGCGATCGGCGCCCGAGTACATTTGTGTGGCTGCTTTGGTTCCGCTCTGGTTTGTTCTGTGGGTTTTAACCATTTAAACAGTAGGGGGGGTTGGAAAACGTCGTTTTGGCGATATATGGCAGCCGTTCGTTTGGTGATACTTGTATCGATTCCAAATACTGTCAGGACGAAAGGTGACTCTTGTTTTCACCTTTAACCTCCATCCACTAGGTGGCAGCAGAGAACACAGAGCAGCTCTACACCACAAAACAGCAGGAAGACCTCAGCCAGAGTTTTTCTAAGTCAGACTATTAAAAGTGTTTTCCGGTACAACATTGTGATACGTTTTGCCACACTCTTGCCGATTCACACCCCTGTTAGCGGTCTTTTGACTATTATAACTCTTTAATCGTTTACAAAATTAAGGTAATTTCAGTGGATTCAGACACGAAGCAAACCGACCTTGTTTCATCAAATAACACTTTACGTTAGTTAGTATGAAAAGCCGTTTCTCTCGGAGTCAGAATCAGCTGATTCCCATTGATCTAGAAAACAATTGAAGAATTACTATACAGGAGTCAACTGTAGATGAGAACTGGACGGAGTGACCCCTCCCTCCCTCCCTCCCTCCCCTCTGGTGTTGCAAACAGGAAGTGGCTCCGTAGACAAACAGCTGTTCCTCACTCATGTGATCGGTCAGAAGAACCTTTATAACATCTTGTTAATGACGCCACTCAGTCCAGTTCTCAGATACAGTCGATGGCCCGATGTGACGGATGGCTGTCCAACAGTCGTTCCCTGGGTCAGGTGTCACCGCCCTCACTCCTGGTTCCGTTCACAAGTTGAAATTCAATTTCAATCCTTCTTCAGCAGAAACTGGTTGCAGTTTATTTGAATGTCAGAAAGTTATGAACTAGTGAGATGGATTTCCGAAGACGATCAGAGTTTTTTCTGAACTTGTCCAGCATCTGAGCAGACGGACCAGAGCTGAAGGCCTCTGGCGTTGGACAGTTTTTACCGTGACAGTCGGGGTTTCTGTGTCTTTGGACACACGAGGAGTATATTTGCATAAACCTCTGTTGTTTTTGAGGCTAAACTTTAAATATGTAACATCTCTAAAAACATTCTTACACTGGAAACCCAGAAAAGATTTGACAAAAAACATCAATCGGTGACTTTGTTGCATGTGTGTTTTTGGATCTTGTCGTGTTTTTTTGAAGCGAAGGCTGAATGCTGTGAATAAAACATCCGTTGATTTGTGAAGGGTTTCTGTTGACAGGTGATGGTTCAGGCCTTCCTTCATGATGGGCTTGATAAAGTGGTTCTCCGTGGCGCCTCAGCGTCCTGTAGAGGCGGGCTGCAGGTACGGGTTTGCAGACGGTGGTCTAGCTTAACTACTAGGTACAGAGAGATGTGGGCGTGTCTTAAGCGGCGCCTGGTTGGAATGCTCTGTGAGTTTGGAGCACGGCTGGACTCCTCTGCATGTTTTTTGGAGATGCATGTCCAAAGCCTCGGCGCCGGACCTCAGAGGCTTTTGTTTGTCACCTTTTCATGTTCAGAGGAAAAGCTAACCCCCCGCACCCCCACAGATGAAAACGTAGCTCCTCCCCCTCAGTGTTTTCCCTCCCTCTGGGACTTGTGTGCCTGCTCTGACATAAAGCAAACAGGACACGCCCCCATCGTTTGAGGGGCGGAGTTCCACTGACTGACAGAAAGTTACAGCAACTCAGTTAAGGTGGAAATGCTCTGCAACTGTTAGATGCAGATGATGTTTTTTTTTTTTTAATCTCATCCAGACTTTAAAAAAACATAATTTTGTTCCATTCGTTTTTTTTACACTTCCATTTTGTTCTTTGTGTGAATTTTGCTTCACTTGTGATGCATGTTGTGTTTGTTTTGTGACACAACTGACTTTGTTTGTGTTAACAGTCCGTTTCACTTGAATGATAAAACCTTCATAACGGCGTCTGTTGTCCTTTTTTAAGGTGGAATTGCGGGAGGAATAGAGATCTGCATCACCTTCCCTACAGAGTACGTGAAGACTCAGCTGCAGCTCGACGAGAAAGCCAACCCCCCCAAATACAGAGGAATCTGTGAGTAAAGATGCTGTCGGGGGGAAGATAGCAGCCTCGTCCGTTAACTCCTCTCCGAACTTTTTCATCAAAAAAGAGGAAAAACACAACCTGCTGGCCTGAAATGTAAAAAAGGTTTTGTTTTGGATTACTTTTACGTTAAGTTTACTTTTTTTTGTTTTTATTATTAGCACTTGTTTGTTTTAAGACATTTTTACATTTTAATTAAATCACTTATTGAATATTAACATTTATAAGCCAGGTTCAATTCATTTAAATCTTTAACAAATGTTATTACAACATCAGTGACTGAATAATTTATGACTAAAAGAAAAGAGAAAAACAATTATTTAGAGGGAAAGAGACTCAAACAAACTGAAGTTTAAATTTGTGGCTGTAGAGTTTATTAAAGAGAATAAAAAACAGAGCAGAAAACATAAAATAGTCATTCATAATGTAAATTGCTCCGTAGCGCGTGTTCTGTTTCCGGTTTTTGGGTTTTTTTACATGTTAGATGAGGAAATGTACATTTCTGAGTGTTTCTTTATTCAAAAAGCGCCGTTTGAGGAAAAGATCGTATTTGTGATGTAGAAACTACGCTGGGCGGGGCCACAGGCTTCCTAAACAAACCAGCAAATGCGTATTTCAGCAGGAGAGCAGGTCTGATCGGGACGTTTGGGGGCAGATGTTTGTCAGCTGAAGCGCCGTGAGCCGCAGCTCAGAGAGGATTTCTGACCGCCGGCCGTCTGACGCCGTCTGATGCCGTCTGATGCCGTCTGATGCCGTCTGACCGCCGTCTGACGCCGTCTGACCGCCGTCTGACCGCCGTCTGACGCCGTCTGACTCTCCCTCCTTCCTTCCACAGCCGACTGCGTGAAGCAGACGGTCAGCGGTCATGGCGTGAGGGGACTCTACCGCGGTCTGAGCTCGCTGCTCTACGGTTCCATTCCCAAAGCTGCCGTCAGGTACCGCCCACTCTGCAGTAAACGCCGTCACGCCCACCAGACGCAGAAATCCTCGCAGACGAACTCCTTTCAAAAGTCTTTTCATCTTTCACTGCAAAAACCCTAAAAAGAAGCAAACATACTCGTCTCATTTACTCTCAAAATGCTTTTTAACAAAGTACTGAGACAAAACAACTTCAATTCAGTTTGAATTTATTACAGTTGACACGTTTCCTGTCAGATTTCTTCTTAATAATGAAACCTTTGTCTAAAAGCAGGTCTTTCTACCCGAGAGAAGTGTTATCTGTCAATCTGTACATGACAGAGTTTGTTGGTTAAAGTTCAGACGTATGTACCTGATAAGAGTTTCATTTTTTAAGTTTTGCAGCTGTGAAATTCTCACTGTGAAGCACAGGGGAGGAACTATCATGGTATGGGCGAGCAGCACTCATGGAGGGGGTGCCGTCTTTTTTAAGCGTTTTTGTTTACATCAATGAAAGAAAAGGAAGCAGTTCAGAACTGTCAAAATAAAAGCGTTACCCATGTGTCAGAAAAAATCTTTTCCTTTAGGTGCCAAATAACTGGAATTAGTCAGAAAACTCAAACTGAGTTTGTTAAACAGTTTGTGGGAGATTATTAAATATTCTCTCTGATATTGATGCCTTCACTGAGTTCAGTTTTAGTCTGTGTCTGTAGGAACTCTAAACTGGACACTTCATTGTGTTATTGTGTTTTTTAGTATGGGTTGTCTTTGAGCTGTGGTAACAAATCAGTTTCCTCTCTGTGGGATCAGTTCAGCTGTTCCCAGCTGTTCCCAGCTGTTCCCAGCTGGGACGATTGGATGGACATTGTGGATGAAATCTGCCAGATGAAAGACTAAACTATTCACTTCAGACACAGTTCCACACATTTTTGGAAGATTTGGTCACAATATTCTATGGTAATCACTTGCAACAAATGGAAGTAATGAACGTGTCCGACTTGTAATTATGATCAAGGCGAATGTACCCCCCCGCCTTCTTTATTTCCCTCCCCCCCTAATGATGCATCCGCTGCTGTTGCTGTTTTGTCTCGTTAGTTATGTTGAAAACAGAAAAGAAATGTTGTGAGCAGAGATACGCATATGGGTCCCAAATTGAATTTAAATGTATTGTTTTATGACTTTCTCAATGTTCATAAATAAAGTTTGGAGGGAAAAAGGGAAGTAAGAAGGAAAAACAAACAAACAAAACAGCCATTAGTTCTGTTTGAATTCAGGCTAAAGTTCAGGTTTCCCCCCTTTGGGATCATGACTTCCTGTTTGTTTTTTTGTCCTCCCCGACAGATTCGGCGTGTTCGAGTTCCTCAGCAACAAAATGCGGGACGAGAGCGGAAAACTGGACAGCAAACGGGGATTTCTGTGCGGGCTCGGCGCCGGAGTTGCAGAGGCCGTGGTGGTTGTCTGCCCCATGGAGACCGTGAAGGTCTGACCTGCAGAAAGCGTCGCCATGCAACCATGCACACGTTAACCGCATTTCATACGTGTGAAAATGACCACAGCAGAAATGAAAAGTTGAGCTGATAAACACACACGTTTGAAATCATACATGGTGGAAAACATACATGTTCCGTCATGGAATGCCTTATCAAGTATTGAGGGAATTCAACTTATAAGAAATAGAAATAAAGTGAGTTTTTTGGTCAAATTAAAATATAATAACTTTATCATCAGCAAAAGACGACACGGTAACTCAGAAGTTTGGGTTCTTTATAATCACACAAGAGCTTAATTGTCATAAGAACAATCACCATGACAACCAACTGCTGTAACCAGCTGGTAATAGTAACTTTATTGACAGAATCATTTCAAACAAACCTAATATTTAGAGTAAAGTTAAAATATTATTAGAATAACTTTTATTTTTATTGCCTTAATGTTTTACTTCCAGATCCATTGTGGGTTCATTCACAGAATAAATAATATCCATATTTACAACTGCAAAAGGTTAAATGGCGATAGACAAAAAAAGACCAAAGTGGCTTAAAAATGACTATGATGCTACAAATACCACAAAAACTGATAAAAACATACATGTGGTGTAAATATGTGCAAAAAAGATGCATAAATTACTTTAACAATTTAGCAACTTTAGAAGAATATTTGAAGAAAAGCTTTAAAAAGTCATATGGATGATAAAGCTTGTTAACCTGCCAAAGTAAAACCTGTTTAGAAATCATTGCCTAAAGTGGAAATGATTAAAAATAGTTTTGAAAGGTTTGCTGATTGGTTAAACATTGAGCAAATGCAGGGAGCGGAACGTTTTCAGGCCGTTGGGGGGCAGAGAGGTTTGTCAGGATTTGAACGTTTTTTCAGTTAACAGCTAAAAAAGAGCAAAACCAGCAGGAATCTCCAGACAAACCAACAAACACATTTAAAAATGAAATCTAATACTGACTTTCATTCACGAATGACCTCCTCTGAACACATCAAACAAAATTGGTTTGTTTCAATCATTCAATAAATACATCATCAAGATATCATATCGCATGTATTTCAAATATAGTTTGGATACTTCATCATGAATTGATTGGAAAATAAAGAAAAACTAAAGAGAATGTTTTTTTAAGTGACAGAAGAAGAAATACACAGAAAAATGTACACATATATACATCAATGTGTATGAAGACTCTCATTCGTCCAGGTTGATTCCATCACAGTAGTAGGTTTAGGGGATGTCATCTGGACTTGGTTTTTAAAGTTAGAAGACGTTTCACCTCTTATCCAAAAGCTTTTGTCAATTCTGAATTAGCTGGTCTAAGAGCTGGTTTATATGTGCTCTGGGGGAGGAGTCAGACCTGAAACTGGAGGTATTGTCCACTTAGCCTACATGGTTTCGGGTCGTTCAGAGTCCTTTGTCCTCAGCTGGGGGTTGGGGGGACAGTGACTCCCTCCCCAAACTGGTCATCTCTTTCAGCGGTTAAGGACTCAGGTGGAACTGGTTCTGTTTGTTTGGGTTCAGAACACTGCCGTAGATGGATGGAAGAATGAACCTGAGACCACCGTTCTTATTCATCTTCTTGACAAAGATGGCTTCCTTCACTCCTCGCTCAAACCATCCTTTCTCTCTGGCTAGAATTCGGACTTCACTGTCCTCGAATGACTGGTTTGTGGCCTTCAGGTGGAGGTTTCTGCAGACTCAGGTCCACTTGGGTTGGCTCTGCCATGCTGGTAAAGCCGCTTGTGTAGAGGTTGTTTGGTTTCTCCTATATACTGTTCATTGCAGTTCTCTTTGCAGTGGATAGAGGACACAACATTATTCTGTTTGTAGCTGGGAATTTTGTCCTTTGGATGAACCAGTTTTTGTCTGAGAGGATTGACTGGTTTGAGATGAACTGGGATGTTATGATGTCTGAAAATCCTTTTAAGTTTTTCAGACAGGCCTGAGATATATGGAATTGAAATACTGTTCCCTTTTGGCTGTTGTTCCTTCTTGTCTTGTTTTCCTGTATGTTGGGATCTGATAAATGCCCAGTTGGGATATCCACAGGTTCGGGGGGCTTGACGGATATGTTGCTCTTCTTTCTTCTGTCCGTCAGAGCTTGTGGGCCCCTCCTGGGCTCTGTGTTGTAAAGTCCTGAAGACGCCTAGTTTGTGCTGTAAAGGGTGGTTTGAGTCAAATAACAGGTACTGATCTGTGTGAGTAGGCTTCCTGTACACTTACACCTGGAGCTGTCTGTCATCTCCAATGATCACAGCACAGTCTAGAAAGGGTAGGCTGTTCTCCTGTGTGTCTTTTTATATATATATATATATATATATATATATATATATATACACAGCTACATACACAAATAAATGATAATATAATGACTCTTAAGCTCAATTGGACATATTTTCACTCATACAAATATGACGCATTGAATCTAATTAATAGCTTGAAAGGGGAGGAGCCAAACGTCTAAGACGTCTTTGTCCTCTCAGGTCAAATTCATTCATGATCAGACGTCAGCAAACCCAAAGTACAGAGGCTTTTTCCATGGAGTTCGGGAGATCGTCAGGACTCAAGGTCAGAGCTGCTTCACTCTGCCCCCTGCTGGCTCCTCTCTGTACTTTCTGTCTGAACTCCTCTTCTTCATTTTTGTGCTTAAAGAACTAAGGTCATTCAGGAACTATTTGGGGTTCTAGTACTGCAGAGTTTCTGTTCTGGTTTATCCACAGGACTGAAGGGAACCTATCAGGGGCTGACGGCTACGGTTCTGAAACAAGGATCCAACCAGGCCATCCGCTTTTATGTCATGACCTCTCTGAGGAACTGGTACAAAGGTAGAGGAGCTGACGGAGCTTCAGGGGCGTAGGCCCAGGCCACCAGACCGCCTGTCAAACCCGCCTGTTGTCTCTCTCTGAAGGAGATGATCCCAACAAAGCCATCAACCCCATGCTGACCGGACTGTTTGGAGCGGTCGCCGGTGCTGCCAGCGTGTTCGGAAACACTCCTTTGGATGTCATCAAGACCAGAATGCAGGTCCGTAGTGGTTTTCACCGCACCCTCCCTGAACTGCGCCTCTGGCTGTCCTCTCCAACATGTGGCCGTCTCTTCAACAGGGGCTTGAAGCTCACAAGTACAAAAGCACGGCGGACTGCGCGATGAAGATCCTGAGGCACGAAGGACCGATGGCGTGAGTACCGCCCTACGGTTGATGGGAGGGGAGGGAGAGGGAAGATTGCCGAGTTGTTGAAGTAATGTCTGGTGTGAACGTGTGTCACCCGTTTAACACCAGAGTTTTAACTGAACGACAGAAACTCACTGAGTTAAAGTGATTCTAGCAGATTTAGAAACATAGAAAAGCAGCTTTGTGCTGATGAGCAACACTTTACTACTGAGAATAGAACACTTTACACTAGTGTGTCCTTTAATGTCAAGTTTACTCTGTATTTTACTACTGTAACGTAGTGTAAACTTGACTAAAGTTTACAGTTTATCTTTTAGCAGCTGAAAGCCTGATGCTGAACCGGCTCCTTTAGACATGCGACGACTGAACAAAACGCAACAAAATGACAGCATTTGATGTGTTTTAGAAAAACAAACCCGCAGTAAAAACGTCCCGCCTGGAGATCAGAGGTTCCTCTTTAAAGAACGTTGGCAGCTTTTCTGACCTGGAACAGGAAGTTTGGGACTTTTGACAGTTAACCATATTTTCAGGCAAATGTTGGGCAGAAGTTTAAGTTTTATGTAAAGGTGTTTGTTCTGGGTTTGGGGGTGGAGCCGATGCAGCTCAATGACTCCTCCCACTTCCATTTTTAGATGCTACTTTAACCCATAAGAATCCAGACTCATTTTTTCTTAAAAATAAAATCATTTTTATTTTACCACAAACCAAGTGAACCACAGAATCTATTTCTGATGTTTTTTTGTTACACTCAGTTTAATCGAGTTTATAGGTTTCCTTCTAAGTTTCTCGTGGGTCGATTTGTGGAATTTATCTCTGGTGGAACCACGGGATCGAATATTTATATATTTTTTTGTTACATTTTTTTTCTTTTCTGTTTATATTTTATCTTAATATTATGACCATTTTTTGTTTTCTTTTTACTCTTTTAAATTAATTTATTTGTAAAAAGAAAGGATAACATCGTTTGGGCACTGTTTTTTATGTTTATTTTTATGTTTGTTTGCTGGTTTGTTTGTTTTAAAAAATGTAATTTATTTTAATGTAAAAAAAATCCCTTTTTTTATTTATTCGTGTTTAATTTTATTTTTATTTTTAATTTAAATTTTTTTGAAGTTTTTCAAATAAATTTGGGCCATTAGCTCTACTTGTTAATTTTTGTTGATGTGTTTTAGTTTTTTATTAAAAATTTTTTTTTGGCTTTGTTTTTTTATTCATTTATTTTTTTTTTGACTGGAAAAACAAAATATTGTTTTAAATGTCAGCATCTTTAATCTGACATTTGTCTGTCAGTTTCATGCATTTTTCATGTGATTCTTTTTTTTAATGTTTATTAGAGAAGTACTCACCTTCTTTCTTCCTCTTAGATTCTACAAAGGTACTGTCCCACGCCTGGGTCGGGTTTGTTTGGACGTCGCCATCGTCTTCATCATCTATGAGGAAGTGGTGAAGGTGCTGAACATGGTCTGGAAGACAGACTGAGGTGGAAACAGGAGAGCCCTGGGGTCCTAGCATCTACCTCCAAGTGTTCTGGAACAGGAAAAGAAGACTAAAATTGGTTTTATTTGTTATGTTGTTAAAAGGCAGCAGAAGCTGCTTCTGAAGAGCAGCTCTTGGAGGTCAGGCGCTGCTCACATTTGCCCTCTTTCCCCTAAAATTCTGTTGATCTCAGGGATCTAAAGAGCAGAGCAATGTGAGCACTAACCAACGCACTTAATCATAGAGAAACCAAAAACGTGAGGGTTTCTAGAGCTAATTTCTAATTTGATTGATGTATGTAGTGATTTTCAGATGTCATCTGCTGCCCATCAGCAGCTCAATGCCTTAGATCTCAGATCTTCAGAGGAGAACCTGCAGAGAGCTTGTTCTCCTGCTCGGAAACGCACATTTCCTTTAAGGACGCAGTTAAAGGTTGCTTTGTTTTTAATTAGCAGAGATGTTTTATGCTAACTGAACCAACCCGATGGATGTCTTAAAAAGTGCCTCTGTGTATTTTTATGATTTATTTTGAGATTAGCAGTGAGTGAATGTTAACCTGGTCACCACAGACTGGAACTTTGTGCTCCGCCTCACACTGTCCTCTCATTCCACGCAGTGTCTCAAGGATTGCTCATTTGTTTTTTCAGTTTGGAAGTTTAAAACTTTCCATTTTTGAGACGACAGGTGCCTTTCATCGCATTCCACGCAGCGGTCCGGCTGCTCGTGTTTCCTTCGCTTTCGCATCACGATGTTCTGCTGCTCGTGGTTAGGGGTGGAGCTCCATGACGGAGTCTGGCTCGTTTACATGCAGTCCAATTCCATGTTTTCCTGCTCAGACAGCCTTACACACAGTACCTTATGCTGTGAGCTGCTCGCTTTATCGACAGCTTTTTATATTAACAGATGGGAAGTACTCTAAGAGTTAAAAACCTTGTATTGTGCCTTGAAACTAATTCTAATGTGAATGAATGCTCATCAATAAACATGGATTGGACTGTTGTTTTTGTGGTGGTCATTTCAACTCTAAGCTGCACCTCAGTGGTATGGAAGCTTGTAAAGAACATGATTAAAAATAATCACATATAAGACAAAATATAATAAACATTTACTTTTTTGGTTAAAATAGATTTACATTGCAACCTAAAATACATTTTTATTGTTTCCTTTATCTTGATAGTAAAACATCCAAATATACGCTTCTACTTAACCCACAGAAAAAACACCTGCAGAACACACACACATCATGCACACCTGCGGAACACACACGAACACACACACCTGCAGAACACACACACATCATGCAAACACCACAACACACGTCGGTTTCGGCCTCAGCCTATCACGACGTCGTTCTCAGGCGATTGTAGCCGCGGCGTCGGCCTCAGTGCGGCGTTTTCCATTTTTCCATTGTTTTTCAATCCTTTTAACATTTAAAAAAATACAATCCAACTTCAGTCAAATCAAATCAAGTGAAATAGATTTCCTAGATTTCATGGAAAGAGCACATCTGTTGTAGCAAACGTCTGCGGTTGAAAAAACCTTTTCCTCTGGGGGGCCACAGGTAGAGCTGTTCTTGTGTGTGTGTGTGTTTGGGGGGGATTTTAGCTTAAGGAAAACAAAAAACGTCAGCGAGTTAACGTTATTTCCAGATAATTCTTAAGTTCTGGGGGTGGCCGTGGGCAGCGGTAGGGCGGTTGACCCATGATCGTAAAATTGCAGGTTCGACTCCCGCCTTGCACGCCCATGAGTCGAAGTGTCCTTGGGCAAGACACTGAACCCGCTGCTGCTGCGGCGGGGGTCTTGGTGTGGGGATGGCTGGTCACCCCTCCCTCCTTCTTTTCACATTCCACCATTCATTCATTTAGAAGAACTTAAACACTCACCTGAGCACAGGTGTTAGCTCACCTTTACACTAATAGTTTGCATGATTGAATGAATGAAATGTTTCACACTGGTTGGTTTAGGGGCATAAGTATGCGTGTGTGAACAATATCTGTATTGTGTTCATGTTGACATGTGGACATCTTTACAGTTAGCAGGTGTGTTTATAACATCTGAATGTGTGTGTGGACAGGCCCCGCCCTCTGAGATTTGTATTACACTTGAACCTTACCGTAATGATAAACATCCAGTAAAGTTGTTGCTTTATGCTGCTTCATGGTTCTACCCCCCCCCCTCCTATTATCACCCTCCTCTCCCCCCTCTCTCTCTAACATCCCTCTCTCTTCTTCCCTCCTTTCCTTTTCCGTCCGGTCCAGCACCAAAGATTTTCAAACATGATGGAATTTCATAAAGTTTGGCCTCAACTACAAAAGGGGTTTATTCAGACATTCCTCTGGTTTGTCATAGATTCATAACCCCTGTTGTTAAAGCAAAATATGTCCAACACAAGAGGCCTTCAGCTCTCATCTGTCTGCCCAGATGTTGGACAGGACAAGTTAAAAAAAAAAAAAATAAAAAAAAATAAAAAAAAATAAAGGACACTGAACCCCACCTTGCCTCTGGTGGCAAGCGGGCGGCTGTGTGTGAATGGGTCTGTGACTTTAAAGCGCTTTGTCCTTGTAGGCAGAAAAGCGCTATATAAGTATACGCCATAACATGAAAATAATTTGGGTGGTTATGAATAGAAAATGGAGCCGTCGAGTCACCCCAACAGGAAAAAAGTGGGTTTTACTTTGAAATAAACTCAAAAGGAATTTCTTGTGAGTTTACATGAAACTGGAAAAAGCTGAGTTTTTGACATTGGTTCTGTAGGTGTGTCAGAACCCGCCTCTCCTCACCTGTGACCCGGGCCTTGAAGGGACTGCTGCTGATGTGGTTGGGTCCTCCGTATTTGATGCTGATCAGGTAGTTTCCGGGGGCCATGGGGGTGTACTGCCCTCCAGGACCTCCTGACAGTCCATCTTCACTTTGGACGGACCCTCGATAGTCACTGCCAGAGACCCGAGGCCCGCTTTGGTGTTGATGATGAACTCGGCCGCACTCCTGCCGGATGAGGGGTTCCTCAGCGGTCGGCGTGGTAACAACATCCACAGCAGACGGCTTGAAGCTGAGAGCTTCCAGGTCAGCAGATTGCTGACAGAACCAGATAGAACCCGACAGAAACAGACAAAACCAGATAGAACCCGACAGAGCCAGATAGAACCTGACAGAACCAGACTGTGGGTCTCATCCTGAAATGGGGGCCATTTCCAACCCCCCATCATCGTTCATCCTGTCTTTGCATGGACCTGATACGATGAAGATGACACTCAAGACTGCTGAGCCGCAGTGACAGGAGGCACATGCACACCTGCAGAACACACACACACACACATGCACATCTGCAGAACACACACACACATGCACACCTGCAGAAAACACACACACATGCACACCTGCAAAACACACACACACACACATGCACATCTGCAGAACACACACACACATGCACACCTGCAGAAAACACACACACATGCACACCTGCAAAACACACACACACACACATGCACATCTGCAGAACACACACACACACATGCACACCTGCAGAACACACACACACATGCACACCTGCAGAACACACACTTTCTTTCATTCATTCATGAATGAATGACTAAATCAAATTAAATTAAATTAAATTAAATTAAATTAAATTAAATTAAATTAAATTAAATTAAATTAAATTAAATTAAATTAAATTAAATTAAATTAAATTAAATTAAATTAAATATATAGTCAGCTTCGGTGCTCCATACAATCTGCCGCAGGGGAATCGCTCGTGACCTTGCTTCGCGCTTTTGGAACCCTGCGCTTGCCGTAGCTGTCAGTGTGAGCCGCGAGCCGCCCTTTGGTGGCGCGTCAGAGGATGCTGGTGTTCGTGTAGTTGTGCCGGGAGCGTCGCGGAGTCAAACATGTCTGTCAGCGCGGCAGAAAGCCGCGGTTTCTACTTCAACACCGTCCTGTCGCTGGCCCGCTCGCTGGCTGCTCACCGGCAGGCGCCGTTAGAGAAGGTAAGACCCGGGCTAGCTGCCAACCAGCTAATCCCGTTAACCCGGAGGAGGCCCGCTTCCTTACGCCGCCGGGTCGCGGGGTGTCTTTCTTTGGGTCCAAACAGACGGAGTCCAGCAGTCTGTGGCCATCATGGGAAATGTTGTTTTAATGTGTAGCCACCCTAAAGACAGATTTACAGCTAGCTAGATTTGGCTAGCATCGGTGACCTTCTGTTGATCTTTGTGGTCAAAAACAAAAAGAGAAGTTCGTCCGTTATTTGAATTAAACGTTTCTGATTTTTTTCTTCTAAAATGTCAGGCGGACAGAAACAGATTTTTGCACATTTGAATGATTAAATGTAGATCCTTCGATAGCATCATTAGAATCGCTAAATTTTGAAGCAGTTTGTCATCTTTCCTCCACAGCGGGGGGGGGGGGGGGGGAATTCAGGTTCAGTCTGGAGGCTTTTAGGAATCGTTTAATCAATTAAAACAAGTAATTTCTGCACTGGGTTGATGTTTTTATCACCCTGACAGAGGTGGAAACTCTGGTTTGGTGAGAGATCTTTGTTTTGATTCCAGACTCTATTTTTAATCTCCTCTCAGATGCTGTGGAGCGTTAAGGTTTGGTCTCCTCGCTCATTTCTGAGTCTGGAATAACCTCAGAACTTTCTTCTGCAGCAGAAACAGTCCTGGACGGGTTTCTTCTGTTTTTTACTTTGAGCAAAAACTTCACCTCATGCTGTTCTGAGCCGTTTACAGCTCAACTATATGCCTGTATGCGATCATATAGGACCTTTGGCATCCTAAAGAACAACTTTTACAATTATTTTTACACGTCATTTTCCTACCAGGAAGTAAGACAACAAAAAACTAGACAAAACCAAATAATAGAAGCGTTTTGAGACGATTATTTAAGAGTCCACTGTCTTTCTGAAGATACAAATGTTGATGGTTTCTTAAAAAAATACATTTAAATACATTTTTTTGGTAAAAAATTGTTAAACGCAATGCATTGTGGTCTATATTTGCCGATCTAGTGAGCATCGATGCACACTGGTTTTTCGCAGAGACTTCTGGGAAATTTCTAGGGCTCTGGATTTTGGAATTGTAGATTCAGACAGCACTAGAAAATGGAGAACGCGCTATAAAGTGCACTATGTAGTGCGTAGTGACAACCCTAGCGTCGGCCTCGACAGCGTGTCCGCGTTTCGCTCACAAAAACAAACAACATCCGAACTTTTGGAACAGTGGATGTACATATTGTTCTTATAAAATGAAAGCGTTTAGCCGATCACCGCTAGCTCCACGGAGAAAGTGGGCGTGTCTGTTAACATGGGGGTGGAGCTGGTAGAACAGACTCTTCTTGGAAGGGGCGGTTCCTCACTTTGTGATGTCACAATGTGAGGACCCGCTGGTTTTCCTGGATTGGGAGGGGCTGGTGCTCAGAGGTTTCCAGAGGAACACTCAGAGATGAATGGATCAAAATACCACTTTGGGGTTGTTTTTTGTGAGGAATGAACAATATAACACACTTAAAAGCTCAAATAGTGGATTTTGCATGGTATAGGTATACACCCTTTAAAATTTCGGGCATAGTAAATGACCCGCCCCCAAAATCATGACATCACAGCTGGAGAAACCATCAAAAAACCAAATGGGGCCAACTTTTTTACGGGGCTCAAACAAATATTTAAAAACCCAAAACATACGCGTCTGAGATATTTAAAGGAAGTTTTGAAATTATTATGGGATGGCCACAGCAGCTTTAATATCAGATTTTCTTTCCGTGTCAATGAATACATTTAGGTTTAGCTCAGACGTTTTTCTCAAAAGACTATTTCACATCATGAAAGCAGTACTGCTTTGTAATTGTCTACAAACTAAAAATAGAAGCGACGTGCGCCCCCTGCAGGTGCAGAAGCTGCAGTGCATGTGCCCGGTGGACTTCAGAGGAGTCTTCCAGCTGGACGAGCGCAGGAGAGACGCTGTGATCGCACTCGGCATTTTCCTGGTGGAGTCCAACCTGCAGGTGAGTGCTGCTCCTCATGTGTGGCTGCTGATGTTTTTCCAACACTCCTAAGCTGTTGTGTTACAGCACAAAGATGCCATAGTCCCGTACCTGCTGGGGCTCCTCAAAGGCCTTCCTAAAGTCCAGTGGATTGAAGAAACCTCCGAGCACAAAGGACGCGGTGCGTGGACTCTCACCAAAATCCTGAACAGTGCGTTTTAGATCTTTCTCTGTGCTCACGAGGTTCTGTTGTTTGTGTCGTTCTGGCTGCAGACACACTTCCAGTCGCAGAGAATTTCAGCTTCTGTCTGGTCACGCTGCTGTCAGACGTCGCCCAGCGCGATGAAAACCTGCGAGCGCAGGTGAGCCGTCCCGCTGGAGAAAGTCCAGGAACGCTGAAAACGAAACAACTTATGGTTGACTAATCTACAAATGCAAATATGCAAACCTCTAACACTTTAATAAATCCTAAAGTTATTTAAGAAATGTCATATTATTAAAATAAATTCATATTCTTTCAAATTTGATATTAATTTCTAAGGTTCCGTCTGGTTTTTCATTGACCCTAAGCTTTTCCTTGTCAGACTCACGTGCACGTTTACACACATAAAGCTCTCCTTCATGTTCTCAGATCCTCGAGGCGCTCATGGACATCATGCAGGTTCTGCAGGACGTCTGTAGGAACCCAGAAGCTCATGACAAAGGTAACCCCCGCCCCCCCGTCCTGCTGTTTTTCTCAGCTCCTCCGTCGTTTCAGCCCCACATGTCCTCCTGTGTAGAGTACTTTTGCAGGTACAGCGTCCCCACCCTGCTCGGCGTGGCCAGAGCGTTCGGCCGCTACAGCAACACGGACGAGCCCCTGCTGACCAAGCTGTTTCCCCGGGCCGTCCCCCCGACTCTGTCCACGAGCGAGGACGCCGAAGCGGCGCGCAGGCGCTCCTTCAACGAGTTCCGCTCCATCCTGCCGAGCTCGCTGCTCACCGTGTGTCAGGGAGACACGCTGAAGAGGAAGGGCTCGTCCGTGTCCAGCGTGTCCAAGCAGGTGAGGTCAAACACGGTTCTTTCCCAGCATGCTCTTTGTCATGTTACAGATGAGGGCAGCAGACCCCATGAGAGATACACATAAAATTCATCTAAAACTGTTTGGAGAGAGATTTTTTTCTCTCCTGGGAGTAAATAAACACAAATTATAATGATTGATTTCAGGCCAGTCCAGAAAGAACGGGTCTGACGCCCAGCTCGCCTTTGGATCCGTCTGCGCAGTACTTTGAGGGTAAGCAGACCCTTTAGTCACTGTTTTAAAGCTTGTATTTTATATTCAGATGAGACACTTTCTTCTCCCTTAAAGGTGACAAAGGGCTGCACTTTCAGAGCCACAACCACCTTAAAAAAAAGAAAAACCACTGATGTGAAAGCAAACAGATGGAAGACAAGAGTGATCCATGAACAAGTCATGAAAATAATCCGTTTTTTTCCAGCCGAGTCTAGAAGGTTGGCAACCGTCAGTTTGATCAGAAATTCAAAAATACAAGACTGAAGCTAACAGTTGGGACTTAATTAGCTTAAAAGAGTCAAAAAATGGGAGTGTTGGTAAAAGAATGACGCTAATGTGACCAGATTTTTAAAAAAAAGACTCAAAAGATTCACTTTTTTACTGAAATTATGTCATAATTGTTCAATCCTGCAGAAAATGATTTTTTTGGATTAGAAACGTCTCCTCTTCAATTTTATGAACATAAAGCTGATTAATGTTTCTAGATCTTAAAAATTCAATGAAACAAAAAAAAAGCAGAAACCTACTGAAGGAGGCAAATATTTAATACCAGAAAAGGTCAAAGCTATTGACTGTATCAGAGAACTGGACTGAGTTTAACGCCTTCCATAGAAAACGGTTTACCGCCAGCTCCAAACAAATGAAGTCAGTTCAGACTTCATTTGACCAATAGAATAACTGAGGAACAGCTGTTTATTTCACTGTAGAAGTCAATGATATTTCTGCTTCTTGAAGCCACTTCCTGTTTAGAACACCTGGGGGGAGGGGTCACACAGTTCCAGTTCTCATTTACAGTAAATGGTAAAAACTGAACGCGTTCTGAAGAAATTACATCCAAAAGAATCAGATGAATGAGTGTTTATTGTAAGCAAACACAGAGGGTTAAGACGTGAGCCCTGTGGAACACCTGTGATGGAGAGAAGCACTTTTCTGAACTCAGGCCATAGTTGGCTCCGCTCCGTCATCCCCTGAACTCCTGCGTCCCTCCTGTTCTCCAGGTTCTTACCTGCCTGATGGCAGCGCCGTCGACCCCGACTACTACTTCTCCACCATCAGCTCCAGCTTCTCGGTGTCACCGCTCTTCACCGGGAGCAGCTCTGGAGAGTTCCAGCTCCCCCTGGATACGCTCCAACAGCTCCTCCACATGGTCTGCAGGAACATGGCAGAGGCTCTCAGCAGGCCCGCCGATCCAGAGCTGAACCCTTCTCTCTCTGAACAGGTGGAGCAGTTGGTGTCGGAGTCGTTTCTGAAGACTCTGGATGGCGTCCTGACGGAGCTCCTGGAGGTACGACGGTCCTGCAGGAGTTTGTCTTCCTCTGTGTTTGAGAGCTTCACGGCTGGTTCTGCTTCACAGATGAGTCCGGGTCTTCACCTCTACTACAGAACCTTCAGCGATCCGCTGTATGTCGCCACATTTAAAATGCTCCGAGACACGCTGTACAACATGAAAGGTGAGACGGCCTCTGCGGTGGTGGTGCAGGTGCAGGTGCAGGTGCAGGTGCAGGTGCAGGTACAGGTGCAGGTGCAGGTGCAGGTGCAGGTACAGGTACAGGTGCAGGTGCAGGTGCAGGTGCAGGTGCAGGTGCAGGTACTGGTGCAGGTGCAGGTGCAGGTGCAGGTGCAGGTGCAGGTGCAGGTACAGGTACTGGTGCAGGTACAGGTGCAGGTGCAGGTGCAGGCTCAAACTAACCGCGTGCTTCAGACCTCCAGACCGACTACGTGAAGGAGGTCCACGACTTTGTCCTGGAGCAGTTCAGCAGCAGCCAGTCCGAGCTGCAGAGGATCCTGCACGACGTGGAGTATCTGCAGAGCGAGCTGAGCCCGCTCAAGCTGCGCTGTCAGGCCAACGCCGCATGCGTGGACCTGATGGTGCTGGCCGTCACCGAGGAACAAGGTGAGGCGTCTCCTGGAGGTTCCCAGCATGCTCTTTGCTCCAGCATTTTTACGCAGAATCCGGCTGCAATTACCTGGAATAAAACATGTAAAAGTTTGGTGATTGAAGACGTTTCAACTCAAAGTCCGAATGAACTTCTCCTGTTACGTAACCATCCTGAGGGAAAGACTGAACTCACAGAAATGGTACTGTTGTTATCAAAATGGGTTGTTGTTGTTGTTTTCGCAGGAGCTGAAAACCTTTGCACCAAACTGTCCGAGAAGCTGCAGTCAAAGACCTCTAGTAAAGTCATCATCGCCCACATGCCCCTCCTCATCTGCTGCTTACAGGTTAATACGGTAGTACTGAAGACGTTAGTACTGGTACTTTTCTATTTGTTAGTACCGGTAGTAGTGTATACCTCGGTACCAAAAGTTCTATTATCCCTTGTGTTATCTTGTGCCTTGGAGGCACGTTCACGTTGGGAGTGGGGGTCATCTGGACCCCACAAGATAGCACAAGGGATGTGCCGTTGCCGATAGTTCCGTATGCATCAATATCAGTAGTTCTGTATACGCCGGTACCCTGTATGTTGGTACCAGTAGTACATTGGAATCAGTAGCTCCATTGACCTTCCCAGTTGTAGTAGTTTATACGCCAAACGGATACTTCTATGTACGTCTGTGTCGGTAGCACCGATGCATCCCTACCCCCTCATCACCACAGAACGATCAATTTTGATGTTTTTTTTCCCATAAAGTTTTCGTTCCTCACGAAGCGGAAGTCAAAACTCTACAGGAAGGTCCAGAAACGATGCACCAGACTGGCTTTAAAAACCAGTTTCATGGATTCAAAAGGATTTTCACTTCATGTGGGATGAAGTCAGAACATCCTTTTTATCCAGTTTTATTGATTGTCCTTCTATTTGTTTGTGAAAGCCTTTTTTTTTATTAGAAATGTGAAAACTAAATAGATGTGGAAGCGGATCTAGATTGGTTGTTCCGGAGGGCGGAGCCTAGTCATCAGGATAGTTTCCTCTGCGGTCGACCCTGAAGTCGTCCGGCTCTCTCTGCGTTTAGGGTTTGGGCCGTCTGTGCGAGCGCTTTCCCGTCGTGGCCCACTCCGTCACCACGTCCCTCAGAGACTTCCTGGTGGTTCCATCTCCGGTTCTGGTGAAGCTCTACAAATATCACAGCCAGAGCATCCCAGGTGAGGGCAGCAAAGCAGCGACCCGTCCAGCAGCTTCTCTCTGGGCTCACAGAAGGTTCTTCTGGCAGGAGGCGGCGAGATCAAGATCCATGTGACCAACGAGCACTCGCAGTCCACCCTCAGCGCCCACGCCAGTAAGAAGAGCCAGCCCTCCATGTATGAGCAGCTGCGGGACATCTCCATCGACAACATCTGCAGGTTTGCCCCGCCCACCCGGATAATTGCCCCCACGCTGCTTTATGATGGGCAGCAGCAGATTACATTTACAGAGAAAAAAAATCCAGTGCGTGTCGAAGCTCCGCCTCTAAAAAGCAAAGAAATGAATAAAAGAGGCATAAAACATGTTTAGGATGAAATAAAACAACATTTGAAACACTTTATTTGAGAAAAACATTTAAAATTAAATTTGTTCAATGTTAGATTAAAGTTAAAATGTAAGTTAGAAGTAATTATTAAAAAAACAAACTTTATTAATTTTTTTTTGTCATTTTTTATCAAAAATAATTGATTTAAAAATGATAAAAAGCCATAACTGTGCAGAAAGAGGTGATGTTATTATTGGTTTATGACAGTTATAATGTCTTTAGGAATATTCTTGTTTATTAGTAAAGTTAACAGGAAAATAATTTGAAATGACAAAGCAGCTTATTAGGAAGTAGAGATTTTAGTAAGTTGGATTTATTATTGGTTCATAACGAAATGAACTGAATTGTTGGGTTTGTCATATTTGATGTTTTTATCTCCTGAGTTGACCAGATGACATTTAGAAAGCGGCGGTGACCTCAGGAAGTATGGAAACAATCAGACATTCAGATGAAGGGATGGGAAAGCAGAAGCTCTGCAGCAGATCAGCAGCTCAGCTCTGGAGCTCCGGCTGAAGGCGGCTGACTGTGTTTATGCTGCTGCTTCATCTGAGAGGTCATGCTAGTCGGGTTCTGAGGGCGGATCTGTCCTCTTATGCATCTCCGTGCATTGTCCTCAAACCATTACAACTTAATCGGCCAAACAATACAGTCCATGTGTTTTATTTAAATAGGTAACATCTAGATAAATATTAATCCTTCATAAAACTATGAAGGAAAAAGCCTTTTAACAGAGACTTTCTTTTCTGCCTGGCATTTTTTTTATTTTTAATTAACAGAAGCTAAAGGAGATAACAGCTTCAAGCATTAAAACCTGACATTCTGGTCTTCTAGACTGTTTTGTTAAAAAGGGAGTCCTATTTATTTATTCAGGTACTGCTGAATGCTGTGGAAAAAAAGGGTTACATGTTCAGTGAAGAGCAAACACGAATTCATGACTGTGGTTCACCTTCAGGCAGCTGGAACTGACCCGACTTGGTAGAAGCTAGCTTGTGATTGGACGTCTTTTTGCTTGCATCACATCTACATAAAAGGACAGAGTAGAGAGCAAAGCAGGAAGAGGAATTGACAGAGTTTGACAGAAACTGATTATTGACTTCCTTATATCTTTTTACCAACATAATCATGTTAAAGGGTCTATATCCTGCTTTTCTTAAGCCCTTTAGGGTCAACTATATCCATAGAGATGATAATATATGACCTTTGGCACACTAAAGCACCATTTTTTAATGACATATTAGTTAGTTTCACAGCTTATTTTCCTACCCAGAAGTAAGACAACTCGATCTCTGAGGCTCCGCCTTTTGCTCCTTGTGGGCGCCGCCCATTTCATGATGTCATCCTAGAGCCGGTCTCAGCAGCGTGTCTGCATTTCTCCAAGAAAGCAAACAACTTCCGAACTTTTGCAAAGATGGATGTGCATATTGTTCATATGAAATGAATCACCACTAGCTCCATGGAGAAAGTGGGCGTGTCTGTTTGCCTGGGGGCGGAGCTGGCAGCGCAGACTCTTCCTGGAAAGGGCGGTCCCTCACTTTGTCATGTCACAATGTGAGAACCCACTGGTTGGGAGGGCCTGGTGGTTTTAGCGAGGAATAAAAAATTTAGTACACTTAAAAAAGTTAATTTTGCATGATATAGGCCCTTTAATATTTGTGGTTTTAAACTGATACTGTCGCTCCTCTCACTACTAGATTGATTTTCTTTTTAATACGTATCATGGAACGTTTCGCTGCTCATCCAAACAGTTTGTTTTAGGATTCGATCATAAAAAAGTTTGAATAGGCGGCTTTTGCTCCTTAAATCCTGAAGCCGTTGCAGTCGCCAGTGACCCTTTGCCTCCTCAGGTGCCTGAAAGCTGGTCTGACCATGGATAGCGTCATCGTTGAAGCGTTCCTCGCCAGCCTGTCTAACCGTCTCTACATCCACCAGGAAAATGACAAGTAGGTGACCTGCAGGGAAGAACGCCCCGTTCAAACCAGTGTTTTTTTTTTTTAATTCGGCTCCTCCTCTGCATGGCAGGGACGCCCACCTGATCACGGACCACACCATCAGAGCTCTGGGTCACATCGCCGTGGCCTTACGGGACACGCCCCGCGTGATGGAGCCCATCCTGCAGATTCTGCAGCAGAAGTTCTGCCAGCCTCCGTCCCAGCTGGACGTCCTCATCATCGACCAGCTGGGCTGCATGGTCATCACAGGAAACGTGAGGCTTCGTCTGACCCCGACGGACTCTGCTGTTCTGGCATCGCAACATTTGCAGCAGAGAAAACGTCTGGTTTCCTCTCGTTCTTTTAGCAATACATCTACCAGGAGGTGTGGAATTTGTTCCAGCAGATCAGCGTCAGAGCCAGCTCAATGGTTTACTCCACCAAGGACTACAAAGACCACGGGTACAGGTGAGACGCTCCCACAAGCCAGAGACCAGCTGCCGCTTCCCGTTTTTCCTAAAGTTTTTTTGTTTTTCGAAAATCTGATGTCCTTCAACCAGTGATCCAACTTTTCAAAGTAACACGTGAGAAGTTCCCAGAAAACACGGATGCTGGTTGCGTCCGCTACAGTCTCCTAGCGTGTAAATCTCAAATGTCCTTTAGTCTTAGTTCCAACTGTTCGTACAATCAGATGATTCAATCAATCAATGTTATTATTTACACAATAAAAGCAATTTAACAATAAAATGAACAAGCTGGCCGCTCACTGGAATTAAAGACCTGAGTCAAAAGATGAGTTTTTAAAAGCAACTTCAAATCACAGATTTTGGATTTCCCCAACAACCAAAGTTACTTTTCACTGAATGCAGAACTGATAAAAAACTGCCAATAACCTCATGTTTTTTCTGCTAACATGACCAATTTCCTATTTTGTTTCACTTAAATGACAGAAATATGAGAAAAATACATGAATCTTTATAAAATGTCACCATTTAATCATGTCCCTCAGTTTTGTTCGACCCCGTAACAGCCTATCAATCCTCCCTTTTTGAAAAAATAATAGTTCAGTCCAACTTCTTCAGCAACCAGGAAGTGACATCACTGAATATTTTCCAGCTCAAACTATGAAGACGGCTAAGTATTAGCCGTCTTCATAGTTTCTATCGTCAAGCTCAACCTTTCAGCTCTGTTACATTCATAAATAACTGTTTATTGTTTGGGAAAGAATTGAACAGTTGTTTAGAAAAATGAAGGAGTTTCTTGTTTTCCTCATGTCATATGTAGCTCCATATCCTAGCTAATTTAGACATGGGACAACTTTTAGCTAAAATATTCAACCCCGTAACTAAACGCTCTGTTACGGCGACACATTTTACTAATCATTTTTGGGATTTCACGTCTAAGTTGGGGAAACATATTTTCTCAGAGGCATAAACAGTCCCTAATCTGATGCAATGTTCAGAAACACAATTATTTTGGGGTAACATTGTCAATCACCAGAGAACTCGACGTGCATCGAATCGAATGTCTCCCCGAGTCACAGGCCGTAAAGTTCAGAAAGATACTGAGACCATTCAAGCATTTCAAAACCAGAGGTACATTTTAAAAAACAATTCCAAGAGTCACAGGCAACAAGTGAAGCCAGCGTAATATAGGAATGATGAGCCCGCCCCTCCTGCTCCCCATTAACGGGCGGAGCAGAGACAGGTCAATATGGGTACAGGATACGCCTGTCTGGGGGGGGAAATGCTAAAGCCTGTAGGTGACCCCAACAAAATATCAAGGGCATCGACCGCTCGGTGAACCCCTAGAGAGAAAACGTCTTCTAGGGTCACGCTGCGGGCGACAGGTGGTAGTGAACACGTAAGGGGAAGTCAGGGGGGAGTAGGCGAGATGCAGGCGTGTCAATCAGATTTTTTTCTTTTTATAACCCCCCAAATCCTACAGACTGTTCTAGCAGCCCGTTAATGCTGTTCATGTGACACGTGCACGCTTCTACAGGTGTCCTATGGGCACTTACGGATCACGTGCACTCCCCGTGCGTGCACGATTTGTGTGGGGTCAGTTAGGAGCCAGAACTCAAACCCTACTAACGACTAAAGTGTGATGTAAGGACGACATCATCACCCGTACGTCAGAAGTGCGTGAAACTTTCATTAGTTACTTCATGATAAACTTAACACACACACAACAATGGTACACGCCATTTTCATGGCGTCCCTTAAAGTAAAGTCAAGGGAACTGTGAGTCACACCGGCGCTCTCCTAAAGATGCAGTCGCTCCTCTCTACGGCCCTCCACGGACCCGGACATCCCAGAAACCCACAGAACCCAAACGGGTCAACCCCCTATGGGTGACTAAGCCTTGAAGTCCCACTCTGACCGTCCTTTGATCTGTTTTAAAATCGATACCAGTGGCTTTTTCATGATGATGATGATGCCGTTTTTAGCCCAAATCCAAAAACCTGTGTGGTTTTCTGGGACATAGTTCCTGCAGAGCGGCAGGAGTTCATCAGAAATTCTCCTCTGAGTTGTGGAGTGGACTGTTTGCCCTCTAGCTTACAGCCCCTAACCCTCCCAAACTAACATTAGCGGTGCAACGAAGATGGGGAGCAACATCAGATCCATCCATCCGTCCAGTTCTGATCCAGATTCCAGCTCAGACCAGGAAAACAGACGTTCATGGATCTGTTGGTCTGCAAGTGGACGTTCAAAATGATCCTGTGTGTTTTAAGTTGCTGTGATGAAGAAATTCAATCCATCAAAGTCACCAAAACCACCATTTTCATTGGAGTTGGTCTTTAAGCAGGGAGACCTTTGGCCCCTTTTCTTTGCTATGACCGCACTCTGGATTCGACCCACACTCCCCCAGTCTCCGAGCAGACGCTCTAGCACAGAGCTAACAGTCCCCGTGTGTGCGCAGACACTGCTCGCTAGCTGTGATCAACGCCCTGGGGAACATCGCAGCCAACCTGCAGGCGGAGCAGATGGTGGACGAGCTGCTGGTCAACCTGCTGGAGCTTTTCGTTCAGTTGGGCTTGGAGGGGAAGAGAGCCAGCGAGCGGGCCTCAGACAAAGGCCCCGCCCTGAAGGTAAAGTCAGCGCCTTTGTCTTTTAGCACCAAATCCTTTCTCAAGTTCTTTCCCACACATAAACGGATCTTCTGTAAGGAATTGTTGTGTTTCCTGGTCTGTAGGCATCGAGCAGTGCTGGAAACCTGGGGGTCCTCATTCCAGTGATTGCAGTGGTGAGTTCTCTGGATGTGTGGATGCTCGCTGTCGTCTTTCCCGCCTCATCCTCTCTGCTCTTCTTCTGCTTTAGCTGACCAAGAGATTGCCGCCAATCAAGGAGGCGAAGCCTCGCCTGCAGAAGCTGTTCAGGGACTTCTGGCTGTACTCTGTGGTCATGGGCTTCGCAGTGGAGGGCTCAGGTGCAGTTTGATGTTTTTGGCCTCACCTTCACTTCCTGAATTACCATTTATCCTCACATGGACTGCTATTAAACTCTCTTTCATTCCAACTCTTGTCTCATAAATACCTGGACCCACTTATGAATTATAAAGTTCTAAAGGTTGTAATTTCCTCTGCGGCGATCCACTTCCTACCCAACAATGCCTGGACTTTTCTTTTGCTGCTGCTGAAATGTTCAGGTTTGTGGCCAGAGGAGTGGTACGAGGGAGTTTGTGAGATTGCCACCAAATCGCCGCTGCTGACCTTTCCCAGCGGAGAACCGCTACGTTCGGAGCTTCAGTACAACTCGGCTCTGAAGAACGACACGGTGACTCCGGTACGAGCGCATTCCCACCAGCAGGGACACGCCGACGCACCAGGGCTCTTCTTGAAGACGCTCTTCTGTTTCAGGCGGAGCTGAACGACCTGCGGAGCACCATCATCAACCTGCTGGACCCTCCTCCCGAAGTGGCCGGTCTCATCAACAAGCTGGACTTCGCCATGTCCACATACTTGCTGTCCGTTTACAGACTGGAGTACATGAGGTACCGCCGTCCTGCTGCCCACTGAGCGCGCTCAGCTGTGCTCCTCCTCCGGTTCTGACCTCTGGCCTGTGTCCCGGTCTTACAGGATGCTGCGCTCTCTGGACTCGGACCGCTTTCAGGTCATGTTCCGATACTTTGAAGACAGAGCGATACAGAAGGACAAGTCCGGTAAGATGAGGAAAAGTTGGGAAAATGTTCCGAGTCATTTTCTGCATTCATTCTTGAGATTTTTTACAGGTATGATGCAGTGTGTGATCGCAGTTAGCGACAAGGTTTTTGAGGTCTTCCTTCAGATGATGGATGAAAAAGTAAGAAACAAACCTTTTTTTCTCTTAAAATATTGTTTTCAGGTTTGTTAAACTCTGCAGAAGTCTGAAATGATTACAATTGATGGTCTTTTGCAGCAGCGTGTTTGCTTTAAATATAGGCTTATCACAGGAAATGACTTTTTTTTTTCTTCTGTTAGAACTTCATTTCAAGACTTGAGCTTTAGAACCAAAATGATGTAATGTACTTTGGTTTACTGAATGATTTACTTAATAGTTTCATGGAAAATCTAAATTAAATATGGCCCCCTAAAAAAATCAGCTTTCCAAAGATGCAGAAGCTCAAAATAGAAGCCCTGTGGAACGCCACTTCATGGCTTGCTAGATTGATTTTACAAAAAGCTCTTGATCAATAAAAAAATTAATTTTTATTGTCTTGATTCACTTTACATTGTAAAAATGTAATCTTTTGATGATTAAATGAAAGTCCTTTTATTAGAAAAACAGACAGACAGTACTTTATTTGTCATTGTTGTATAAACAAAATTCAAAAAGTTCTCTTTGATCTGTGCATCGTTTATTCATTTCCTGACTGAATTTCTTCATGGAGATTAATTAAATTGATCCTAATCTTAATTAAAATAAAGATTTTTTTAGCTAGTTAATTTAAAGCTAATAAACCATTAAAAAATAATCCTTTTGTCATTAAAAACAGGAAACAAAACGTATATTATGGTCTTGATGAATAATAGAAGATTTAATTGATTAACGGATTTCACAGAAGCAACTGTCTGAGGTGAAGCGACGGACGGCTGCTCTGCAAAGTCATTAAAAAAAGAAAATTCCAATAATAACGAGTAAATAACCTTAAAAAACACCTCCTGACCACAATGCAGCGAGTTAAGAAGAACATCCAACGTTACAGGTTCAGCAGCAGCACTTTTGAATTTGAACGTTTTTAGCAATGTTTAAACTACTCTAGTTTGCTTACCACATTCCTCTGTGAACTCTGTTATTTTACACATTTAAAAATATATTTTCAGGCAAAAACTAAATCCCACGAAGAGGAGCTGGAACGCCACGCTCAGTTCCTGCTGGTCAACTTCAACCACATCCACAAGAGGATCCGCAGAGTGGCGGACAAATACTTGTCTGGCCTCGCTGAAACGTGAGGCCAAAGCAGTTCTTGTTCCTGTTTTTTGTGATGAGGGGCGTTGCAGAGGTTTGTGAGCGGTCGTCCTCTCTGCTCTCAGTTTTCCTCACCTGCTGTGGAGCGGCCGTGTGCTGAAGACCATGCTGGACATCCTGCAGACGCTGTCCTTGTCCCTCAGCGCGGTCAGAGTCCACGCTTTCACACAGAATTTCTTCAGATACACGTCATGGTTTTTTTATTGTGGCTTTAATCTTTTTTCTCAGGACATTCACAAAGACCAGCCTTACTACGACATTCCAGATACTCCGTACAGAATCACCGTCCCAGACACGTATGAAGCCAGAGAGGTAACTCGTCGTTTTCTGGTCCTTCACATACATTTTTACAGCTTTTACTTCTAGATTCCAGTTTTAAAAAGTCCCGGTCAAACCTGTGGTTCTTTCACGCTGTCCCTGTTGTTTCCTCAGAGCATCGTGAAGGACTTTGCTGCTCGTTGTGGCGAGATCCTCAAAGAAGCCATGAAATGGGCCCCATCTGTCACCAAATCTCACTTACAGGTGAGCATATATGCATATTGATGCCCCATGTTCATCTCTGATCTGTGCTCTAACACAAACACTGTAAATTTCCCAGGAGTACCTGAACAAGCATCAGAACTGGGTGTCGGGTCTGTCGCAGCACACGGGCCTGGCCATGGCCACGGAGAGCATCTTACACTTTGCTGGGTACAACAGACAGAGCAGCACACTTGGGGTGAGTCAGAAACTGGAACAGTTTGAAAGTTTATCAGGAAAAGCAGGAGCCCCAGAATGGAGCTGTGACGGTATCGGATTTTTGATCACCGCGGTGACCTCATCGGAAATAAATACAATTACAACGTACTATTCTTTATTAACAAATAACAGTAACAACTAACTACTACCTATCGAACTAATGAGCTATGTAGGTGTTGTAGAACAGTGTTTTTCAACCACTGTGCCGCGGCACACTAGTGTGCCGTGGGAGATGGTCAAGTGTGCCGTGGGAAATTGCCCTCATTAACTGATCTAAAAACATTTCCCATCTCCAAGAAATCAGCTCTTTGTTCATCCAAACAAACCCTGATAAAACACTGAGTAGTTAGGAATATAAAAGATCATAAAATTATTTTTTCTTTGTGTTTATTTGATTCTATTAAAGACATTTTGATAAGAATGAAGATACAGCGATTTAGCTGCAGCTATACCTGTTAGCTATACCAGTGCCGCCCCTTTAACTGTCTCCACCAATCATTCTTGAAGGCTGAATCACATGTCATCAGTCTGACCAATCAGAAGTGGTTAAAGTCTTCACTTCCTTGTTTAGATTTAACTCAAAAAGTCTCTCAGTTCTAACAGAAATACCAGCTAAAGCTCGTCTTTAGCGGTGTAGCTTTCCGCAGAATCCGGTGTCAGACCGTGGAACAAGAGAACAAAACCATGAAGCTCAGAGAAGCTGGTCTTTCTGCGGTCGGCGTATTTACGGCACTACATCTCCCATGATGCATTGGGTTAGAACGACTGTCTTAGCGCACAATGAGCCTCTCCTCTTAACGTCTTTAAACAAGGAACACACATCAAACAGTTTTTGAATCTTTTAACTTAACTTTTAATACAACTTTTAGAAAAAACAGCTACAACTTCCAGCTTTTTCTGCCACAATTATCATGAAAATGCCCGTGAGATTCCGGAGGGCGGGGGGGGGGGGGGGGGGGGGGCTGTCGATCAAAACAGACTGAGTTTTTGCTTTTATTTATTTTTTTTTGGATGCTGGTGTGCCGCGGAATTTTTGTCAAGGCTAAAGTGTGCCGTGGCTCAAAAAAGGTTGAAAAACACTGTTGTAGAATGACTGTGACTGTGAGCGCGGAGGTATTGTAGAACTAGAGAGCCTGAAACCCATAAGAAGGCGGGGCGGAGCTGTAGATCATGGAATCAACAGCGCGATTCAGTTTGGTGTACAGAGTGACTGAGAACAGTCCCCCCCCCCCCCCCACAGAGAGCATGAGGATTGAAGGTTTCCCATAAAACCCTTGAAGTCTGAACACAGATGCAGAAAAGTCATATCACAAAGATGAAGTGTTATGTGTAATATAGTTCAATTATAACCTAACAACAAAAAAAGTCATTATCGCCAAGCTACCCAAATGATGCCCTGAGGAATCCCACTTGTGGAGTTGTTTTGATGGAGCTCATTGGTTTTAATATTAAATCTGCATTCACACTGAAGGCAATTTACACCACAGCAGCATCCAGTTTGATGTTAAGTCGGAGGCGATATGTGCACCTGACGCGCTGCAGGAGTTCAGTCAAGAAGTAATCAGCGGTTGGAGTCTAAAACCAACATGGAGGATGATCGGATCCTTCTCCTCCTGGACTTTGATATATTTGTTATTTGTAGGAGCCCCAGAATGACGCCCTGAGGAATGCCACTGGCTGAGGTTCTCATTTGTTCATTTTCTTTGTGCCTCCTCTGTTAGTCCACTCAGCTGACAGAGAGACCAACCTGCGTGAAGAAGGACTACTCCAACTTCATGGCCTCCCTTAATCTCAGGAACAGATATGCCGGCGAGGTAAAGTCAAAGTCTCTCTGTAGTTCACTTTGATCCCTCAAACTGTGAGGAGGAGTTTCTGGCTGGTGGGACTAAAACGCAGTAAACCGGAGGTAAAAGCGGTTCTTTCTGCCGCTCGTGTCTTTGCTCTGAAGGTGTCGGGTATGATCCACTTCGCCCAGGCGGTCCGGGGACAGTCCGATCTGAACCGGCTGATGATCAAGCAGATGGGCGAGGCCCTGGACTCCGCCCAGCCCGAGGCCTTCACTGAAGCCATGTTCAAGCTGGCGGCGTTGCTCATCAGCAGCAAAGGTTCTGCCGGTGGTTCTGGCGCTGGTTCTGGTGTGTGTGGGGATGCTGTGGTTCTGCTCTCTGACTCCCGGTTTCCCCGTCAGAATGTGACCCTCAGCTGCTGCACCACCTCTGCTGGTCTCCTCTGAAGATGTTCACGGAGCACGGCATGGAGACCGCCATCGCCTGCTGGGAGTGGCTGCTGGCCGCGCGCGCCGGAGCGGAAGTGCCGGTGCGGCGCCGACCTTTGTGGGTTTGTTTGTGCCGCGCTCAAACGCTGACGCTCTCCTTCTGCGGCGCAGTTCATGCGTGAGATGGCGGGGGCGTGGCAGATGACCATGGAGCTGAAGATGGGCTTGTTCTCAGACGCCCAACTGGAGGCCGATCCTCTGGCCGCGTCCGAAGAAAGCCAGCCCGTCCCGTGCCCTCCAGATGTCACCCCCCACCAAATCTGGATCGAGGTCTGGTGAAAACCAGCTCAGGTTCCTCCTCCGCCGTCTACTTTCCCGCTCAAAACGTTGTCGTTTTCTGCAGTTTCTCGTTCAGAGGTTTGAGATCGCAAAGTACTCCAACGCAGATCAGGTGGAGATCTTCTGCTGTTTGCTGCAGCGCTCTCTGTCCCTGGATGTGGGCGGAGCAAAGAGCAGCCTCAATCGCCATGTTGCTGCCATTGGACCTCGTTTCAGGTACCCAAAGAGGTTTATGGGTCCAGTGTGACCCGTCTGTATGAGTTTATTTGAACCCAAATCCAAAAACCTGGAGGATGTAAAAATAACCAAAGGAAGGAGTTTTAGTGGTATTCCTTACAGACATGGAACCATTCAAGACATAAAAACTGACTTTCCTACTTTATCCAGTTTGACTTTTGTTTTCAAATAGCTTCAGCATCGATTTGTGAACAAATGTTTTGAGATTTTCATGATAAGAATTGTTTCATATCACCCAACAATAGTTCAAGCTGAATGAAAGTAAACATTTCTTCTTTGTTTTTTTGTCTGAACGTGGAGCGGAAGGTCCGATTTTGGGGGATTTTTTAGGAAAAGAACCGTCGTATTTATGAGAAAAAATGTTTCACAATGTTTGCTTACTCTGCCGTATGGAGGTTTGGATAAAAAACCACAAAAATATGATCCCAAAAAAAAAGCCCCAATTAAACTCAAGACTGTTCATCAAATCACAAAGTTTGAAATCCAAGACCTTTGTCCTAAAACTTTAACTTCAGCAGCAAAAACACAAAGAATTTCAACTGAAATTTGTTCAAACAAATGTTTCTGGAGTCGACATGTGGAAAACGTTTTATGCCGATGAAAAGAAAGAACTTTAGAAACAGAGGAGCCACTAAAAAGTGAAGTTTGCTCGATTTGTTCATCAGTCTGAAGGATTTAGTTTTAAATATGAGGGAAGGGGGGGGGTCACATCAAGCCAAAACTTTATTAACAAAACACTTTTCAGTAACGCAAAGTGCTTTATGGACATAAAATAATCAAAAATAAAATGATAAAAAATACAGAAATTAATAAATAAGTAAACATCTTTGGGACAGAAAAAAATCAATGTAGATTAAATTAGTCACATTAAACAAATGACAATAAATAAGACATTTTAAAAATATTTTAAATAGATCAAGACATTTAAATGAACACTTTAACTAAACTAAAATGATTTACTGTGTTTTCATAATTCTGGTTTTGTGGTGGAAAAAGTGACCTGTTGCATCAGTTAGAGGTTAAAATGAATGTTTTCAGGATTTTCACAGTAAAACCTCTTTGGTTTTTGGACTTTTCTCAGACTTTCTGAGCCAAATCCGAGGGAAACGGAGCGTCATGAATGAGAATGGTGCGTTTGGTTTTCGGTCTCGGGGGGTCACTGCTAACGGAGGGCTTTCTGCAGGCTGCTGACTCTGGGTCTGGCTCTGCTGCACTCTGACGTCGTCACCAACGCAACCGTGAGGAACGTCCTCCGAGAGAAGATCTACTCCACGGCCTTCGACTACTTCAGGTACAGGTTTGGAATGCGGCACGGCCGCCGCTCGACCGGAACGCCGATGATCAGAGTTTGATCCGGTCTTTGCAGCGTGGCTCCTAAGTTCCCCACGCAGGGCGACAAGCACCTCCGCGAGGACATCTGCATCATCATCCGCTTCTACGCCAGCATCCTGTCCGACAAGAAGTACCTGGCAGCGTGTCAGCTGGTCGCACCCGGTGAGCTTGGTATCGCCCCAGCCCCGAGCACTCTCTCTGCTGGGATATTCGGATCGCTTATCGTGTCCAGCACCACTCCGATTTCTATCTTAAGTAAGCCTGAAGCGGTGGAGCTCGGACTGCACTGAGCAGGGGCATGTCGTTGTCAAATTTGATGCTGCTTGTCCTCACAGTCTAACTCCATTTTCTCCGCTCACACTTTTGTTTTTCGTTTTTTACGTTTGGCTTCGGTTTCACCCCCCCCCCCCCCGGTTCGTGCAGCCGCTCCGTTTGCTTCCTGTGCAGCTGTAAGGACAAGCTCAAATTTGTCAGCTGCATCCAGACGCATGATTTTCCATCAGCCCACCCGTCTGCTCCCCCCTCCACAATGGACTGGTTTGGTATCGAAACAAGAAAATCCAAATTGATCATTAATGAAGCTCCTCTCCTCTTCATCCCTGGTGACCCAGAGAGCAGGGTTCATCCTCATGCTTCAGGAGGAAGCTGCCCGGAACCGCAGCGCCCGAGCTTCCGGGCAGCTTCCTCCATCATGACCACGGCAGCATGACCATCACAGCAGCAGAGAAAGACCCGCCCCCCCATCATCACTGTTTAGATGCTTGTTCTGAGGGGACGTCCCCTGGCGTGGTCCTCACTGCCTCTCTGTGTAAGCAGACAACCAGGACGCGTCCCTCAACAGCCTGTCGGTCATGAACGCCGCCGACCTCCGGAGCGGCGCCGACTCCAGCGCTCGCTCGCAGCAGAGCGGCCAGGGCTGGATCAACACCTACCCGCTGTCCAGCGGCATGTCCACCGCCTCCAAGAAGTCAGGTAGTCCTGCAAAACGGATCCATGATGTATCCCTAAACCAGAACAGTTTTTAGGATTAGCAACACTGTATGACTGAAGTGTCACATTTCTGTGTGGAAATCCCCAATTTATATATTTATATACAGTCTTTACCTGTGCTTTATGTCCTTATGGGTAGTTTCTTCCCCTTAAATCGGTTTTCTTTCCTCGACCTGCCAGAGGGCTGCAGATGGAAACCAGCTCCCGGCTCAAATCTGCCGTTTTTCTGGCTGAGCCGCTCTCTGGATTATTTTCACGTTTCTTCTTTTCTCTGCGCCTTTGAGCAAAAACTCAACCCCCACTATAGACTCAAACACTGACCAAAACAGGCCAACATCCTTTATGGGGCTCCAAGGAATGACTTACCGTAACGCAACTAAAACACACGTGTCGCGGATAACCACTGAAAGACTTGAAATTATTATGGGATGGCTGCACGACCTAAAACTTAGCTGTCATTTTGTGGCAAAATAGGAAATTTGGCGGTTTTCCCACGATAAGAGGAACACGTGTGTTTGAGCTATCTCCACAAAACGTCACACACCAGGTTAGGGCTACCACCACAACCACAGTCCTGTTGACCTTTGACCTTGGGAAAGGCTACCAATTTGAATTTTCAAAAAAACAAACAGCTTTTGTACCAGCTACAAATTTAAACTGAGACCATGGCGGTAGACGGACTGACCCTCTGCGTTTTGTTTTTTTTTGGTTCCAGGAACATCTAAGAAGAGTAACCGAGGAACCCAGCTTCACAAATACTACATGAAACGCAGGACTCTGCTGTTGGCGCTCCTGGTGAGGCCCGAGAACCACGCTAGCCTCAGTCGGGATGCCTGCTCGTCATCAGCACAGATTCTTACCGACTCCTCCCACCTTTTGTTCAGGCCAGTGAGATCGAACGCTTGACCACGTGGTACAACCCGCTCTCCGCCCAGGAGTTGGTCATCACCACCGAGCAGTCAGTGGAAACCAGCATCGCCAACTGGAGGTCCAAGTACATCAGTCTGACAGAGAAACAGTGGAAGGACAACGTCAACCTGGCGTGGAGCATCGCGCCTTACCTGGCCATGCAGCTGCCAGCCAGGTGGACGCTCGCCGTCTGTTTTTCCCCAGCAGAAAGGCTAAAAACATGGAGATAAGAAGCGTCTGTGGTTTTCTGCGAGTCTAAACTTGTTGGAGCTCTGGGAGATTTGCAGGGCAATGGATTTCAGAATTCCAGAAACGTGAGCGCCCTGAGTAGTGAGGGAATAGCAGCCTATGAGTATCTGTGCGTTTAAAGACTCTGAGTTTCTGTCTAGATCGCACAGTTAATGGTCGTCTACATTTCCTCAAATTACTTCCTTCTATGTTCATTTGGTGGATCAAAATGTCGCCGCAACATACAGTACAGACCAAAAGTTTGGTCCAAAAGTTTGGGTGAAAAGTCAGCCAGTTTTTACTAAAAAGATGTAGATACTGTAACTGTGAATCCATCCAGGATGATTCCAACCTTTTTTTTCAGCTATAAAACAGCTTTAGATGTTCTTCAGAGAGTTTGTAGACTGATGGTTTAAGACCACCAGTTAGAAAAGGAAGTCTGTACCGTCTGAAAGAAAAAGGACTAAACCTGGTTTGGTTTGCTCAAACCCTAACCAGGTTTTATTCTCAGACCAAAATCCTTAGTCACATGCACATGTATGTGGGGGCTCAAAGGGTTCTGTGGGTTTTTGGGTCGTCCGGGTCCGTGGAGGGTCGTACAGAGGAGTGGCTGCATCTTTAGGAGAAGAACAGGCATGTCTTGTGGCTCCTTTGAAGCTTGAACAGCCACCTCAAACGACATCATGAAAATGGAGCGTACCGTTGTACCCAGCACCCACGGGCTCCTTGTACCGTCTGCAGGATTTGGTGGGGTCCGCAGGCCTGCGTCTCCCTCCTTCATCCTCACTTCCCTTTACATGTTGTAGAAGTGTTCACTTCGACCCTTTCTACCACCTTGATATTTGGTACGGGTCACCTGTGTTACCCATACAGGATTGACCATATTTCAGACCTTTTGGTGTCCACCCGTAAGGACCACTGAGGCTTACGGTCTTCCAGCCGTTGGCATTGAAGAGGACCACGGCGGTTTTCTAAGATCTGCTGATGGTTGATAGCACAGGCAGCTCCTCACGGAGACTCGAAAACACGCCCAGTGGTGTCTGTTTTGATACCAAAGTCTGAATCTAAGCCACACCCCTTTTTCCCTCACCGTGGTCTGACAGGCAGCTGAAGTCAGGCTTGTGACAAACTGATCTGGTCTTTTAGTGAAGAACCTTGAAGTGATCTAGATATTAAATGAAGGAGGCGCCCGCCTGCTCAATAAGACAGTCTCAGTCCCCAAGATCAGAGCTGTACCTTTTTTGTCCTCCGCCCTTTCTCCGCCCTCCTTTCAGAGCAGATTTGTGGGAGTCCTTTGCTCCTCTGACGTACTTCTACTCCGTGTTCTGGTGTCCAGGTTTAAGAACGACGCCATTGTTGCTGAAGTTACCAGACTGGTGAGGCTGGATCCCGGAGCGGTCAGTGATGTCCCCGAGGCGGTGAAGGTATGGCCTTTCTGTCCTGGCAAGCCCCGCCCATCCCACGTGGGAATGAATCCTGATGGTTCCTGCTGGTCTTCCTTCAGTTCTTGGTGACGTGGCACACCATTGACGCGGACTCTCCTGAGCTGAGCCACATCCTGTGCTGGGCGCCGGCCGACCCGCCCACCGGTCTGTCCTACTTCAGCAGCATGTACCCCCCCCATCCTCTGACGGCGCAGTACGGGGTGAAAGTGCTGCGCTCCTTTCCTCCGGTGGGTCACCTGCGTCAGGGTTCTTTGCTCTACCATTCATTCAGGCGTTCTCAGCAGAGACCCAGAACGCCTGGAGAACCCAGCAAGTCCAACAGCTGCAGTTTTTAAAGAAAAGCCGCTCCTGCAGCTCCTCTCTGCACCTCCTGTACCCAGCAGACGTTTCCAGACCTCAAGAGTTCTTCAGATTCACAATGTAGCTGTTTTCTCCTCCAAACACACGCTTACAGCCCTTCCTCCCTTTGGTTCTCCTCCTCCCTGAGTAAAGTCTGTTCACACTGAAGTGAGCCGTACCAGGGTTCAAAGGCCGTTGTTCCCAGGAGGACCACATTTCTCCTGTTTAATCCAAACCAGAATTCATTAGAAACCAGTTAAAGAAGAATTTGCTTGATTTTCAAAATAAAAGACCCAAAGATAGAAATGGCGAGCAGTCAGAATTGTACTGGAAAAGCGTTCATCCGTCGCCCGTCTGGAGAACTCCTCAATAGAGAAACTTCCTGTGCCTGTTCGACCCCCCAAGCCAGAATGAGTACCTCCAATTGATAAAGTCATCAACTCTGATCTTGTTTTGTTGCCTGGCAACCATCAACAGACGGTTCTCTCAAGGTTTAATGTTTTACTTTGTGACGGCCGACTCAAAGTCACGTCAACTTTAACAGGACATCCATCCATTCTTTAACGCTGCGATGTGGGCGGGGCAAACAAAAACCGTCATGAAACCTCACAAATGAATGACGTTTCTTCTTTTGTCGTTCTTAGTCACATATCTGACTTGTCCGCTAAGAACCACATTCGTTCTCCTTCTTTGTCCTCGCAGGACGCCATCTTGTTCTACATCCCTCAGATTGTCCAGGCGCTCCGTTACGATAAGGTAATGGCGAACCTCTGAGGTTCTGCAGTGTTCGGGGCCGCGGCAGTAACTGTGGCTCTCCGTCCGGCGCAGATGGGTTACGTCAGGGAGTACATCCTGTGGGCGGCGCAGAAGTCTCAGCTTCTCGCTCACCAGTTCATCTGGAACATGAAGACCAACATCTTCGTAGATGAAGAAGGACACCAGAAGGACCGTGAGTGAATCGGTTAAAGCGGACTCGTTTGATGCTGTCTGAGCTCGTTCTCTTTTCAAGAACAAATGTTTTAACTCATTAGATAGAGATGGCTTTACTGGGCTCAACGTAGGAAAGAAAAACTGTAAGTGATGTGGTTACTGGTCAGAACATTCAGTCAGTGTGACGTCAACCTGAACATGTCATGTAGAGAAACCTCTGATTAAAGGCCGAGTCACAGAGCCGCTACGCACTTTTTGCACGTATTGAAAACCGGTCAGACCTGAAAATACGTGGACATAGTGAAAGGTTGTGTCCAAATTCCTTCACTACTCACTATATAGGGCGTTCTCCATTTTCTAGTGCTGTCTGAATCTACAATTCCCAAATCCAAAGCCATAGAAATTTCCCAGAAGTCTCTGCAAAAAACCAGTGTCCATCGACGCCTATTGGATAGGCGAATATAGACCACAATGCATTGTCAATTTTTGATGAAAAATGTATTTATATGTATTTTTTAATGGTTTTATCTTCAGAAGACAGTGGACTCATAAACAATCGTCACAAAACGCTCATATTAATTCGATTTTAACTTTGTGAAATCGATGACGTCATATCCGCTGTTAAAAAAGAAAAAGTAGTGAGCGTGGCGTCTAATTTGCTTTTAAAATCCAGGGCACTACATAGTAGCACTATCTAGTTTTTTAGTAGTTGAGTGTAAGGGCGGGAATTCGGACACAGCCAAAAAGTTGTGGTCTTTGCGTAAAAACTGATGTATCACAAATACACCACGCAAAGATCACGTAAATCAACGTAGAACGTGAACTGTGCGTGGTTATTGCGCTGTTTCTCTGCAGCTCATCAGTGATTTGTGCATCAGTTACGTAATTTGATCGTGATCTGTGCGCCGTGTACGCGTTATAAAAGTTAGACATCACTGGTTCTGTTAGACTTAGTGGAACAGTCATGGAAAGACACAAATTTGTGTATGCATCTCACTAAAGTCATGCACAAATGCGTAAGATTTATGTAATAATTGTGTTTATACCACGGTCCGGGTGAATTCTCGGCTCTGATTGGCTGCTGAATGTGGATTAAAAAGTGATATACCACAGTGATGACGCACGCCTAAAAAAGTAGTTCCGGTCACCCAGCTTATATGTTGTGTATCACTGCGCCGGCTTCTTTAAAACAAACTTTATCTTCATCATCTGGACAAAAACGAGCGGTAAGAGGCGAACTTTCTCTCCGATCTGATGCTTTATTTAACACATCATGATCATCAGCATCGCTTTCCTTTGCTGTTGCACTTACGACTGGAGGTTGGAGCTGCGTTACCATGACAACGTGCCGCTCCACCTAACAAATAGTCCACTTTTTGTCAAAAAAGCGAAATAACCAAAAAAAGTAACAAGAATAAATGACTAAAAAACTAATTGAATATCTATTTCTTTTGTGACATTGGTCTAAGCGGGTTAATGACACTTCAAAGACTTAAATTAACCCTTACTTCAACTGCGAAAAATACGTCTAAGCTGCTCTGCCGACCATAAATAGACAAAGGATGAACGCAAGAAACACAGGAATTACGTATAACAGCTATTGCAAAAGACCGACATTTCATACGTGGAAAATGCAAAAATGGCATGTTCGGCCGTGGGACACGGCCAGAAATGGTGTAACACATTGGTCATTTCAAGTGCAGTCATATAGCAGGATTCTGTAGCTCCACAAGTCTCTGGTGAAAACAGTCCGTCCTTGCCACGCTCGGTCTGTGCAGCCGACATCGGGGAGCTGCTGGAGCAGATGGTGGAGGAGATCACCGGCTCGCTGTCGGGCCCGGCCAAAGACTTCTACCAGCGAGAGTTCGACTTTTTCAACAAGATCACCAACGTGTCCGCCATCATCAAGTGAGTGCACGAGCGCGGCTCCCGCCCTCCAACCGCCATCTGAGACGTCTGTGTGTTTCAGGCCGGTCCCGAAGGGCGAGGAGAGGAAGCGGGCGTGTCTCAAAGCGCTGTCTGACATCAAGGTGCAGCCAGGTAACGAGGCGGAGCGGCTTTCTCAACCATTTTAGCCAAGCAGAACTCTGAGAACCTCCTCCAGGAGTTTCATGGGTTTTTCAGAACAGCAGAGCTTCAGAGGAGAAACTGTTGGAGCCTGTTTGACTTTTTATGTTAATATTTATTTAATGTACTCGTTTGTTTCTGATCTGTTGGTTTTCAAACCGTTCTCCTTCTGCTGTTTCTCATCAGAGGCTTTGAGAAGAGTTTTCTGTATTATGGTCTGTTAGGAATGAGACCAAACTTTGACGATCCATATATTTTCACTTTCGCTCCGTGTGGGCGCCGCTCATTTCATGACATCATCCTACAGTCGGAAGCCCGTCTGCGTTTCTTCCACGAAAACAAACATCTGAACGTTTGCAAAGATGGATGTTGATATTGTGCATAAAAGAGGAAAATGTTCAGCCAATCACCACTACCTCCACAGAGAAAGTGGGCGTGTGTGTTAGCCTGGGGGCGGGGCTGGCAGCGCAGACTCTTCCTGGGAGGGGCGGTTCCTCACTTTGTGATGTCACAATGTGAGAACACTTAAAAGCTCAAAAAGTTGATTTTGCATGATATAGGACCGTTTAATAGGATTGCAAGAATGGAAAGTCCTTGAGACAAAGTCTATTTTACCTCTTGCTCATATAAACTTCCTCCCTCTTCATTATGGCGTCCTCATCTGCCAATATATGTATTTGGCTCCTGCAGCGCTCTAGTAGCTTTTCAGGGTTCTAGTTACCGGTATGTTGTCCTCCCTCAGCGTGTGGCGTGACGGCTCTGCTTTGTGTTTTCAGGCTGTTATCTTCCCAGCAACCCAGAGGCCATCGTTCTGGACATCGACTACAAGTCTGGAACCCCCATGCAGAGGTCAGGAGCCGCTCCATCGGCGTTCCTCGCCGTCTCCTGTGTGGGTTTGTAGCAGGTTTGTGTGTGTTTGTGTGCTGCAGTGCCGCCAAGGCGCCGTACCTGGCCAAGTTCAAGGTGAAGCGCTGCGGCGTGACCGAACTGGAGAGGGAGGGTCTGCGCTCCCTGTCCGACTCTGTGGAGGACGGCGAGGAGAATCCAGACGGGTCGCAAAGGGTCTGCTGGCAGGCGGCCATCTTTAAAGTGGGCGATGACTGCAGACAGGTGAGCCCCCTGGACTGTTCTGGCGTCTGCGCGGCGCTCCCATCCTCCTGACGAGCGTCGGCGTCTTCTTCGCAGGACATGCTGGCTCTGCAGATCATTGGGCTTTTCAAGAACATTTTCCAGCTGGTGGGTCTGGATCTGTTCGTCTTCCCCTACCGGGTGGTGGCCACGGCGCCGGGGGTAAGAGCTGCTGCACCTCCTCTGTCAAAATTGGAAAAAATTGTCATTTCTGGCTGTTTTAGCAGAACTTGCAAAAATTCCCCAAATCAACCCAAAACCCAGAAATGAATGTAAAATGTGTCGCTGCCGCTTCAGCACCGGTTCCCTCATGACCTCTCCAACGTCTGCTTCTCCTCAGTGCGGCGTGATCGAGTGCATCCCCGACTGCAAGTCCAGAGACCAGCTGGGCCGGCAGACGGACTTCGGGATGTACGACTACTTCAGGAACCAGTACGGAGACGAGTCCACGCTGGCCTTCCAGAAGGTCTGCAGCTCCGCCCCCTTTGTGTTTTTCTAGGGGCTCCGCCCCCTTTGTTGTTCTAGTAATCGACCGGTCATCTTCAGGGACGTGGGGGAATTTGAAGGGGAAGAGAGTGCTTCTTGAAAATCCACCAGCCAATCAAAATCCTCACCGAGAAGTACGGGACTTGATTGACATGCAGAATGGCCAATCGGACATCCTCTGACACATACGTCACTGCAGACGCGAGTTTAAATTCACTCAGCGCAAACTCTGTCTCCCCGCAGCACATCACGTCCCCGGTAGACCGGTAGAAGTCCAGCAACCGGAGTTTATTGAAGCCGCCCCGCGTGTCTCCTCCTGCTATCAGCTCTGCCGTTCTCGCCCGATAAATACGAGCTCATCAAGGAAGCTGCGAGGCGCGCGCTTTATACTGTTGCGGGTGTGTGCTGAGCGGCGCGCGTGCCACGAGAAAGAAGGGGGGGGGGCGTGCAGGTGGAGATGGGGGTGTGAGCACGGAGCGGAGATGTGTGCGTGAAATATATTGTGTGCTCGGAGGACGGAGCACTAAATAAAGAGTAGTCGTCGTTCCCCATCAATACTGATCAATACGGAGTCAGCAGCGCCAAAAGCCTCATAATATGCCATGATGCTCCCCGCATTGGACCGTTTACAGCAGAGCATGAATACGGTGGTTGCTGCTTTCTGTCTTTTTAATAAAACGCCTCATCTGTTAATACTAAAGTATCTTTATGTAAACTCACTGTGTAGTTTTTAATCATCAGTACATAAACAATAATGTTGAAATAAACATGTAACAAATAAACATGAAGATGAAAAGAAAGAAGTACTTTTTTAAAAATCTTTTCTGGCTTGCAATCTACACTCATGTCCTTGAAAATCGATCGCGATCGACGTAATGAGCACCCTTGATATAATATATACATGCATAATATATATAATGATGTCAAAACGGGTTGTGGCTCCGAGTGCTTTTTTTTCATTAGGGGCGGTCCCAAATGGCTCTTTGAGTAAAAAAGGTTGCCGACCCCTGCTCTAGGGAAATGCCAACCTTCTTGCAGATTTAGTTTTGTTCCCTGTTTGAGTGGAAAGCTATGAGGTTGTCAGATTAAAGATGACCACTTCCTGTCCTCTGAGGCGAGGGCGTCCAAACCGAAACCTGGACTTGAGGAACCCTCACAAACACTCGTCTAAAGCTGCTCGTTTGTCTTTTAACAAGGATCAAACTGAAATAAAAACCTCTAATCTGAGATTAGGAGGGGAGAATAAACCTGGTCACAGAATATAGCTCACAGAATATGTAAATTATGTTTTTAGTTTTTTAAAACTAGTTCCTTAAATGAAACAAAGACCCTGAAATGTTCACATTATTTAGAATTTTAAAATTCTTACATTTTTCATTTTAATCAGAGTTTTGTGTTTTCAGCCCCTCAAGCTAAATTATTTTCTTTTAAATTACCATTACTGGGTATAGAAACATCAGACATTTGGTGGATAAAACCAGCAGAAGTGCAGCTGTGTGAACAGATGTGAATGAATAAAAATCCATGTGGCGAGATTAGACGTAGCTGCAAGCGGCATTGAATGCCCCGCAGGTGCTACCTACCCTCATCTTTGCCCTAATTGCCCCCCATTTCCCCTCTTTGGACCTGCCACATGACTGAATGAGCAGCTGCCCCTCCCCCTCTGGTCAGACATTCAATAACAAATTCATTTAAAAAAAAACAACAAATTTTTCAAATTGGCAGCTTTCTGATGGTTTTATCTCCATAGCAACCATTTCATTTCTGGGTTGCCTGGGGGTGACGAACAGATTTGTGTTATTTATAGAGAAATTGACAAAAGTAAACTGAGGTTTTTCGTAAACCATGGCCATATTCCTGATATTTTCATATGATATATCACTTTTTGATCCTGAGCCAATGATTCATGCATTTAAATTTCACAATATTGCAGTAAAAAGGTGCGAGCAACAGGGCAACGCTACTTTTACGAGCTCGCCATGCTAACGCAGTTCAAAATCTACAAACTTCAAAACCAACATTTTTTCTCCAGTAGCTTCCCAGTGAAGCTCCAGGAGTTAGGAGGCAATAGATTCAAGTCCCTCAGAGGAGTTTGAACTTGCAGAAGATGCTAAAGGTGATTTTGTTTTGGGAAAGTTCTCCAGTGCAGCCTCTTCCTGAGGTCAAAGGTCAACCAAATTTAACCTGGTCTGAAGGTGCAGGAAGAAGAGTTGTGGAACGAGCCGGTCCTTCTGTCCAGGTGCTTCTGCGAGACAGAAATTAGACATTTGACCCCATCCGTGACCTTTTCCTACCGTCAGAGAACCGAGCGCTCTGCTCCTTCGTCACGCCCTCCTCCTCTTCCTCCTGCAGGCTCGCTACAACTTCATCCGCAGCATGGCGGCCTACAGCCTGCTGCTGTTCCTGCTGCAGATCAAAGACCGCCACAACGGGAACATCATGCTGGACAGCAAAGGACACCTCATCCACATCGGTGCGCCGCGCTCCCGCCGCCAGCCGCCGCCACCACCGCCAAAACGCAGACTCAACGCCGCGGTTTTCCTTTTTGTGTCTGCTCAGATTTCGGCTTCATGTTCGAGAGCTCCCCCGGCGGGAACCTGGGCTGGGAGCCGGACATCAAGCTGACGGACGAGATGGTGATGATCATGGGGGGAAAGATGGAGGCCACGCCCTTCAAATGGTTCATGGAGATGTGCGTCAGGGGTTACCTGGCTGTCAGGTGAGGGAGGATCTGCAAAACTCCGCCCACTTCTGATGATGCTTCTACAGAAATGAGAAACTTCCAGAGGAAAAAATATAGAATCTGAGCGTCTGTTTCCCCCTTATGGCAATTGATTGATTGATTGATTGATTGATTAATTGATTGATTGATTGATTGATTGATTGATGGTTTTGTCTGGAACAGACCCTACATGGACGCCGTGGTCTCCCTCGTGACTCTCATGCTGGACACTGGACTTCCATGTTTCCGAGGACAAACCATCAAACTCCTCAAGTAAGAAGCGCGGCGGCGCCCCCATGAGGACAGCAGCTCCCCCTGCAGACTAAACCAGGAAGTGCACGGGGGCGTTCCCTCTTGATTTAATAAGATTTGCTGGTTTTGCTGGCCAAGCGATTGTTCGAACCTCCTCATTGGCTCTTCCTCTCTGTGTCTGTGTGGAAAGTTTTACTTTGAAAGAGGAAGGCTGTACTTCCTGTTCAAACCAACACAGAACATGCTGGAATCAGCCAAACATGGTGGTGGTGGGGTTATGGTTTGGGCTGCTTTCCAGCTTCAAGACGTCCATTACTTTTTATACGTAAAGCATCCAGTCTTTTTTTATTTTTTGTTTTTACTTTATTTTGAAAATCTATTTCCAAGCTAAGCTTTGACTCCAGGTTTTTCAGAATAAAACATAAAAATACAAAATAAAAGCGGAAATCCTGGAGTCATGACCAGGACCAGGAGCTGCTGAGTTTCAGGGTTGGACCAGAACCAGGAGAACTGTTCTGCTGTTAGATGTAGAACCGGTTCCACTCAGATGTTGGTCTGAGCTCCTCATGGTTCCTGAACCCGGCGGGAAGCGTTCAGCCGGTCCAGAATCAAACACTCCGGTGTTGTTGTCTTCTCTTCCTCCAGGGGGCGCTTTAACCCCCAGATGAGCGAGAAGGAGGCGGCGGCGTTCATGATCAAAGTCATCCAGAGCTGCTTCCTCAGCAGCAGGTGAGTCCCCGAGCCGTCAGCCAATCAGGAGCGAGCAGACGTCCTGGCAGCGTGACTCTGACGCTGGCTTGTGTTTGGTTTCAGGAGCAAAACCTACGACATGCTGCAGTACTACCAGAACCAGATCCCGTACTGAGAAGCGCCTCCCACCGCTGCTCGGGACCCTCAGCAATAAGGCACTTTAGTCCCCGCCCACTGCTTCCTGTCAGACTTCAGAGTTTTAGAGTAGAACTACCTTTAGCTTTTCCTGAAACTGCGTTTCCGAGTCGCCCTTTAAGCGTTTTCCAGACACTTCTCTGAAGGACACGCACCGCCGCAGTCGCGTTCTGACGCACTTTACTGTATCTCATCAAAGACCCCGCCCACCAGCACTGAGAGGAACTCACGGAGAGCAGAACTCCGCAGCAGGAAGTTGGCGTCCATGAGGGAACCACAGGCGTTCACGTACTGTAAAATATTCACCGTTGAATCAGGTCACAGGCAGCTCATCGAGCATCCGGATCCCAAACGTTTACCTGAGTTCTTGTTCCTCATGTCGGTCTGGACTTTGGCCTGTTACTCCGCCCACAGGAAGAGCGTGAAGAACCAGAACCTTCTGGGCTTTTCATGAACCGGGCTGCTGTTAGAAGAAGCGTGTCATGAAAAGAGCATTTCTTGAAAAATATCACGGATCCTCAAAGACTCTTAGCGGGAAAAAACAAACAAAAAATGTTGACTGAAGGATTTATTGCAGTATTTTCAGCATAAAAGCGGAGCTGAAGGATGGAGTTCTGTCTGTTCTACGGTTCTGTCTGTTCTACGGTTCTGCAGACGACTGAATGTTGTTTACAGCACATTTCGTTTTTACTGTCCTGGATTTAGTTGTAAATGAAGTTTCCAGAAGTCTGTAAAGATCTCTCAGAAGTGGTGATGCTTTTAAACGGAAAAAAAAAGACTCCTTTTTTTTTTATTTTATTTTTTTTGATATATACATATTGTTACCACGGAAACCGACGCACGGTTACCCTAATAGAGACGACAAAGTCAAAGTCTTGAGCTTTTGCGAGTCTTATTGTTTCCAGTCGAACTGCAGCTGATGGGTCTCAGAAGTCACCCAGAGTCTTTGAGGATCTGCAGAGTTTGAGAAGCTCCTGAGCTTCAGGGAAGGCACCGCGCTGCGTTCAAGCGCAGACGGCGTTCCCGGCGTGGAGGTCACATGGCTGGCTTCACTCCTCATTTGCTGTTGTTTTTTAATGTTTTAGTTTGTTTGTCTTTCTGTCGTTGGACTTTAAAAACATTTTATTTTTTAACTGTTGTTCTTGACTTTGTTTTCATTCCATACATGTAGTTTTTTTGCTTTTCAGCCTCATTTATTGTTTTTCTTTGTCTGTTTGTTGTTGTTGTTTCCTTCTGGGGGGTTTTGTGCGTTTTCTCCTGCGGTGGTTCGCTGATCGCCACAGATCGGGTTAAGTGTTACTGATGAAGATGATGAAGATTAAAGCCATCTGTCCTACCCCTGGTAGAAACACAACTGTAGTGATACTTGACAACAAAAACGTAACTTTATGCAAAGTACTGATGTGTGATGCTGTTTCTGTATGTTATTCCACATGTTGCTGTGTGTGTGTGTGTGTGTGTGTGTGTGTGTGTGTGTGTGTGTGTGTGTGTGTGTGTGTGTGTGTGTGTGTGTGTGTGTGTGTGTGTGTGTGTGTGGGTGTGTGTGTGGGTGTGTGGGTGGGTGGGTGGGTGGGTGGGGGTGTGTGTGTGTGTGTGTGTGTGTGTGTGTGTGTGTGTGTGTGTGTGTGTGTGTGAGCGGCTGCTCTTCATCAGAACGGTTCTGCTCCTCCTCGTTTCGGGTTTCAGGTCAGACTGATGGTTTGGAGCGGATCGCTAACCAAGGTTTCCACGCTGTCGTGTTTGACCTTTGACCTGTGTGAAAACATCCCATTTCTTCAATAAACATCAACATTTCACCAACCAGACGTTTTACTTTGTTTCTTCTTTCATTCTTATTTTTTTATATATTTTTTATTTTGGGTTTTTTTAGAAGATCAGATGTTTATTGATCTGAATTTAACTCTCAAAACCTCTAAAGCTACATTTGTAGTTAAAATTTGAAAAAGATATTTAGCTACAACAACATAAAAGGATTTGCATCAGAGTTTCTATTAGGAATTCCCTTTTCTGCATTTATTTATAAATACATAAATGAATATAATCTAAATAAATATGATCAACTGTAGGAGGAATATCTGCACTGAAGTTTATACAGTTTTCTGTTTTTATTCGTTATAAATAAAGTATAAATTAAAACATTAATTTCATCCAAACATTTTGCAAACGTCTGTTTTGTAAAAAAAAAAAAAAAAAAAGTGCATCTTTGAAAAGTGTTTTTACATTTTTTCGTATCGTGTTTTTCTGATCTGTTTCCTAAATTGTTCATGTTGTGTAGTGTTTTTGTTTTGTACCTTCATATTATTTCATCCTTTAGATTTCTGTTTGTTTACATTTTTTTCATTAACTTTAAATTTATTTGTGCTTTTTGTGCACTAGCTTTCTGCTTTTCATGTTGCGTTCAGGTTCAGTGGTTTTTTTTTTTTTTTTTTTTACTTCTCCTGTTTGCTTTGTAACAATCTGTTTACGGTCGATCAAACGTGTGAGAGAGGCTCCGCCCCCTCAGGTGTGGCTCTCTGGCAGGTAGGCTGCTGCTGCGCTCAGTGACGTCAGAGGGATGGGCAGGTCACGTGGTGGAAGGAAACCTGCGGTCTAATGTTTCTGAAATGGGAAACGGGGGAAAGAAGGAGGAAGCGGAGTGATCGAGGTAAGGAGCGGCGCTGTGCGGTTCGGCAGCGGTTCCGTCCGCGGAGACGGAGACCGACAGCTTTTCTTCTCTTTTGCGGGATAAAACTTCACTTTGACGCCGTTTGCGTGACCCCTCTTCAGTTTTGGTGAAGTTTAGGTCTTTCTCGTTGAAGAAACTCTTCAAAAGCAGTTAAATTAGACCGAAACTCAGAACTTTACGCCTTTAGAAAACCACCAAAGTGGACTTTGAGGTCTAAATAAAGTTTATTCAAATGTTTTGACTCTAATCGAGATCCGGGGGTGACCGCAGCTCCGCCGCCCTCCCGTAGGCCTCCTCCGCCGGACTTTGATTGTCTGGGAAGCAGAATTTCCTCCGCAGCGGGACTTTTGGGTGAAAACGAGGCCGAATGTTTCTTCACGTCTGCGGTTTACCCAAATTACCGGGAAAAAACTCAACGATTAGCGGAAAAAAAGCTGCGCGGGGATCCGTTAACTCGTCGCGGAGGTGTGTTCACGGACCGTTACGAACGAAAGACGTGTTGTGTTCAAAGATCCTTCAGTCTTCTGTATAATTTGTATATATTAACAAAACGAAGATTTCCAAAAAGTAATATATATTTATATATAATAATTAAAATCATTGAAGAGTTTAACATTTAAGAGATTTAATTTTTCCTGTTAAAATGTATTATTACTTTACTATGAAAATGTTCATTTTTTAATTATTGATCTTTAATTACCAATAAATTAAAATGTCTTATAAGTAAATATAAATGGTAAAAGGACAAAGTCTGACACTGCAGTGTTTTTATGAAAAAATGTGAGTCTTAAATACTCAATACTTTTTAAAACGTTCTCAGGTTTATTGAATTAAGATTATGAAGGTTTTAACCCAAAATAAAAAACCTCTATGTTGTTTTAGGACATAGTTTCTGCAAAGCAGTAATAGGTCATTAGAAAGAAAATACTCCATAAAGAAACATTCAGAAATTCAGTTTTAATCTTAATTTTCTTTATCTGTCCTCCAATCAGCAAAATTCTGCAAGAACATGTTAAATAAAACAGTAAAAATAATTTTCAACGCAGTGGGTCTGTAAAAAATGTAAAAAAAATCTAAACTAATAGTTATTTTTTATCTAAAAAATGAGAAAATATGTTCTCTTTAATTCCTCATAATTTATAGTTGTGCATTTTTCAAATGTATTAGTGACTTAGATCATTTTTTTTTTAAAAAGTGTCCTAGTAAATTATGCATTTATTCTTGGTTTGTTATCAAATGTAAACAGCGTTTTTTAGTCAAATTCACATTTAATGAAAATACCCTTTTCTGGTATATTTTTTTCACTGTAGAAACACAAATAAAGATGTTAAAAAAGCACAGCTTTTCTTTTCTCTTCGTTTCTCAAAAGTTTGATTAAAAAAAAAAAGTAAAAGTGAATTTTTTAAAATGCAATTCTGTCAATAATTATGTTGGTAAAAAGCCTAAATGAAAGCAATACTTTATATTTTTATTGGGTTAATTCAAATTTAGCCTCGGTTTGTTGTTGTTTTAGACCTTCATCACATTTTTTGAACATATTTATTCAGCATATTTGAAATGTTTGAAACTATTTTGCTCGATTGTTTTTTTTTTTCTGCTTTGAGAATCAAACTTCTATTAAATTTTAGAGAGGATAGTTTGAGTTTTGGTAAAGCTCCCTGGTTGGCGAGGATGTGCGAGCGGACGCTCCCGAGGCTCCTCCCCCTCCTCACCTGTCTGTGTTTGTGTGTCTGCAGGCGGTTCCTGGACTCTCTGCCTTCATACCAGGTTTGCTTTCTGATCCGCGGGCCAATGTAAGTCCAGTTGAGTGACAGCGTGTGAAGGAGGTATTGCAGCTCAGTTCCTACTCTTTACTCTCCACGTCGCCTCATAGCAACCACCGATTCTCGCCTGCATGGCGGCATCTTCACGGGCTGCGGCAGAACTACTTCCTGTGGTGGCTTCTGGGCTTCTTCCTGTTTGCATGACGTTGGATTTCGGCTTCTCTTCTGGGATTTGACTCCATCTTTTCTGTCTACGTGTCGAGTTTGATCCCTCGTCTGTGTTTCTGTCCCGATCCAAATCAAAGGTTTCAGAAAAATGTAAAACACAAATGGAGAATACTTGACGACAAAAAGAGAAAAACATTTTTAAAGATGAAAATGTGTTTTGGTGTTCTGAACACGTTCTTTTTCTGATGATGGAGGACATTTATAAAGAAAATAAACATTAACATTTAATTTTCAAGCATTTCTTAATTCAAATCGTTGTGAATCAGGAGCAGATGAAAAAATGCTTTTTGAAAAAGATCGTGTTTGTGACATAGAAAGTAGGCTGGGCGGGGCCACAAGCTCCTGGCTCCGCCCCTTTCTTATTCATCCTCCTGCAGACCAACAGATCTGTGTTTTCCTGGTCTGAGCTGGAATCTGGATCAGAACCGGACGGATAGATAGCTACGATGTTTCATTTCTGTGGCACCGCTAATGTTAGGTTGGGGGGGTGACGGGCTGTAAGCTAGCAGGAACGAATGTAAACAAAGGATGATGGGAAAAGGGGGCAGGCTAAATCAGCGCCAGCAGTCCCGCCCACAACTCAGAGGTGAATTTCTGATGAACTCCTGCCGCTCTGCAGAGACTAAGTCCTGGAAAACGGCATAAACGTAACTAAAAGACGACTGGGAACACTTTGAAAACAGATCAAAGGAGGATCGCAGTGAGCTATAGAAAACACTTGAATGAATAAAATGATGAATTCTTGCTTTAAAAAAACTAAAAGTAAAATCATTTCATGCATTTGATGAATTGAAATCTCTTTTCCGTGTTTTTACCGTGACTTTGACAGAACCCCCCCCCCCTCCCTCCCCCCTCGTGGTTTCTGTTTTTAACATGTTTGCATATGCAAAACATTTCAGGTTTCAATCCACGTTCAGCTTTTCAAAAGTGGCGTTTACGCCTCGCTGAACCAAAGAGGCTTTCAGACCAAACGCGATTTATTCCACCTGCTCGTAAATTTTCCGTCACTGTTGGACAAAAAGTCTGTTTTCTCCCTCCATGCTGGGAACTTGGAGGGCGGAGAAGACGGACGCAGATTTATCTGAGGCTGGAGGAGCAAAGGGCGGCTGTCTGCCAGCCTTTGTCCCAAACGAGAGCGCCGGCGGCGGGAGGGAAGCAGACCAGAATCTGTGTCTGTAGGTCTGCTCAGGCGTCACGGCCTCCACACTGAGCAGTTACAGTCAGAACGTCGTCAGAACATTGTCAGAACTGATGGTCCAGAAAAGGCTGTCTTTGGAATGTGGAACTTACACTGTAAAAACTAAATATTTTGAAAGTAAAAAGACTTTCAGGAAATTTGTTTTATTTTCTATCTTGCAGCAGAAAATGAATCTTAATTCCGGGAAAAAATCTCTTGGTGACTTTTTTTCTATAAAACAGGAATTCTCAGTAAAACCATTTTTCTCATCACACTGATAGATTTTTTTTCTTTTTAAGAAAATGTTCAGATTTTTGCATCTTTTGTTCAAATTTTTCTCAACCTGGAACCGACAGGTTTTGCAGAGACTAAAAGACCAAACAGAACCTGCAATAGAACCCAGACCTTTAGTCAGAACAGAGAAAGATGAACAGGAAGTTTGTTGTGTCTTTTAGGACCTGCAGATCATCTGAAGGTTCTTCTGTTTGCAGATGACACTGGGCTTTAGTTTTCCAGAGGATTTGATGGATCTTTGTGTTTCTGCCCCTCAGGGACCACCAGCATCCTCATGTCCTATGGAGGAGACTTTTACGGACGCACTGAGCGTGTCCGCCAGGCGCCGCACTATGACCAGGTTCCTCTGGGTTCTTTACCCCGAACAGACTCCTACGACTCCCAGCTGAGGGCGCCTCACTTGGGTCAGAGCGCTGACCCCCTTCCTCCCCCGCCGCTGCCGGAGCAGCCGCCCGTCGGCCCTGAGTCAGTCCCAAGCGAGGACGATGCCGAGTTAGATCCCGCCATCGACATCAAACCGGTCCACCGCTTCGTCCCCGACTCCTGGAAGAACTTCTTTCGGCTCAGCAACCGCAGCAGCAAGAAGGCGTGGTCCATGCCTGCCTCCTCCACTGACAATAACAACACCACCACCAACGGGGTGCGCTGCTCCCCGCCCCACTCCCCTTCTCTTCCCGGATCGTACCGCGACCCGTATGGCGGCTCCGGCGGCAGTTACAACTCCCACAAGGAGCTTCTGGACGGACAGAACGGGCAGGAGTCCTTCTCAGGACGCACTCACCACTCGGGTCTGACCTACAGCGAGCGGGTGGAGGAGTACAACCAGCGCTACGCCTACATGAAGTCGTGGGCGGGGCTGCTGAGGATTCTGGGCTGCGTGGAGCTGCTGCTTGGCGCGGCCGTGTTCGCCTGCGTCTGTGCCTACATCCACAAAGACAACGAATGGTCCAACATGTTTGGATACTCGTCCCCCGGAGCTTACGGCGCCGGCTACTACGGTGCCGGAACAAGCGGGAGCTACTACAACGGCCCCATGACCCCATTTGTGTTGGTGGTGGCGGGGGTGGCCTGGGTGGTGACTGTGATTGTTCTGGTGTTGGGGATGACCATGTACTACCGTACCATCCTGCTGGACTCGTCCTGGTGGCCCCTGACCGAGTTCATCATCAACCTGGCTTTGGCCCTCCTCTACATGGCTGCAGGTACGTCCTTTAGCTTCTGGATCCTCCAGAGCTGCAACCCTCCGCTGACGGATTCAGCACTTTGACCAGTCAAACACAGAGGGGTTTTGGTTGGAGCGTTGCAGCAGTCCCTGCTGGTCCAGGTGGATCACGGAACCATGTAGACCAAGCTGTGGTTTTCCAGGGAAAACAGACTCTTGAGTTTCTGATCTTTAAAATCCATGAAGGTTTTTTGCTTAAAAACGGCTAAAACGTGCAGTGAAGTTCTAAGATAAAGTCGAGCTCAGGCGGAAAGCAGGACCCTGATGCTACGTTCACGCCGGCTCGCGTGCATTTCTGCTCTCAAATCTCTAGCGTTCATGCGTCGCTACGCACATTTTAAGACTAAATTTGGGCTCTACGTAAAAAATGTGTCAACTGAAATTGTGGTGAAAGTTAAACCAGCTGAACTTTGACCAATCAGGGACTCAGACTTGGGAGTGACGTAGGGATGGCGTCCTATTTAATTCACGGAAGTGCCAGCTAGCGGTGGAAGCTAGCAGGTCGTCACAAGACAAACGACCTTTTGTGTCTTACGTTGGCCGTTGATGCTGTGATGCGTTCAGGGACGTCACGGTTAAAGCATGACTATATCACTGCCACTTGTCAGCAGAGAAAAACTTTATTTAGGCCGGTTCTAGGATGACCCCCCCCCCCCCTCCCCCACCACCAGCATTTCCGCTCCCTGGCGCTATAGATACAGCGAGGCATTATGGGTACTCCGGGTTCTCCCACAAGGCAAAAGCAAACGAGGCTGAGTTTCTGCGGATGACAGTCCCGGCCCCCCACCCAGCCCCCACCCCTCATCAGCAGAGGTGCATTTGAGGACTCAAAGCTTTCAGTGATAAAAGCATCACTTTGCTAAACGTAGGGATGAAAGCTCTGCTGACCTGACTCTCTGTGGAAACGTCACATGACCTCGTAACCATAGCAGCACACGCCCCTCAGGTGCAGACGGAGCAAAAGACGGTGATGGTGTTTGAATGAACCTTAGATCATAAATTCATGAATAAAAATAACCTTAAAAGGTCAAAGGTTAAGGGTCAGGTGAAAGAGTTTAGGATTTTCTTTATTTTATCATCAACTCTCGACCTTTTGTTTTTCTAAAATAAATACTTTTGCATAAATTAGATTTTTTGTTGCATTTTTTTGTCTCAAAAGGCAGAAAAGTTGGAGTGAACGTCATGATTTATATGTTGTGTTTAATGAGGAAGATGAGGGTTTATGTTCCTGAAATGACGTCAGTTTGACTTGATTGTTAGTTTTCTGTTGGAAAAACAGAAACTAGACTGAAGCCTGTGGAGCTTTTCACTCAAATATCTGTCGTTAAACAGCAAAGGTTGAACTTTTATTGTGAAATAATGACTTCTTACTTTAAAAAATCAACTAAAGTTGATTTTTCACCCCCAGAAAAACGCGTTAAAATTGACTTTAAAGTAGAAGATTTTATAGATTTTAAAGGTTAATAGAATAACTTTTCTGGGTAAAGGTTGAAATTAGACAAACATCCAAATATTCCTCCAAAATGCTTTATTTGTAGTTTGGCGCCTGAACAGAAGGGGCGCCGTCTCTCGACGCTTCGCCGTCAGACGGCGGTTCCAGGCTTTGGTTGCGGACCCTCGGCTCAGGAGCGGCTCCGGTTCTCCGGCGTTCTCACTGACGTTCTCACGGGCAGTTTGCGGTTCTCTGCAGGCATCGTCTACGTGCGGGACGCAACCCGGGGGGGCCTCTGCTCCTACCCCGTCTTCAACACCGGCATCAACGCGGCGTTCTGCAGGATCGAGGCGGGCCAGACGGCCGCCATCATCTTCTTGTTCGTCACCATGGTGGTGTACCTGATCGGCGCCATCGTATGTCTGAAGCTGTGGCGGCACGAGGCCGCCCGCCGGTACCGGGAGCGATACGGCCTGCAGGTGAGAGCTCGCCCTCGCCGCCGCCGCCGCCTTTGGATCCGTCTGCACATTCCTGGAATTCCTTCCAGACTTCCAGTTAGGCTCAGAAATGTCTGTCAACAACATCGACCTTATTGCCACACGAGCCGCGGCGTCGCAACCGACTGCAAAGTTTGCAGAGCTGAGGGTGTGGAGGGTTAGTGGGCGGAGTCTCATTTCAACCTGTTGAGTCCTGTTGACTTCTGCCATGAACTCCAGGAAGTGAAGCTTCTATTTCTAAGAATTTGAGATTTTGTTTTTTAATTCATTGAAGTTTTTTTTATAAATTAAAAAAAAAGTTTTCAGCAATTCCTGCCAAGAAAAAATATCTTAAAACCCTTTTCTTTTTTTAAGATATGTGACTTTTTAATCCTGATTAGACTAAAGCTTTTAAAAAACTAGACGACCGTTTCCACACCGGCTGATGATTCTTTTCCTTAAAGGTCGTTTGGAATCAAACGTTTGTGTTTTTCATACGTGTTGGTGCAGAAGAAGCCGGCGGAGCGCCGCGGCTCCACACCTTTGTCCCGACTCAGCAGGTGTTGGCAGGTGTCTCCTCGTCTTCCTCGTCTTCCTCGTACCTTCTTTACGTTTAACGGCTGCTGGAGGAGCATCTTCATCTCCAGACGGATTCTCTGGATTCCCTCAGGTTCATCCTTTTGGTACATGAGCAGAATCTCCACTGATTGACGCTTCACACTGTTGGTGGGAGGAGAGTAACCCCCCCTCACCCCCCAGGAATGAAAAAAACATTTAACTTAACATTTTCTGCTCAATAATAATAAATAATCCTAAACAATAAATAACTTTATTAATACCGGGTAACATTTACTGAAGCTGACCCGGCCCCGCCCTCCCGAGTCCCGTCAGCCTCCCTCCACCTCCTGATGGGGGTTTCCATGGCGACACAGCCTCCACGCGGCTGTCCTGGTGGATCTCCATGTTGGTTGTCAGGATCTCGATGAGGCCAGATTAGTTTCTGGCTTCATCATCATCATCATCCTCCTCCAGCTGTGATGGCACTTCCTGCTTGGTTGCGGTTCTGCTGCAGTTCTGCTGCGGTTCAGTCCAGTTTCAGACACACAAAGTGTAGAACGATCCTGACGCCGTGGTGTTTGTGTCGTTGCAGCCGTCTGAGATGCGCTCCGTCCAGACGACGACGGTAAGATCGCCGCTCAGAACCAGAACTCGCTTCTCTGTCGTCACTTTGACCCCGAACATTTTTTTTGCCTTATCAGAGGCTTCCAGTTTCTGAGCCGGTTCCCAGAATCCACGAGGCGGTCCAAGACGCGGCCGCCGTCCCCATCAAGGTGGCTCCAAAGGCGGTTCCGGCAAAGGTTGTTCAGGGCAGCATCCCCTCAGGATACATCCCCAAACCCGTCATCGTTCCAGACTACATCGCGTACGTGTTGTTCATGCTGGGACAGGTGTGGGAGGAGCTAAGCTTCACCTGTCTCTGCTTTTCCCACACAGAGAGAAGATGTATTGTTTTGTTCTGCCGTCGGTTTCATCTGTTTCTTCGTTATTTTCATCAAATTATTGTAAAGGGAAAAGTTTTTCTGAAAGCAGAAAGTTTGCAGTTTCAGGTCTGACAGAGAAATGAGGAACATTTGATAAATACATGGAAATAAATATTTGGTCTAAGAAGAAGACACCAAAAGAAAAGATGTTGAAAAAACAAAGTTGATAATAAATAAATAAAATAACTCAATCAAAGTTTTAGTTTCAAAATTTTAGTAAACTTTTAGTTTTTTTGCTTTTTATAAAGTACTAATAACATTTGACCCAAAACAACAATAACTAACATTTAAAATTAAAACCATTTTCCGTTTAACCTACAGGGAGACAAACTGCATCTCCACAGTGAAGCACGGCGGCGGCAGCATCATGCTGTGGTGTGAACCGTTCTCTCTCCTCTGTGCAGTAAATATCCAGCGATCCGGTCCAGCGAGGAGAAGGACCGGTACCGGGCCGTGTTCAACGACCAGTACTCCGAGTACAAAGAGCTCCACTCGGACGTCCAGGCCACCCTGAAGAGGTTTGAGGAGATGGACGCCATGATCCAGACGCTTCCGCAGCATCCGACCAGTCAGATGGTGAGAACCCCTGGTTCTGATCTGATCCAGAAGTATGGATGGCAGAATTTCCTCATGTGATTATTCTGCTAAAACGAGACATTGAGCTGCTTTAGTCCTCAACAAACCGTCCCAGACCATCATACCACCTCCTCCATAGGAAGGATAAATTAAATTTAAATGAATAAAGCTTCCTTTGTTCATCCCGGCTGTGTGTTCTGGTTTACATTAGTGGATTTTAGGATGGGGGGGGGTTGCCAAGGCCAATCATTGATTTCCATCGTGGACTCAAAGTTTTCCCGTATGCAGCAATTCGTCAAAAAATAATGTTCAATATTTATGAAATGCTGCCAGAAGGAACTTTAGTCAAATTCTCTGAATGTTTATGAATTTCTAAACGTTCCAGAAAAACTTTTTTAACATGTTAATGCTGACAGAGAAGAAGAGTTATTATTTAATTCATTTTGACATTGTCTGACTTCCATAAAGTTCCGTAAAATCCACGTTATGCTTTAGAAACTCTTTGGTTTCCCAGCAGAATCAAAGCATTCTGGGTTATTTTTCCTCTGAGAAAACAGAAGAACATTCAGGAAGTTTGACCCGTTTAACCTTCGAATGCTGCCGCCGGTCAGAACGCCGGTGGAACCCGCAGCCTCACAGGCCGACGCCGCACTGTGACCACGGCTGGAATGTGGACTTCCTCTGTTTGCATTTCCTGTTCCTGTTTTGTTTTCCTCAAAGCCCCGGTCTGAGTTTCCGTCGTCACGGTAACGCCTCTTCTTGCTGTTGGCAGGAGGTGGAGCGGATCCAGAGGATCCTGCAGGACTACCAGAGGAAGAAGACGGTGAGTCCGGATCTGTGGAGGCTTCCACTGAAAAATAACTACAAATGAAACATAAAATAGATGGAAAAATAAAAATAGTTTTGTCAGTCAGACCGATGAAGATTTTAACTTGATTTATTTTATTTGGACAACAGAGAAAAACACAATCATTGTTATTTAAGTGTGTACTTTGGAAACAAAATACTTTATATGAAGTAAATCTATGCTCTATATAAATATACGTAGTTATTCCAGAGTTTTAACGATTTCTATTAACATTTGATTCATAGTTGATTTTGGTTCATTTGGATCGATCCGATTGGATCCGATTCTCTGATCTGAAGTGGATCCAAGTGATCTTTATCCAGAACTTCCAGCTGTGAGACTCAGACAGAAATACCTGCTACTGAACAGTGAAGTTTTTTAGGGTAACTCGAAAAGTAACTTTTACTAGAGTAACTCAAATAGTAACTTTTACTATTAACTCAAATAATAACCTTTACTTAAGTTACACAAATAGTAACTTTTATTACAGTAACTTAAATAGTAACTTTTACTAAAGTAACTCAAATAGTAACTTTTACTATTAACTCAAATAATAGCCTTTACTTAAGTTACACAAATAGTAACTTTTATTACAGTAACTCAAAAAGTAACTTTTACTAAAGTAACTCAAATAGTAACTTTTATTAGTAACTCAAATAATAACCTTTACTAAAGTAACTCAAATAGTAACTTTTATTACAGTAACTTAAATAGTAACTTTTACTAAAGTAACTCAAATAGTTACTCTTTGAGTGTAACACATATGGTTAGATTTTCTGGTAGCTTGTTACTATTTGGATAAAGTAATGAGTAACAGATTACTTTACCTGTTCATGACTTCTCAGGTTCCGTCTCAAACTGCTGCAGGTTTGTGTTGATCAGACCGAGCTCACCTGTTGGGTCATGTTATTGGGGTTTTTTTTAAAGTGGGCGTGGCTAAATGAAACTGGGGTTTCTCAGGAGAGCTGCTTCCAGGTAGGGACGTGAAATCCTCGCCTGGATTATTGAGCCTCAGAAAGCAGCAGAGGAAGCAGCTCCTGAGGAAGCTGGGAGGGTCTTTTAGGAGAACGTTGGTCTGCACAGAACTTTCTTCTGTCTTTAGACGGGAAATAAAAAGAGGAGACTTCTGCTTCTGTTTTCCAGGACCAGACTTTCCTGGAGAAGAAGGAGCGCTGCGAGTACCTGAAGAACAAACTGTCCCACATAAAACAGAAGATCCAAGAGTACGAGAAGGTCATGGAGTGGAACGACGGATACACTTAGAACCGCCATCAGAAGTGACTTTTGGATCACCAGGGAAACCAAAAACCACCAGCTTTCTGTGTGAATGGATCTCCTCGGGTCTGTAGGGACTTTGTTCGGTAGTCCGGTGTTTGTTGAAAAGCCTTCCTCATTTATCCAAAGAACTTTCATCTCTGCGACAAAACGGCAAACGGAGAGGCTGAACGTCATCCAACACTAAAACACACTTCCAGATTCATAGGACCTTGTGTTCTCTGCGTTCTTTCATTTCACACCTATCACAAAAATGCACTTGATATAAAAACTGATTATGGATCATCAGAAAAACAGCAAAGCACGTTCAGTTTTCTCTCTTCTTTTCATCTGAATGCTGAAAGTAAAGTTTCATTACTGAAAGGGAACCCAAAGCGCTGAACGGACCGTCTGCTGCCTGATTTGGAACAGAGCAGTTTCTATATTGCATTCTGTTTGCTGACCAGCAGGGGGCGACGGTCAGACTGTAGAAATGTTGGCTGAACTGCTCATCTGCTTTGGAATAAAAACTTTAAGGTTTTCTTTCAGAAAGTGTCTCTGGAAAAACTCCAGGATGGGAAAGGGAGTTCTGACTCGGAAATCTTTATCATTTTGAAACCATGAAAGAGTTTTGGGTTTGAACCAAATCCTCTAAAAAACATTTTCTTTTTTTGGCTGGTAAAATCCCCAAAATGGTCCAAATATACAAACAGTAATTAGATGCTGCAGCAGAAATGTTCCTGATCATTTGACACTGGATTACCTCCAATCTGCTCATTTGATAGGATTATGAATTATTGACTGCTTCATCGCTGTCATTTCACTGAAACTGAAAATATCTGCATGTCTGACTCTTCTGTCAAAGCTTTTGTAATGACGTGTTCCAGCATTTCACATATTAAACATTTTATGTTTTCAACTGGATTTTGTGTTCCTTCACTGAGGAGAATCAAACTACAAACCGATGAAAACGGCTTTCTTAAAGTGAAAATAAGAGAATTTCTTCCATAAGAAAGTTTAAAAAGCGAGTCAGGACACAGTGGCAGGACGCTGGTGCACATGTCCGTGCACTGACATATATGTGAAAATGAACACGCCACTTTAGACCCACTCCGGTGAAAATGGAGTTTTGATGTTTTTCTTGTGGCTTTTTTCTGAGTATGGAGGACAGATAAAGAAAATGAATCTCCAAGTTGTTCACAGTCCTGGTGTGGTGAGGTCAGAGGTCAGAGGTCATTCAGGTATGAAAGTGACGGGTTGAGGTCTGACAGGTGAATCTGTGCCGCTGCTCTGAAAACGGTTCCTGTTCTTCTGCCAGATCTAAATGAGACCAAACTTTGGAGAAGTGAAGAGTTAAATGTCAGCTGCAGGTTTTTGCTGATTCCACAAGAAAATAAGACATTTAGGGAAAAGAGTCTTCATTTCTGCTTTAGGTCTCCTTATCTGCACTTTATTATATTCTTTTATAGTTTTGTTTTATTTAAGAATTATGTAATTTTTCATTAAATCATTTTTATTGTTTATTTTAGTTTTGTTTTAATTTACTTAATTCTTATTTCTGTCGGCCATTACAAGATGAAAATCTGGTTGTTCATTTAAAATTATTATTATTATTATTTTTTTTTAAGATCTATTGTATTTTATTTATTTATTTAATAATTTTTATTAATTGTTCATTTTTATTTCATTCTTGATTTAATTTACTCAAAGCTTATTTCTGTCGACATTTACAAGATAATAAATCTTTTTTTGGTCATTGTTGGGCCTCCATACTTCCCTCGTTTTTGTTTACTTGCCTCCGTGTCGTAAATAACTCAACGTCATCGGCGGTTCCTCTGGCAAAGGGCTTCTTGTCTGTCAGGGAGGGGGCGGGCCTTCTTGTCTGTCAGGGGGAGGGGGCGGGGCTTCACGGCTCATCAAGGTGTGGTCCGGGTTGTTTTGAGCAGCAGCAGTTTCAGTCGAAGGAGTCCAGGTGAAAACAGGAACAGGTGAGTCTCGAGCTCAGCGCGAGCGTCTTAACGGAGTTTTTACCGAGAAAGTTTTCAACCAGGGTGAGGGTCCTGTTTCTGTTTGGTTGAAAATATTTAACTTTGGTAAACCAGATATTATGAATAGAAAGTATTTGTCATACTTTTTACACGGTTGAGGAGAGTCCATTTAAAATTAAATATAAAAATCTATTTTGAGGGTTTGTTTTAATTATTTTTCAAGTTTTGTTTTTTCTCTTGTTGTCAAATAAATATTTAATGGCATTTTTGTGTATTAAAACCAAGTTTTGTTTCTCTTTTTTATCATTATTTTAAACAGATTATAATCCAGTAAATCCATCAGAAATGTCCAGACCCAAAGAAAGTCCTCCTCCCTACGAAGCAGGTGGTTCTTAGTAAGTTTCTGTCTTTTTTTCTATACAAAATTTATTCAGAAAAAAAAAAGTCCTGTGTATGGATTTATGGATTTGTACGGAAGGTAAAATGAGCAAAAATGTAAAAAAAAAACAATGAATGAAGGAAACGGAAGTTTGATAAAAACCCGAGAAACGCTTTCAGTTTGTTTCGTTGGTTTGTGAACTCGCACTTTTTTATTTTCATTTCATTTTCTAAGTAATCAAACCGACTTTTGGTATTTGTTTTTTTTTTTTTTTTTTTTTTTTTTTTTTTTTTTTACCACAGATTGAAATTCTTTACTCTGCATTCTATTTACAGTAAATGTGTAACATTTAAAAAATCTTTTGATTTTTCTTCATAAACATCACTGTAGTCGTATTTATTTTACATTTCAAGGCTTCATATTGGTTGGGAATATTGACTGATGGGTTTTTAATAAAAACGTAATTTTATTTACTTTAGCGTTCGATTCCTGCGGACAGATCCCGGTTTTTGAATTTTCGTTGCTGGCGTGTTTTTTTTCAGCATCGGCCCGGCTCAGCCGGCCTACTCCTACTACCCCGATGACGAGTTCCAGCACTTCTACCGCTGGACGTCTCCGCCGGGCATCATCAAGATCATGGCCATCATCGTCATCGTCTTGTGCGTGGCCATATTTGCCTGCGTGGCGTCCTCGTTGGCTCATGACAGCGCCGGCGCCTTCTCCAGCTTTGGTGGATACATGCCAGGATACGGCAGTGGCAGCTACGGCGGCAGCTACGGCGGCAGCTACGGTGGCGGCTACGGCGGCAGCTATGGCGGCGGCTATGGGGGAAGCTCATACGGCGGGATGTACGCTGATCCCCGACAGGGCAAAGGCTTCTTCATTGCTCTGGCAGTGATAGTCTTCATCTTTGCTCTGGTCGTCTTCATCATCATCGTGTCCCATCAGAGGTTGACGGAGAGCAGGAAGTTCTACCTGGCCACGGCGATCATCTGCGGCATTCTAGCGCTGCTGATGTTGATCGGCTCTATAGTATACCTGATGGCCGTGAACCCCTCGGCCCAGTCCACCGGCTCCATGATGGGAAACCAAATAGCCAGTTTGTGCGCGCCATATCAACAGCAGCAGATGACGGGCCCGCTGGTCAACCAGTACCTGTACTACTACTGCGTGGTGGAGCCGCATGAGGTGAACGGCGTCCCGTGACCTCCCTCCATCTTCCCTTCTGCCACGTTCCCCTCTGAACGCCTCTGGTTCTTCTCGTTTCAGGCCATCGCCATCGTGTTTGGATTCCTGGCCACCGCAGCCCTGATCATAATGGTCGTCTTTGCTGTGAAAACTCGCCAGAAAATCTCCAACTATGGAAAGAGCAACATTTTCTGGAAAAGAGTGAAGCATGTTGAAGAAGTGGCACCAGCTCAGGATGTAGAAGCCTGGGTAAGAAGCCGCCATCGTCAGCGTATGAGCTGTACTGGGCTGCAGTGAGTCTCTACAGGGATCTTTGGTTGATAGTTATCCATACCGTCTACAAAGTGAAGTTGGATAAGGAGGTTCTGTCACCTCAGCGCATCTTCGGTTCCTTTGGTTCGGTACTGAACTCGACCAGGACGAGTCCTCAGGTCAGAATCCCTGGAACGTGGCAGGAAGAGTTGAAACTTGAAATCACACTTTGAAGCTGAAACTTAAATCTACTTTGTTATTTATTTGGTAGAAAAATGTACTTAAATGTGATTCGTTGAATTTAAAAACGGATCACATGACCCTCTGACCTGACAGAACACGACTCACAAACGGAGTCTCGTTGGACAAACCGCGAGTGAGTGCAGAAGATGATATTTATCAAGGCTAAAGGGAGCATTCACTCTGGCAAACTTGGTCCAAGTTTAGTCCTGCTTTAGTCCGGGTTTGATCTGGAATTGGTTTTGGTTTCCTCTGATGGTTCTGTTGGTCCGAAGGTTCCCCTGAATTCTAGTTTGGACCAAACAAGAGAACTCTGGTACGGTTCCCCTCAGTGTGAACGCATTCAGACATTCCAAACAGAGAGGGAGACCGTAGGGAGGAGGTGCTGTTTAGAGGAGAACCAAACAGGCACAGAATGAATCCGAAGAAGTCTGCAAATGCATTCTGGGTAAAGGAGCAGAGAGGAGCTGCAGGAGGTCCTCCAGTAGGAGGGCTCCTGGTCGTTGTTTTGTGGCGGTTTGGTCCGGTTTTGGTCTGCTTCGGTCTCTGTTTGGCCCCTGACAGGGCTCTGTGTGAAACCAAACAGGAGAAGAGGTTCAACCGGGCGCTTCCTGCTGATTCAACCGTCGAAACCTAAACCTAAAGGTAGACTGGTCCACAGATTCCTAGAAATGGGGGAAATTTTCCGGTGACTGAGAGTAAAATGTGCTGATGGGAAAGTTTGTGTTTGGCAGAAACCTGATCTTTGAATTGGTTCCTTTCCTGCCCAGTTTTGACTTCTCCAAACCGGACCAACAGTTTGGTTCCCTAATCACTTCTGTACATTGAAAGGTTCTGATTCTGTGGGATCAGGAACATTTTGTCCGCTGAACAAAGAGAAAACTCTGAAAGGCGAGGCTCTTCCTGAAGGCTTCTCCTGCAGAGGCACCTGCTCAGGATCAGCAGGGAAGCTCATGCCACAAAGTGGTGAAACCGGTTTATGAGCGGCGGGGGAAGGGCGCCGTCTGCTACTTCCTTCTGTGCGTTCTGGGTTTCAAGGTGCGGCTCTCGGATAACAGTTTCAGCTCGCCGTGCGGCGTTACGTCAGGAATGCTGAAGGTGAAACGCCGCCGCGTCTTCAGGAAGGAACATTCTGCATCAGATCTGAAAATGCTCTGAGACGTTTTCACCGCGCTGCAGGGGGCGGGGTCACGGGATGACTTTGAGTTTCGTGAAGTTCTTCACTCTGAGATAAAGGAACCACATCAACCGGTTGGACGAGTCCACGAAACCCAGCTGCTAGCAGGGGAACGCCTTTTTCTGCTGCGGCGCCATTTCTGCTGCCCAGAGGGGCTGATGGTGTGATGGCAGGCAGCTGGGGCCTTGGCTGGGGGGCAAGAGGGGGCAGCTGTGAAACAAACCCTAAACCCTTTAGATGGACTCTAAAGAACCAGGGGGGCCGTTCAGCAGCACCGAGACCAAAAAACGATGACAGGGACACCTTTGAAGAAAAAAAAAATGAAGAGAATAAAGTCATATAATTATGACAATAATTATATTATTATTATTATGGATACTGAAGTGTCGGCAGCCTCCGTCCATCACTGCAGCTGTTTACGGTGATGCCATGAGACTTTAGTTTATCATAGGAATCCATTTTCCCAGAATGCATTTGGACCTCTACTGTCAGCAACGTAAACGGCACACCCACCCAGTATCCACTCCTTCTGGGTCAAGAATCTTCTTCTGAAGAGGCCCGGTTTTCTCCAAAGTCTTTTTAACAACCGTAGAATAAAACAACTCAGACTCCCTAAAAAAACGTAGGCTGTATTCAGACGGGACACATCTGGTTTGTTTCAAACAGAATGCGTTTCCCCTGATAATCCAGAACCAATTTTCAGACCGAATACACCCAAGTGGACCCGGTCCGGGACCAGAACCCGCTCTCAGATCCGTCTATGGAGGTGGTTTCGGTCCGTTTCCAATGAAACTGAGCTCCGTTTCGCTCTGAGATTCCTCCGTCTGAATAGGGTCCATGCTCGGAGTGGAACAACTGGACTAAAACGGCCACCGTACCAGGTCATTATGGGATGCAAACAGAGTGAGAACGTAGCAACCATGACGATGAGACACAGCAACTCACTGAAATGCGGTTTAGATCAGAACATCTTTTAACGTGATCCACATTACTTCTCCCTGTTTATGTCGTAAACACGAATCAGCGAACCTTTTCACCCGGCGTCTCCATAGTAACCGCCATGCAGCACGCCTCCATCGCACCAAAGGAAAACGTGTTCAACCTGACGTTGATACAGACGTTCAAGTTGGTCAGAAAAATGTCAAGTTTGAATCAGTGAACTATCCTGACAAGACTGCAAAGAACAGGACGGCATCATTTCTGTCTGTAGTTGCTTTGCCCCGCCCTTGTGATTCCTGACCAATGACTGAAGAGATCTTTAGTCACGTGGTTTTGTTTACAGGCTTTGGCTTGAAACACAATAGTCCGCTTTTGGCAGCCTGAATGCAGACCAAATGTGAGGTTCAGGACTCGATCTGGACCAACAGACGTCTCTAGATCTGTTCTACGTGTCTCAAACTGAAGCACCACATTGTTGTTTTTTGTTCGACTTTTTTATTTATTATTATTTATGTAACATTTTTATGGTGGTCCTGAAACTCAGTTGTATGGAAGTCCCCAGGAAGGCAGATTTTTTTTATTTGCTTCTCTTTTTATTGGACTTTCTCAAGACACAAATTGTTAATTATTTCACATCATCCTTCTCATTTTTTTATGGTTTATTTTACTAAATCTGATACCCCCCCCCCCTTCCCCCCAGAAGAAGAAGCGTGCCTCTTTTAAGACATTGAAAAACGTTTGTCATTTGTATTGAATTTTCTCTGTTAACAGGCGTAACTGCAGCTATACATGCATCACAGTTTGACTTATAATTGACTACACAACCGAAGAATCAATCTCCCTAGTCTCTAGTTGAAATACATTTTATGAAATTTTAAACGCTAAAGCGTCATCAAATTCTTAGTCATTGTTAAATAGTGAATACCTGAACACAGACGTAGAAACATGAACAAATGGAAGTGTGTTTTCTAGCATTGAAATGTCAACGGTTTTTAGATTTCTTTTGTCTTTCATGAAGGTGAACGGTGCGTCGGCTCCCATATCAGAAGCTGATTTTTCCGGCCTTCCAGAGAAGCGGAGAGGCTCCAGGAATTATGTGGATGAAGAAAATATCTACGACAAACCTCCGTCCATCGGCACCCCGCAGTGAGTATGCCGTCCCACCTCTGCACTGGACAGACGCTGGAAGTCCACCGCATGCAGTCTATGGCAGTTCAGAGACTCGAGCATCACTGCTTTGTCCTCATCAGAAGATTCCTCTGTTTTTAATGTGTTCTCAACTATGTTTTTTCTAAATGCGTTTGCGTGCATCTGCATGAGCCTAGATGAGCCTGCGTCTGCGCGAGTTTGCTTGTGCCCACGTCTGCTTGAGCCTGCATCTGCGCGAGCCTGCATGAGCCTGCGTCTGCGCAAGCCTGCGTCTGCATGAGTCTGTATGTGCACGAGTCTGCGTGTGCATGAGCCTGCGTCTGCGCGAGCCTGCATGAGCCTGCATTAACCTCCGTCTGCGCAAGCCTGCGTCTGCATGAGTCTGTATGTGCACGAGTCTGCGTATGCATGAGCCTGCGTCTGCACGAGTCTGTCTGCCTGTGCCTGCGTGTGTATAATCTCAGCTCCGGTTTACTCAATATTCTTCTCTTTTTGTCGCAGACCTTACCTCGAACATCAAGCCCTGCAGAGTGCAGCTCCGTACAACAGTTCCTCTGAATTGGCAAGCTCATACGGACTACCTAAAAAGCCGCGCGCGGGTCGGCCACGCCGGGTCAACGGACAGGACTATGACACGGATTACAACTCCTCTGGAGACGAGCTGGACGACGATGACTTTGACAGGTAAAAGGGAGTCCTGTTTGTTCTGACGCGGGCCAAGCACAGTGATTTACTGATATTTTCTTCCCTCTTTATTTTTTAAGTGAATTCCCTCCAATAAAAAACGAGCAGAAGCGCAACGACTACAAGCGGGAGTTTGACCGCGACCATCAGGAGTACAAGAACCTGCAGGCGGACCTGGACAAAGTCAACAGGAGGCTGTCGGAACTGGACGAAGAGCTGGACAAGCTGGAGGAGGGAAGTCCACAGTTCCTGGTGAGAGCCCCTTTTATCCATCCAGTTCACGAGACGTTGATGGTGGGAGACGATAAAGCAGCAGATGGTTCCCATAAATGATAATGGAGGAAGCCTGCTACGATATCGAGATTTCCTGCGTGCACCGTACAGACTTGACCATTTTTCCCTCGTAAGGACAGCTGGTTGTATTCGATTTGTTCTAAATGAACACGGGAGAAAAAACCTGATCGTTTGATCATTTCTAAAAGTATCAGTGATGGGGGCGTGGCTTCTGCTAAAAGAAATAGCTGAATTTCTTTTTAAAGTTTCTCATATTAACCCTTTGAAATGTGGCCGGCGGCACTGAAATAACACGCTCTTTGACATAATCGTCATGTGATCAGCGGGAATCAGCTGATTCTGACGCAGAGAAAACTGACTAAATGACTTTGCTCCGATACGAAAATAGCACAGAGCGGCTTTTCTCCTCTGCAGACGGCGTTGAAATTATGCAAATTGCGTAAACAGCTGAAGAGTTTCGGTAGTCGCTGAAGCCGTAACAGGATTCAGACTCTGAACACGAGGACAAACGGTTTCTGTTTGTGGCCGGGCTGCTGTGCTGAACCCAAACAGTCCGTCTGTGTTCAGCTACGCCTCATTTCACAACAAAACACCGCCTCATACCTGTGGGTGGGGGGGTGGGGGGGGGGTAGTTCAGACAGGAGTAGAGATCTGCTCAGCAGCGATCGCAGCTTCTGATTTACCTTTTTCTTTTAACAGGATGCTATGGATGAGTATGACGCCGTCAGGAGCTCCAAGAAGGTTTGTGTCTTTATCGTCCCTTTGAAGACATTCTTTGTCAGTTACCGTGGTGACCAGCTGTATTATTACAAGCCTCGATTTTCTTAGAAAGATGGCGCCTGAATTCCTAGAATTCCCTGCTGTTGTGGTAACCGGGAGGGGTTTCGCTTCCCTGACTTGGCTGACTCCGCCTCCCTTTCCCACAGACTCCAGATTACCTGGAGAAGAAGCGCAGGTGTAAATACCTGAAGGCCAAACTCAACCACATCAAGAAGATGGTCAGCGACTACGACCGCAGTGCCTGAAGGAGCCTTTGATCAACCTGAACGCCCGGCACATAAAAGGACCACTGACAGCCGGGATAGTGAGGAAACGGCACCCTCTGCAGGATGGCGCCATCATAACGGGCAGGACGGCTGTTTTCGAGGCGGGGGGACCAACCTGTGCTCTGCTTCTGCGTCACCAATGTTGCATATATTTATTTGTCTAATGTGAAGCCGATGCGGCGTGAACATAAAGCGTGTGGAAGGTTTTAGCTGAGGGAAATCATTCTTTAATTCTTGTTTTTAATCTGCGGTTCTTACTGTAAATATGAGGGTAATGCCGATGTTTTACCAGTGTTTGGCTTTTTTATGCAACACACACACTTCAACATGATTTTTGAAAATCTATTGCATTTATGATCTATAATGACTTTTGATGCATTTTTTTGTAATAAATGAATCATTTAAGGATTTTACTAAGATCATTGAGAGTCATTCTTTGGAGTTTTGACTTTGTTGTCTTTCTTTTTGTAATTTATCTCCAAACTAAAAAAAAAATCACCATTTTCTCCATCACTGCTTTTTTATTGTTATATTTTTTTTTTTCATGGATTGGGGTCGGCACCTTTCTCCAGCAGAAACTGAAGCATTAAATTAAAGACCCACTGTGGTTTTCTTACAAATGGTCAAGAATCTGAACAATCCTTTGACTGTTAAATCCATCACTTCTGTTTCAGGCTGAACTGTTTGCTTCAAGCTGAAATCAAACTGCAGGAAAGCTCATCTCACCGCTGCTAGAACATAACAAACTTCAGGGCCAGATTCACACTTTTTTAGGGTCGGGGCTTTTATCAGGGCCCCGCTACCTGCTGAACGACATGATGTAAAATATCATTCTCATTAAATAATAATAATTTATCTTTTAAGTTTTAGGAAGTATTAAAAAAAACGTTGATGAGGCCAAAAACCTTTTGGGTTTTTTTTTTACTACAAAAGTTATAAACATCACCTAAGCAGCAGGAAATAATTGATTTTAATATGGAAATATATATATTTTTTTAAATAAAATCCATATATGTCTTAAAGAAAAGGGATTTCTTTACTTGTAGAGCATTGAATATTGTATTTTTGTGCAATGGTTTTATTTCTGGAACAAAGAGATCTCCTACTTCATAACACAAATCTAGTTTTACTTTTTGCCAGATACACAAAAACAACATTAATGTTTCTGGTTGTTTACAGTTACGATGTACAGATCTTTTTTTCTTATTGGTGCCTTTGACATGAACCTGAACTCACACTTACAAATGTTGCTGTTATTGTTATGCTCCCCTGCCCCCCCTCAGTTATTGTGTTGTGTGTTTGTGTTTGGTTGTTGCTTTGGTCTGTATATACAAGGCTAAAACTTTGGGACATCTCTCTTTGTTTTACCCATCTCTCCCCGCTGACATTTGTAACCCTTGTTCTATCCTAGGCAATTTAACATTGGGAGTAGGGTCATCTAGACCCACTAGACAGAGCTCTGAACCTTTGTTCTTCAATGATTTGTGATCTTCACTGGTGTCCATGGATTACATGAAATCCTCTCCACCTTTACCCACCTTTGTCATGGTAGGGAGAACACCTCAATGGAGGGGGGGGGGGGGGGGGTCATAGGATAACACATTACACAAACAGGATGTGTGGCTGATTCTGGACAGGAAGTGCGTGTTTTTATGGCGCTTATCGAATAGATGAAGAATAATTAACTTTAACAAACTAGCTTCAGGTTACAAAGTATAGTTTGTCAAAGGGTCCTTGGGTAAGACACCGAATTTGCTCTTGGTGGTTGTAGGATGAGACCATCAGTGTCTCAGTGACGTGCTTCACGTTAGGTTTTCCTCTGATGGTGCACTAAGAATGTCAAACGCCGCTGCAACGACTTTCTGAAATACATCAATACTCTTTGACCAACAAAGTCTTTTTTTATTATTGAACAAATAAATATGTAACAACCACAAAACCTCTTTCTAAGGTTTACAAAATCATTTCAGGCAAGCCTGATAAATGAAGCGCTCAACAGTAAATACCAGGACCCGCCCACCCTCCATATGTCGCAAAAAACCCTGCAGGTGAACAGGTACACTACATCAAACTCTCCCCCTGATCATGTGACTTTGCCAAAGCAATGGCAGCTTTACACTCGATTTGCTTTCTAATCTGAATGTTCAGAAGAAAGTGACCACATTTTTAAGTTAAACTCAGCTCTTGGTTTGTTCCTGGAGGAAAAATATTTCCTGAAAGACACTGAAAATGGAAAAAGGGACACCAAAGCCAAGACATGCCACGTCCTGACACAGATTTCTTCCATTTGCTCGTCTTTGCAGCAATTTGTGGGCTTAAAATGGTATTTGTTGATAGACACTTTCTCAGCTCAGTGGTGGTCAGAACGGTTCCGCTGCAGGTCAGGCGGAGCTTTTGAACTGTTCCGTCTGCATGGAGTGTCTCCTCAGGAGCGTCCTCCGGGTCAGATCTCTGGGCTGTCCCGGTGGAGCGGAAGGCAGGAACCCTCTCTGGATGGACTCTTTTTCGTAGATGTTTGACCCAGGGATGGGACTGAGAACATTGGGGCTGGGGGTGTTGGTCAAAGGGGGCAGGGACCGAGGTCTGGCCTGGAGGTTTCGGTCCAGTAAGAAGGTCCCAGAGCCTCTGCGCTCGTGTCCAAACAGGACTCTCTTGTTCTGGGGGGACAGCGCCTCTCTGGAGCCCAGCGTGCTGGAGCAGCGTAAAGGCGCCAGCTTCTTTCCGTTCGGTGAATCTCTGGTTCTCTGCTCCTCTGGCAGGTTCAGAACATCTCTGGCTAGCTGCGGATCGGAGCTGTAGATGTCTGCTCCAAGCTGACGCTTCTGGATGACACTATAAAGACTTGATGAGGCGTGAGGAGCAGCGTCCAGCTTTTTACCGCCCAAAAGACTGGAGGAAGAGTGGACTGAATATGCAGCGAGGACTTCAGAATTCAGATTGGGGTGAGAGGCAGAGTGGGACGACAGCAGGCCGTGAACGGGAATCTTTTGTGTACAGTCTGTTTTGTCATCACCTCTACAGCATTCCTGGCGTTCAGATTTCATGTTGAAGTTCTGGTCCAGTTTGGGAACTCGGACAGAGACATCCTCAGTCTGGCTGAGGCCCGTGTGAGGCTGCTGGCTGATGGATGCTGGGATCTTCAGCCAAGGCTCAGAGTTCAGCCTCAGCAGGTGCTGCGGTGGTCCGCTGGCTGCTGCTTGACCCAGCCCTCGATGGCGGGACGGGGAACACGGGTGGGAGTTTACCCGGCAGATCTGCTCATCTTTAAAGGTAAAGATGGGTGTGGACAATGAGTCCGACGGGGAGGTGAGGAGCTGGATTTCTGATGGAGAGGTGGGAGCGGTCAGCAGGAATCTGTGGCTCTGATTGGCCAGATCGGTGGGGGGGGTGCTGAGGTACTGCTTCGCTTGCGTTTGGTATTTAGTCTGGTTTGGGATTTTGTCGGTGGTGATGATGATCACCTCTTTCCCTTTGGCTTTGCATGAGTCCAGCAGCAGCTTCAGCACCTTCCAGTCTCCAGCCGTGACCGCGTAGACCAGAGCCGATGATCCCGACCGGTCCTGCAGGCTGACGTCGGCCCCGTTGTCCAGGAGCAGGGACGCCACCTCAGGCCCGGCCTGTTCCCTGCAGGCGTGCATGAGCGCAGACCGCCCCTCAGTGTCTTGGATGTTGGGGTCGGCGCCTTTCTCCAGAAGAAACTGGATCAGCTTGACCCGGCTGGCGCTCTGGGAATCAGCGTATCTGGTCCTGCAAGCCACCATCAGCGGTGTGTGACCTTGACCGTCGCTCTCGTTGATGTAAGCTCCTCCCTCCAAGAGCAGGCGAGTGAGCCTCAGCCGGCGGAGGAAAACCGCTCTCAACAGCGGATTGGCTGAGTCTGCGGCGACACCTGGAAGGTAGGCTTCCCCTTCCATCCCTCTCAGTCCCAGATGGCGAGTTCAGACGTCTGTAAAAGATGAAGGAAAGACTTTTACAGGATGAACCAGACGCCTTTCCACAGATACATTTGCTCTGCAGACACAATCCCAGAAGCAGTTCATCATCTGCAAAGACAAGGACATGCAGCACAGAAGCAGACGTTTTTGTCTGCCTCTGTACTACATGTCCTTGTCTGTGCAGACGGCAGCAACATCTCGGATTTTAACCTTCTGTCTGACTCACAGGCAAAAAAAAAGTAGATTTCATCTGTCAGTTTCTCATCGATGAGCAAAGTAAAACAAAAACAACATTTATGGAGTGGAAATATTTCTGTCATAATGTTTGAAGTGTTCATTTTTTTACATATAACCTGTTTATATATATATATAAAAGAGAATTATCAAAAACATCAGAGCAAGAATGGTTCTTCTGACCAGTTTTCAGAAGTCAGAGCTCTGTCTCCCCCTCTGGTCACCAACAGGAACTGTCTCCAGATTACTGAATGCACTACATCAGTGGTCCCCAACCTTTTTGTCACCGTGGACCGGGGGTGGTATTTTCTCTTTAATAATAATAATAATAACAATAATAATAATAATTTTCCCCTTGTCAAAGCAACTTTCTAAAGAAGTTTGTTTTTTGCTCATTGTGGTTGTTTGGGTTTAATTTTAGTGGGGTGTATCACCTGATGTTTGGTGTCGCGACTTTGACGTGCGTTAAGTGTGACAGATGTAACAGAGAGAATCCGGTCACTTTTCAAAATAAAAACGTTTTTTTCGGAGAAAAAATAAAACCAATAAAATAGAAATTATTTTTTCTTTCTGTGCTTCCCGGTGCCAAAATTTCCTGCGGCCCGGTACCGCTCCGCGGACCGGTACCGGGCCGCTGCCCGGTGGTTGGGGACCACTGCACTACATCTCCCAGCAACCCCAGCACACAGATCCTGCATTACTCACACCCGACTCTCATTTGCAAATCACTCAGTGTCTACTTAAACACTGTACTGAGCCTCACTCAGTGTGAAGTTTTGTTTGTGCCACTCTGTCTTCATTACTGAGTGTTTTATCTGGACCTGATCTTCTGTCTCCTGACTCCGTCTGTCTGCCCCGACTCTCACCTGGATCCCGACTACACTGTCTCTTCTCTGATGATCTCATGTCTGGTATTGACCCCTGCCTGCCTGACCCTGATTTAGCTCTGTAGACTTTTAGCTGTGCTAATAAACCTGCTGCATTTGGATCCAGCCATCTGGCTGTTCTCATGACACCAATAGAATGAGTGAGTATCAGCTGTTTGTTTCTCTATAGAACTCTATGGGATTTTGGCTTCTTGGAGCCACTTCCTGTTTGGAACACCAAGGGTAGGGGCCCCTCAGTCCAGTTCTCAGACACGGTTAATGACCATGACCACAGGTGAGGAGAAAAGGAATATAGATGGAAAAGCGAATCTCTTCCATCCTTCCCTTTTCGTATTCCAGCTGCTTCACTCTGGACTGTAAACCTCCCAGAGTCCACTTAAGGTTCTGGTTTGATGTCAATAGAACATCATCTGCAAAAAGCGGGTTCAGCACAGACCAAAGTCCTGCTGTGGTTTTTACAGAGCCTAGCCGGCCTAGTGCAGGGCTCGGACCCCAGATTCCCAGAGCCCCGTGTGGAACAAGATCATGGTTCCTCCAATACATGGTTTCTTCAATACAACATTCAAACCGCGTTCATCAAACTCCATCTACTTGCTTTTGATAGAACTTTTTTTTGGTCTAATTCTGTAAACATTCAAATCTAACGGCAAACAACAACAACATTCTAGTTTTCTTGACAGTTGAAAATATTTGGACCTATTTATCATCCATTTCTACCCAAAACTTTCCAAAGTTTCTTTTTTTTTCTTTTTCTTTTTTACTTGATTCTAGTTTGAAGTTTTCATTTCTCCGTGATGCTGCGTATTCCGACATGAAGGCAGGAGTTTGGGATCAGCAGAGCGAGCTGGAGGAGAGATTTCCTCAGAATTCATCGACGCTCCTCCACAGCTGTGGGTTTTGGCAGAAACGCTCTCGTCAGCTCACTGCTGTCTTTGGCATCAACGTCTCTTCCTGGAAGAGAAAAACCAAACACCACCTGCACCACCCTTCACAGAAGAGGTCTGGTTGAAACCAAGAAGCTGCCGTTTCAGTCCACTCCACAGTCTCTGCTGTGGTGATGCTTAGTTGCAGGAATCAGTCATTCATTAGGCGCCAATTTACAATTTTATTGATCCATTTTCCTCAGGAGGTGACTCAGCAGGTCACAAAAAACAAACGATTCGTGAAATAATATCTGTCATGATCAATCAGAAGGGAGGGCACTGGAGTGATGGGGTCACACGTTTTTGTTCAGAGAAGAGCTGCTGCATTCTGCTCCATCACTGTCTGTATATGAGCACTGGACTGAGTGACTCCTCCCCCCTGGCGCTCCAAACAGGAAGTGGCTCCAAGAAGCCAAAATCCCATAGACTTCTATAGAGAAATAAACAACTGTCATTCTATTGGTCAGAAGAACCATTCTGGCTCTGATGCATTTTTTTAACATCTTCTTGATAATTTTTTTTTATATTTTCTCTGGAGTTGAAGTACTAAAGTGACCAATCAGATGCCACAACAAAAGTAGGAGGAGCCTGTCCATTTAACCATAGACAGGCTCCTCCATGTTTTTTAATAACCTTTTTTTTTCTTGTCTTTTAAAGTTAATTAGAAAATCTTTTGTTTGTTTATTTTGGGCATCATCGATTAACAGTGGATAAAAAGAAAAATGAAAAAAGAAAAATGAGACAAAAAACGAATAAAATAAAAAAGAATCAGCGGCCAACTTTGACCCCTGGCTTCTCTGGGGTGAACGTCTTGTCTAATGAAATGACCAAACAAACACTGAAGCTCACAATAGCGTCCATATTTCCCCTCCTTTCTGCTTCACCTGAATGCAGCCAACTGGACTCATGTTCTGCACCTGAACCCACTAACACTGTGTGTGTGTGTGTGTGTGTGTGTGTGTGGCAGTATGTTGGTAAATGATGAAAACCATTACACAACATGGCTCAAACTTCATGAAATGAGTCTGACTGATGGAAACAAAAATCCTCACCAAACATGACTCAACCCTGCTGACGGTTCTGTCACTCACCGGCTTCCGGGCCGTCAGGTTCGGCTGCGTGCTGCAGACATGGACCTGCTGCTCCGGCGGCGGATGGAGGATGCTGGCGTGCCTCAGCGCCGCTCTGCGTCTGCTGCTCGGACAAAGAAAGTGGTGAGAAAGAGTTGTGGGGCTTGTCGTCAGGCAGGACTGAGGTGGTTAATCCATCAGGAGCTACAGACACACGGGGACGGCTCCCACAGAGGAACGCAGGAGGTGAAGCTCTATGGCAACCTGGCAGTGGAGCCCGTCGGATTTGTCTTTTCATTAAGCTGCTCTGATTCATCAAGAGCTTATTTATTAATTGTACAACTAACCACGCAGCCCTTCTTTTGGTTCCACGCAGAAAGGGAAATCAGTTCGTCCACCTTATCAATGACATCTCCATGGCAACCATCAAGGAGGCCAAATGACGGTGCGCGTTGTAACAGCGCTGGAGGAAGTGTTTTTGTGTGTGCGTGCGTGTGTGGGTGTGAGTATTCACCTGTGTGAGGAGCAGAGCCCATTTCAGTGTCTGTGAAGGTGAAGGATGAGGATGGAAATCATAAAAATACACGAGTGAAAGAAAAAAAAAAACGAGAAACACCACTCCTGCAGGGTTTGCAAAGTAAAAGCTTCTGGTTGGATGCAGTTCTTTTACTGTGACCGCTGTCAGGTGAGAGGAACGTCTAACCTTCATTAAACTGCAAAGCGAAATTATTTCTGTCACTACTGATACTTTTGTTTATGTTTGGATAAATAATAACAGATTTTCAGTTTTTTACCCTTTGTTTTTTGTACTTTTCTTGCACCTTCATGATTGGATCAATAAAGATGATCTCATCTCGTCTCATCGTATCTCAGCTTCTTTACAAGCTCATTTCATTTCATCTTACATGTCTTCAAGGAAATTTTCCCACGTTTTTATTTTATTTAACTTATTTTACAATCAGCTCCCTCCACAGAGACTGGTAAATAGATGCAGCAAATGTGTAACAGGAAAAGGAGCATTTTCTTTACATTCAGGTGGATTCTATTTAGAAAACAAGAATTCTAATGATCATCACGTCCTTTTCATTTACTTTACTGTAGGGAAAAAAATCACACATTGTGCTTTTTGTAATAAATATCGACATTTTTAAACGAGGAAAAGCTTTAAAAGGGTTAAAGCCGTAAATGACTGGTTGCCTATAATAACGTCACCTGTTGGAACTGGTCAACTGTATAAAAACACCTGTTCACACCCCTAAACAGTTTAACCTTCACCTCTCCTCCACGACCAAGAACAAAGAGCTGTCGAAGGACACCACGGAAAGGATTATTGAGCTGAACCAGACTGGGATGAACCAGTCTACAATTAGCAGCAGCCTGATGAGAAGAGATCAACTATTAGAGCAAATATCAGAAAATGGAAGAAGATCACCTTAATGGTGGTGATCTCCCTCCACCTGCAGCTCCACGGAACATCTCACCTGATGGAACAAATAATCTGGAGAGCGGTGAGGAAATGGACCAGAACTACAATGGGGGGGCTGGTCAATGACCTGAAGAGAACTGGGACCACAGAAACAATGGTTACTATGGTAACGCACAGAGTTATCATCAGAGCTCCATAGATCCCCCTGCTTACGACAGCACATGTCCAGACCTGCCTGAAGTATTTCAAAGACCATCTGGATGATCCAGACGAAGACTGGGAGAAGGTCATGTGGTCAGATGAGACCAGAACGGAATTACTTGATCTAATGGGGGTGGAAGCATTATGCTGAAGGGCTGCTTCCATCAGTGAGAGCATAGTTTGAGATGTCGCACCTGTGAGTTCACTGTTAGGGTGCATTCCAGCTCGCCAAACCCTAACTGGAAGAAAATTCAAATTTTCCTGACAATAAACGCAGATTCTTGCCAACTGCTGTCCCTGAACGCAGCACAGCCTTTAAAAGAGAAGTTTTCTTCTGGAGAATATTTTCCTTTCAGCACCCAGCAGGTGCAGCAACGGTTCTGTCCTTGGTGCCGGTTTTTTCATCCTGCTGTCGTCGCCATAGAAACACCATGAACTTACACCGCTGTTCACGTGTCAAAAAATATGCAGAGAAAAAGATTTTCTCTCCTGCATCTTAATGTCTTGACCCTGGATGACTCTGCACAGAAGAGAAAAGCCGTTTAATACAGATCATCATTGAATTCAACACAGTTGAGTTCAGATCACTGCTCAAATCTCTGGAGACCCTGAACACACAAGTTCAACAGCAGATGGAAATCCAGCAGAAATGTGACGCAGAAAGACAGAAAATTGCTCTCTTCTCTGAAAACATCAGTGAAACCAAAAAGGAAACGGCCACTCTGGAGTCCAAACTGTGGCTCCCCGAAGAGCTGCAATTAGAGCACCAAAGAGTGAAACAGGAGAGGAAAACCATGGAAAAGAAATCTGCGGTTCTGAAAGCCGAGCTGCAGAAGCTGCAGAGAAAGGTCGCCCACCAAGCAGTCCTGGAAATGGACTACAAACTGGAGTCAAACCATTTCCACGCTCTGGAAGAGGAGACCGCCGCTCTGAAAACGGAGCTTCAGAAGCTGCAGACAGAAATCCTGGAGTGAGACCAAATGACAGAAGACTTCCCCACAATGGTGGAAGAACGTTTGGAGGAACTCAAGAAAGAGCTGCAGGCAGAGCTGTCCCAGCTGAGAGAGCAGCCGACTGACGCCAAAGAGCTCAACGTCCAGCATCGCAGACTCACCCAGAGGCTGAAGGAACTCACAAAAGAAGCAGAAGATCTGCAGAGAAGACGGGAAGGAGTCCGGCGCTCTGTTCAGGATGTGGAAAGGCTGGAATCTGCATGTCGGAAACTCCAAGCAAAAACCAAGACGGCGGTCCAAACCAACTCTGACCTCTCAACTGAAATCACAAGACTGGAAAATGAAATCAGTCATGATTTGGATTTGGAGGACAGAGTCATTGCCGCCAGAGAGGAAAGTGAGAGGATGAAGAAGGAAACTCTCACTCTTCAAGGACAAATCAAAGACAAAAAAAATAGACATTTATAGATTATTAGGAAACAAAAAAATTTGGGACATTTATAGATTATCAGTAGGAAAAAAGAAATAAGGGACATTTGTAGATTGTTAGGAAACAAAAAATTAAAGACATTTTTAGTTAATTAGTAGGAAAGGGTTTTTGTTAAAGACAAAAGCTAAACTTTTCAAAAGATTGTACGTTTTTTCTGTTCTTTGTTTTTAGCTAAGAGCACAGCTACATTAGTGTGGGAGCATTAGGCCTTTACGTTTTGTTCTTAATTCCAAACAGGATGAATTTTTAGAATGTTTTTATCATAAGGTTACAAATATCTTTTTGTGTGTTAAAACTGATTCACTGTGTGAATCAGTGAAAGCTGATTGGTGGACACCAACAAAATTGGAGCTCTCAACAATAGGGGAGGGGAGGCGGGGCAGGCCTACTTTGTGCCAACGGTCCCGCCCACAAGTCAGAGGTGAGTTTCTAATGAACTCCTGCCGCTCTGCAGGAACCATGTTCTAAAAAACGACACAGGTTTTCAGATTTTGGCTAAAAATTGCATCCTCATAATGAAAAGAAGACTATGAACGCTTTGGAAATATATAAAAGGAGGATTGGAGTGGGACTCAAACCTGTGAGTGCAGAATTCAAGAAGCTCAAAAGCAAACCCACATCATCACACTCCCACCACCAGTCTGTTGTTTATTGTCTGCTGATGACTAAGTAATAGCCATTGTTTGTCTGTATAGAAACCTGTGAGATTTTGGCTTCCTGGAGTGTGCAGGTACTTCCTGTTTGGAACGCCAGGGGGAGGAGTCACTCTTCTCATATACAGTCAATGGTTCAGCAGCAGAAGCTGGCCCAGCCAGCGCACCATCACAAAAAATATTAGCTGAAAAATGGACAGAGTGTGTCCTGAACTTTGCTGTTCAAAAATCCCAAATAAACTGTGTCACTCTGTCGCCCTCTTCTGGTTTTTCTCTGCCACGACTGCCTCTGGCCTTTTCCGTAAGGTGTGTTTTTTTTCTGCACAGATGTGGAGGATGCTGACTCCTGTTCTCAGAGGAATGAATGGACATGATGACTGCTGCTGCAGGGATGGACTTGAACTTTGACTGAACTCTCATCTCTAGAGAATGAGGCTCAGAAGCAGCCCGAAGGCAGTTTCTTGGGAGATTTAAAAAAGAAGTCAAGAAGGTTTGGATTTTTGTCAAACAATGTGTTCAAGTCTGAAGCCATGGTTCTTGACCGACGAAAGGTAGTTTGTCTTCTCAGAGTCGGTGAGTGCTCCTGCCCCAGGTGGATGAGTTTAACTCAGAAGAACCTATGGTGACATCAGTGTAACAGAAAATGATCAGACATGGATTTGGTGGTCCACTTGGTTTATGGTCAAATAACCATCATATTATTTTTAAGAAAAACGTTTCTGGGTTCTTGTGGGTTAAATATCTTGTGGTCTTGTTGACGAGTAGCCAAAGAAGTTTCAAGGAATGAGGTCGTACACTAAGATCGAGGTTGAAGACTTACATCTAGATCGTACACTCACATCTCTGAAAAATATGGTGAACATTGAATTTAATGTAACTGGTATTAGTTTCTGAGTTGACGGGATAGACAAGGTGTCTGCTGCCAGCTCGTTTATTGCGCTGTTGATTTTATTTGAACTAAAGAAAGGCTAGCATTCTTTTTTCTGTCTTTGTTCCTAAAAAACGCAACACCTCTAACCGCCAAAGATTATGGACATATTGCATTGGTCTGTAACACAAATGAATTCCTAACATCTCTCCTGACTGACATGAAAACTGGAGGCTGTGCTGAACCCAGGTGGGCAAAGAGGACAGCGGTTCCTTGCGTTTGTTCAGGAACTCGTCCGCTTTGCCGTGACTCTGCCACCAACATGCAGCAGTTGCCATGGAGGCAGCAGATGCAGCAGCAGCTGTTCAGACATGGAAACGCCACAGAAGTGCTGGTGCTCAGCGTGCAGCCGCAGGGAAAGCCGTAACAGTTTGTTTCATAACAGACATGCAGATCATGATGGGTAATGTCTGTGGGTTTATGTGCAGCAGACACAGCAGTAGATACACTGCTATATTAATCCTCAGTAATCCTCTGCTGGCTACAGATCCCTGTAGCAGCTCTAAAGCTGTTTTACGCTCCGGCACCCCCACCTCCCCACCGCTCAGTCTCCACCACCAAACGGACCGATCTGCTCTGGGGTTATCCACCCTCTGTTCTTTAAACCTGAAAAACAAATCAGCCTTCATCATATTTTTATAAATTCACTGTTTTCTGTTGTGATTCCTTCTTGTCATTAAAGGTCATCTAACTAGAATCGTATGAGTCGACTTGCTTTGAGATTGTCTGTACGTTTTTTTGTTAAGTTTGCAATAAAAAATGTTGTAAAAGTAACTTCCATCTCTGCATTTTCAGAGTACCAATCATCCAGATCTCCAGAACCTCCTAATCCTCCAATCCTACACGAATCGCTGACCCAGGTTCTAACTGACTGAACACACCTGATCCAGGTAAGTAGCAGGATGCATCTTGAGGAGAGTTGGAACAAAAGTTAAATAAATCTAGAGGACCGGGGTCGGGCAGCTCTGAATGAAGGACAGGGCAACTGAACCATAAGGAGGCACTACTCCAGAGCTTTCAGTGGCTGTCCAGTGTCCAGGGAAACATCGGTGGTTGTGTCAGGAAGGATCTCCAACGTAAAACTGAAGCCAAATAAAGCGAGCAAATCCCAAACAGAGCGTGATAAGTTGCTGTGGAAACCCTTGACCAGCTAAGATCTTGAAATAAAAATGAAAACTTTTTTAGGTAAATGATCTAAAATGAAGCTAAAAAGCTTCTTTCAAATCTGTGGATGAGCATTTGGTGCAGAATTTATAATACAGGTGTGAGAGTTCACCTGAACCCTGACTTGGACAGAACAGGAGAACTCTGGTTCTCCTGAGAACGAGGGCCTCTGTTCTCCTGCAGATGAACTCTGGTACGGTTCACTTCAGTGTAAATGCAGATGGACTTTCTAAAGAGAGGATGAGGAGAACCAAAGGGAGGAGATCCTCCATGCAGGAGCATTAGAGGACGAGTGAGATGAGCCACTTTTCTTCTTCCTGTTTTCTTTCTGTCCTGCTCTTCTTGGACAGTTGCGCCCCCAACGGAGCAGCTGTTGGAACTGAATAACTTCTTGGAAGTTTGGGTCGTTTCTCTTCTGAGAACTCCACATGTGTAAGAATAAGGGGTTGAAATTAACATTCCCGGCTTCATCCATCCCCACCCACGAGAAGTTCCCAGGACAGCTGAGAGATAGTCTCTCCAGTCCGTGGAGTCTCCACCCAGTGGGACATGCCCTGAGCACCTCTCCAGGGAGGCATCCAGGAGGCATTTGGACCAGATGGTTTTCATCTATCGTATTGTGAAAGCAACATAAAACAAAACCAGCCACCAACCTTTTGGTTCCAGGTGCTGAAAGTTTACCAGAATATTTTGGGGTCGTCATTTATTAATGCTGTTTAATTTTCTGTTCCTTGGATATAAATAGGAACAGAAAACATAGTGACTGAATCCATTTAGTGATAAAAACAGGACAGAAACTGTCCAATCGGGTTCAATTTTATTTCTATAGCCCAATATTACAACAATAGTCGTCTCAATGGGCTTCATACCAGTAATTGTATAAAACAGTTCCATGTTTAAAAAAAACAATGTCTAATATTACTAACTTTTTTTTAAAGGCAGTTACAGGAGGTCACCTTCCTGTCATGGCTTCATGAGCCCAGGTCTGCTGTTAAGCTACACCTGATCTTAACTCTGCCATCAGCTGGGATCTTGAAGCTCTGGGCAAATATACAATATTATAGAAAATAATATTTTTTCCCTGGTGATGTTAAATCGATGAAGCCTGTTAAAATTGAATCTTTCTGACAGAATTGGCTCTGTAACCCATTCATCCATCTTCCTCTGCTTCATTCTGTAACCATTATTATTATTAGTGTTTTTTCTGAGTCTGGTTGTAAATCCAAAAATGTACAAAACTTATTATCTTAAATTACACGAAAAAGGATTTTTGAAATGCTCATTGGTTGTTGCTGTACTATTTACCTTTTATTTCTATTTTATTTTGAAAGGCCTTAGTTAATTGGAGGTAAACTTCATGTGGTTTAAGCGGGATTCATTTAGGATGAACAGAATAAACAAACTAAATTAAAACAAATTAAATGTTACTATTCATTTACTTGTGTTATTAAGATTCTAAATTAATTTAGTTTTTTGTTTTTAGAGTTGATAATTATATTTATATTTTGGGTGGATCCTTCCTTTTAACTCAGAGATGCAGTTACTGACTACTTCCTGTGGTGGCGCTGTAAGTTACATGTGTTCCTTAAAGAAAAAGGGCGGGACCTTCACTTCCTCGTGAGTTAAACTTGACTTCGTTAAAGCGCTGGATGAGTTCGCCAGGAAACATTTCCGACAAAGTGTCTTTAATGGGTGGAAGTGTTGTTTATATTGCAGCTGTGATCATAACCAGGATATTATCCGCCGCGCGGCAGTTTTCTAGAAACATAGTGGTGAGTCATGTTGCTATTGCTAGCTAGATGTAGCTAGCTATTGAGTTAAGACTGTTTTATTTACTTTCCTTGACAAAATAATCATGATTAGCTTTGATTTAGACTGTAGTTTCAGTAATGTGTGTATTGTGTGATATGTTTTAAACGATTTTGCATATGATTAAGGAAAAAAAAAAAACTAATTCAGGAGGGAAAATGAGGGAGGGAAAAAAAGGTCTTGACTTTAGCCTATCTAGCATATCATATACCAGGAACAAAGTCAAACATTTTTGTCTTTCCCAAAACGCTTCCAACTACATATGTTCCTGACCTTCAAACCTGCCTAAAGACTATAAATCATAGTTGACACAGATACATATTCAACTTCAATGGATCATATCTACAAATGTAATAATAATAATAAAAAAAACCCTGAAAATTGTCAAGCAATAAAAGATTGAACATACTAGGCTGGTCAAATAATTTGCAAAATAAAAATAAACCAAACAAGATGACATCATCATTATTCTGTGATTTTATTTGATTTTTTTCAAAGATTTTGATGAAGTTTTTTTTATTACAGACTAGAGGTCCATTTGTTACAAAAATAAAATAAAAAATAAAAATGAAAGTATTCATGATGGTACAAGTATAAAAAAAAGGAATAATATTGCCACTTATCATAAACTAAAAAAACAAACAAAATGCTAAAACTATTGCCGAATAAAAAAAACATAAAAGTTTAGAAAAGCCAACCATATTGCAGACACTCTAAGTAAAAGACAGATTTTTTTTTAAAGTTTCAACCAGAAAAAACACTGAGTTTTGGCTGAGATGATACTATTGGACAGACTAATAGAAATGCACACACACAGAAATAAAACGTAATACACTGAGGGTGTAATTTATTGGTAAAAGTAAATTAATTTACAAAGTACCATATTTTAAACAAATGATAAGACACCCAACTTTATATTTTTAATTTTATATTGCATTGAGAAGATCAGTTTTAGACATCCAATTAACCTGTTCCTTGAGTGGAAAAAGAAAATACAGCCACTTTTACAAAGAACACTTCGTCTTTGATTACCTCAATCTAAACATGTTAAAATCTTCTATCTGCTGAAAGTTTCATCACTGTGATTTAATTTTTAGGTTTTATCATTAGTATGTTCTGAAAACAATGGAATGGATGACATAAACTGGCTGTCACTGTGGCACAGGTTTGAAGTGGATCTGACATAAAAAAAAAGACATTTGTTTGATTCTTTTTATGAAAGTGACAATTATTTATCTCTGACCTTTGTTGATTTATACCTAAAATAAAAAAAAGCTCGTTTTTATTAACAAACGTTAGCAGTTAGCTTGCTTTAACACAATGTTGACGTAGAGATGATTACTGGCATTAAACAATTTTAACCCAATACAAAAAAAAATGTCCTAGTTAAAAACATAATGAGAATAAGTGTTATGAATGCAGAGAAAATAGTTTAATTTTTGGCTTTTTGCTGATTTAGATTGATTTTTGAGAATGGTGTTGATATCCTGCAGACCACCAGACCTTTCCAGTGAGTCCAGGGAGTCTTTCAGTGGTTGACCGGTAAGAATCCATACACACTGTAACAAGGTCTGTCTACGAGATGTTTTAGAACACACAGAACACACTTTTCAGTCCATTTTTAAACATAAACTAGGTGTATTTAATGTAACTATTTCGTTACACTAAGTCAGGGGTCGGCAACCTTTTTTACTCAAAGAGCCATTTGGGACCGCCCCTAATGAAAAAAAAGCACTCGGAGCCACAACCCGTTTTGACATCATTATATATATTATGCATGTATATATTATATCAAGGGTGCTCATTAAGTCGATCGCGATCGATTTTCAAGGACATGAGTGTAGATCACGGTCCAGAAAAGATAAAAAAAAAAGTACTTCTTTCTTTTCAGCGTCATGTTTATTTGTTACATGTTTATTTCAACATTATTGTTTATGTACTGATGATTAAAAACTACACAGTGAGTTTACATAAAGATACTTTTGTATTAACAGATGAGGCGTTTTATTACAAAGACAGAAAGCAGCAACCATCGTATTCATGCTCTGCTGTAAACAGTCCAATGCAGGGAGCATCATGGCATATTATGAGGCATTTGGCGCTGCTGACTCCGTATTATTGAACCTTTCGTTGCGCGATGACTTCTCTTTTTCTCTCGTCTTTCCGACCGTGGTCAGAAGCGCAGGGGAGATTTCCTCCAGGGCCGAAGGGAATTCTCCTTCGGGGTTCACTTCCCTGTTCGAACCCTCAGCCTTCAGAGCGGATTAAAAATGACTCCAAAACAGTTATTCTGGGAACGACGACTACTAATTTAGTGCTCCGTCCTCCGAACACACAATGTATTTCACGCACACACCTCCGCTCTGTGCTCACACCCCCATCTCCACCTGCACGCCCCCCCCCCCCCCCCCCCCCCTTCTTTCTCGTGGCACGCGCGCCGCTCAGCACACACCCGCAACAGTATAAAGCGTGTGCCTTGCAGCTTCTTTGATGAGCTCTTATTTATCGGGCCAGAACTGCGGAGCTTATAGCAGGAGGAGACACGCGGGGCGGCTTTAATAAACTCCGGTTGCTGGACTTCTACCGGGGACGTGATGTGCCGCGGGGAGAAAAAGCCGCTCTGATGACAGAGTTTGCGCTGAGTGAATTTAAACTCGCGTCTGCAGTGACGTATGTGTCAGAGGATGTCCGATTGGCCATTCTGCATGTCAATCAAGTCCCGTACTTCTCGGTGAGGATTTTCATTGGCTGATGGATTTTCAAGAAGCCCTCTCTTCCCCTTCAATCTCCCCCACGTGCCTGAAGATGACCGGTCATCGCGACCGACGCAACGAGCTCCCCTGCTCTGAAACACACATTACCGCACACGCGAGTCCAAAACACCGGCGCAAACTCTCCCTCACCAGGAAGCCGCTCCCCGCGCCACGCCAAGCCCCCGGAAGAAAATCACTCCGGACCCGGAGTGTTTATTGAAGCCGCCCCGCGTGTCCTCCTGCAATCAGCTCTGCAGCCCTCGCCGGCACGAGCCCACCAAGGAAGCTGTTTTTTACGTGGCACCGGGCACGGAGCCAGCAGCACCTTTGAAATGCCATGAAAAATGAACAAACTAAAATAAATTTGAATTTTTATAAAATACTCATTATTTTCCAAAGTCACAGGGAGCCACAACAGAAGGATGAAAGAGCCACATGTGGCTCCGGAGCCATGGGTTGCCGACCCCTGCACTAAGTAATAGGTCATTAGAATAAAGTTCAGGCGCCTTACCCTTTAACACTGGAGACGTTGCTGGCAACACCTACATCACACAAATTTTTTTGACATACCCTAACTCTCGGGCCATTTAGGCGATCAACGTGAATCAGCTGATTCTGTCGCAGGGAAGAGTAGCATAATGGTTTTACACGGGGGGGAGTGGGGGGTTTGCGTTCTTGTACCGTGTGCGCCTGTCTACCTCACGTGCACGCAGTACAGGAGTGTTAAAGAAAATCACTAAAAAGTAGAGCTTATAAACATGGCTAATTTGTTGCAAACATTAGCCTTCTAACTTTTCTTTGCCAAACAGAAAAAAAAAATTGCTAATGCCCAGTGGCGGGTGTTAATTTCTGATGCTACAACCACTGATTATTTGCTTCGAGGTACTAAATTAAACTTTTGTTCTTCATCAAGAAGTAGACTGCGACTGCCTCACTCTCAGACAGCGAATTTTTGCTGGGTGCCGTCAACTTTTGAAGCCCCTGACATTACGATAGAGCAATTTTTTTGCTTGTAAATGTATTTATACAGTAGTGTATACAAAATTGCAGTGTGAAAATGCAGTTTTGAAACAATGTGACTAAATATTTCTATTATGTTGAAGCTTTTTCCAAGCAGTAGTTCACTCCATAGCAGTGTCTGTTGCATTGACCGTGTTAGAGAACTGGACTGAGTGAGTGTGATTAGAGTGCGTTAGAAATAAGGGGAAAAAAATGGTTGTCTGGCAAGTAATATTTGGTTGTCCTCCCCAATTTTTGGTTGTCCTTGGATACCAATATTCAACAGCAACGAAACCTACTCAGATGTCAGTACTTACATCTTTATTTCTTCTAGACATCTGATATAAACTGCCGCTTATGATGGACATTTAAACAACTCTTTAAATATTAAAAACAAACATTTTAGTGAATATTAAAGCATCTGGTTACGCAAAGTATTGCCAAAAACTTGAAACTAATATCTTTATTTTTGATTTTTTGATTTGAAATGGTTTATTTCAAGCAATTAAGTAGAAATAATACACAAGCAATATAATCATCAGTTATACATTCATACAGTGACTAACCAAACTTAGGATAATTAGACATATTAATAAATATTGCTAATAAATATATAACTAGTATCTTTACACAGATTTAAATATATTGGTTCTTTTTTTTTCTTTGGTTTTGATAATTGTTACTTAAAGAATATAAAATACAAAGACTGTTGAACAAATGTAGAGTATCATATCAATCCCATGGAAAAAGGTTTTTCTTCTGTTCTTCTGTTAATGGGCTGATTATTTTGAACGTGTTTTTGGAGACCTCTAGTGGTCGCGCCAGGTACTTTTGTTCAACACATTTATTTGAATAATCTTTATTAAAAAGTGCACATGTAGAAACAGAAAGGATTGGCTAGCACGCACGCGCTTCGTTTGTCAGTGGAAAGAATTTGCTGCATACGTTTTAATTTAGAGGTTGCCAAAAACTAACTTGAAACTTGAAAAATAGTCGAAAAATACCAAAATGTTGAATAAAAGACCAGGTTGTCACACGAACAACCATCAGGTTCGTTTTTGGTGGTCCTCCGTGAAATCTGGTTGTCTCGGACAACCGGATAGCCGCTTATTTCGAACGCTGTGTCATCCATAGAAAATGGTTTACTTCTCACTCCACCTAAATTAAGTTAATTCGGTCACCATTTTTTAACAATATGGACGCTACCATTAGTAATAATAAAATTTATTTGTATAGGACCTTTCAAGATAAAAGTGGTTCCCAGTAGAACACGATAAAACACAATAAAACACAGTAAAACACAGAACACAGAGAAAATTAAGAAAATGCTATTTTAAAAAGAGGTTTTTAGCTGCTTTAGGTACTTGTGATTGGTCTGAGTCAACATTTCCATGGGATCCACTTTCACCAATCAGTTTGATGAGGTCTAACTGGCCTCCACTCATTTGTTCAATAATGTGCTGCTACACACACACACACACACACACACACACACGCTTCCGATTGCAAAACAATGCAGATCAACTTTGAGCCAAACTTTCTTTTTTAATTTTTGTGGTCATAAAAAAACTCCTCATTGATTGAATGGTCAGTTAAACGGCATGAGTGGATGGAAACACCAGGGGGATCAAAAGTAAAAGTTCTTTTAATTCACTGTTTCATATTTAAAAAGTTACCAGACAAATGCAAAGAGTTAAAAAAGGAAACCACATCAGAGCTCAGTGATGACATGGAAACAAAAAACACAGAAGTGGAAAAAGTCAAATTTTACATAGACGTGCTCTGAAATGGGGATGTGCATTTTAAGGAAAAATAACAATTAGGCCTTGATTTGAGTTTTTTTTTTTTTTTTTTTTTAAGTCCCCCCATTCATTTTCTGAACCTGCTGAATCTCTTTTGGGGTCACTGGGTTGCTTGGCTTCTGCAAAGTGCATTAATTCTGATAATGCACATTTCAAAGGCCCTTAACCCGCTTATACCTTGGTCAATTACAAAATAAATCTTTAATCAGTTTTTAGTACTTTATTCTTGTTATTTTTTCAGTTTGGATCACTTTTTTCACAAAAAGCAGACTGTTTGTGACGTGGTACGGTACGTTGTCTTCTGACCAATGGAATGACTGAGTTACAGCTGTTTATTTCTCTATAGAAGTCTATGGCATTTTGGCTTCTTGGAACCAGCTGGTATTTCCTGTACTTCCAAGAGGAGGAATCACTCAGTCCAGTTCTCGTATACAGTCAGTGATTATAACCCCTCCAGGAACTCTTACGGGTTCTCTTTCCATGACCTGGTCAGATCTAGTTTGACTGTGTGAGAGCTTTAAAAACGATTGTTTACATGAACATCTCTTGTTAGGACATATGCTGTCTGTTGATAATCAACTACTTTGTGATTTAAAAATCACTCTTTCATAAAGGAAAACCTTCTTTCCCATTTAAATGACAACATTAGTAGTTGTCAGAATCAAAAAAGCCATTCAACTCCTGCTATTTGGTCCTAACTGCAGCTGTAGTCAGGCTGCAGGAGGATGGAGCAGGTTTACAGGAAACACATTTCCCACATTTTGTTTTCACTTTACAGAGTGAATGAAGTGCTGCACATAATCTGCTATCACTGGGAAAAATACCATCAGAAAACAAAGGCAGAGTCTGGGTACGCTTATCAAGCATGAACACGCATACATCATTTGTGTCCGTGTCTTCATGCACACGTTCATGCACACTATCTGCTAAAACGTGACATCTGTTTGTGCTTTCAGCCTGACTGGCACTTTCAGAGCGAACGCCCGTCAACTGATGCATATCCAGGCTGAACCAAAATAGAAACTTCTGCTTTTATCCTCTAAACTTTGTGTGTTTGTGTTGAAAGCAGAAGCAGAGAGAAGCAGCTCTAAATGAGTCTTTTGGATGTTTTTAAGTTTCATTAAAAACAATGCTTTCATCTTACAGTCAGTAATTTAACATTTTATTGTTGAACTTGTTCCTTTTTTGGGCAGCATTGTTAATAGATTTACATTTTGTGTTCATAAAAACAGCTTTGAGTTCGAATGCAGATCATTTATATTTTGCCTGATTAGATATTTATCAGAAACTACTTAAGTCACACTTTAAAAAAAATCCATGATAATTTCGTCTTAAAAAGTATTAACAGATATGAAAATTAGTTGCACTGTATGTTCGACCTTGATTAGTCGAAGCATGACTCATCCATAGAAATGGTTTGCTCAACAATAAAGTAATCAGCGCCATTGAGTCGTCCTCCATAGTAAAATTGGTTTGCTTCTTTCCATGGCACCATTCTTCAATCAAATAAAGTCATTGCTAGTCGCCATTTTTCCGTGGACTGTCCGTCGCATCTTGGTTTTTTTTTTTTCCCTGTTTTAATCCTTAAGAGTTTTTCTACAATTCCAAACACTTTTTGGTTGGTTAGTTGTATAATTTCCGCTCCTGGCCAGTGATGTCTGGTGGCATGGCGTCTGCATCCAGGCCCTCTCACTCAGCTGAGGAATGCATCAGAAGGGAGCGCAGCAGGGGGCTTTTGTCCCCGCCCGCCGTGTTTTCTACGTCACAAATACAATCTTTTGTAAACAGCATTTTTTCTTCTGCTCCTGATTTACAACGATTTGAATAAAGAAATAGAAATTCAATTTTTAAGATTAATGTTCTATATGTCCTCCATCATCAGAAAAACATGTTAAAACAGCATAAACACAATTTTTATTGGAGTGGAACTTTAATTTATTTGTAGTTATAACTTTTAAAATATAAAATAAAGTACACTTTGCATGCAAGTAATCATTCCCTATATTAGTGGGCTGATTATAAACACGTGAAGAAAACGATATGGTGTCATTTCCCAGATTCCCGGTGACAGCGACCTCTAGCGGTCACGAGCTGCGCTTGCGCATTCGGAGCACAGACCTCCAGAGCGACCTGTCTCTTTAAGGTGGTGTCAAAGCCGATTAGCGTTGATCTCTGCCGTGATTCCGTTTGCACCGTCTGTTCCCGGAGTCAGTTTCTGCTCCGCGCGCCTCGCTTTGATCTTTTCGCGTTGTTATCCCGCGCGCAGAGTCGCGCGGTAACGCGTCGCTCTGAAGTTTCCAGCACGCGCACTTCTAGAAGCCCTTTCAGCTGCAGAGTCTTGAGCTTCGAAGTGATGCGCGCGGGGCGGCGCGCGCTCCAACTTTTTCTACCATGGTAAGCCTGGATTACCTTTTCCAGCAGAGATATTATCCGCCTTCTCTTTGGTATCCGTCCGCTAAAAATAACGCCGGCTGCGGCGCGCGCGCTGAGATGTGAAGGTCTGCACGAGAAAGTTTCCAAAGGCGCGTAAAATGCAGAAGAGCGTGCGCTACAATGAGGGCCATGCGCTGTACCTGTCGGTGATCGCGCGTAAAGAGGGGACCAAGCGAGGCTTCCTTAGCAAGAAGACAACGGAGAACAGCCGCTGGACCGAGAAGTACTTCGCTCTCCACCAGAACCTGCTCTTCTACTTCGAGAACGAGCAGAGCACGAGACCCTCGGGTATATACCTGCTGGAAGGATGCACGTGCGAGCGCACACCTGCGCCTAAGGTCTCCGCCATCAGCAAGGAGCCCGCGGAGAAACAGCAGGTGCGTTCAGGTCGATATTCAGTCTCTTCAAGATTTCAAATCTAAAGTTTTTCTTTTAGTTAATCTGCAAACAAAACAGCATAATAAATGCGATGAAGAGGGTTATATGAGTCTCAAAATCCCACAAAACAAATTCTCTGCAACTCTGCCGGTTTTCCGGCTCATTTTTTAGGATGTGAGGAATGTTATTGTTCCTTTGAGGTCACACCCTGTCTTTAGTGATTCTCCTAAATAGAGGGAAATTTGGCCATCAGCTGTTTGAACTGCTTTTCTCTCTGAATCATCAGACCTGCTTTTCAGAGGCTCTCCATGAAGAACTGCAGAGGTTTCTGGTTTGGTACTCAAGACAGGAATGCAGTAGGACAGATGATGGTGGACTTTGTCAAAAGAGTAGAAAGAGGAAAAGAGGAGCACACAAGTTGATGACATCTTGTGCAAATGCAGTTTTGGAGGAGAAGTGTTGTGGTTCCCTTTTTGATGTAGAAGGTAGAAATGGAGAGCTATGGAAAATACAGAGATAAAAGCTGATGCATCACACAATTAAGTTATCGTGAAGACTAGAGGAAACTAGACTGAAGTCAGAAGAGAACATTTGTTAACATTATGGTTTCATTCAGAGAAAGAGAACCACAAATGGAACATTTGCTATGAGGATGCTGCTGGAGAAGAACAGAGAAGGTCAGAAGAAGCTGCATTGTGTCTGTGTGGATCTAGAGAAAGTCTATGACAGCATCCAGTGAAGAGCTGTGGTTTGGATGAGGAAGTCTGGAGAGACAGAAGAACGTTGGAGTTGAACAGGAAATGGATACAACCTGGAGGACAGTAGTAAGATGTAGTAAGATCCCTTCACAGATCTGATTTCTGTGGGTATGACAGAGGAGTTGAAGGTGGTGGTGGGAATGCACCAAGGATCAGCTTTGAGCTCCTTCTCGTTTGCTGTGGTGATTTAAAGATTGACAGATGAGGTTAGACAAGAATCTCTGATGTTTGCAGATGACACTATGATATGTATGAGAACAAGAAGCAGGTCGAGGAACATCTAGAGAAGTGGAGGTTTGATCTGAAAAGCAGAGGAGTGAAGGTCAGCTGCAGAAAGACCAAGTATCTGTGTGTAAATGAGAAGAACTCATGCACCTCTGCTCTACAGGAGCAGAGGTGGAGAAGGTGGAGGACTTTAAGGACTTGGGGAGAATGGTATAGACCAGGGGTGTCCAATTCCAGGCCTCAAGGGCTAGTGTCCTATATGTTTTCCAATCAACCTGCCGTTGAAGCTCCGTATTGGCTAAACACACCCGATCTAGGTAATCAACAGCAGATGAGGCAGGGTTTCTGGAAAACCAGCAGGTTGCCGGCCCTTGAGGTCTGGATTTGGACACCCCTGGTATAGACCAATGGAGAGTTTTGGAGGAGGTGGAGAGGTGTGTGCAACGATGTTGGAACTGGTGGCAGAGGGTTTCAGGTGTCTTGTGTGATCAAAGAATGAAAGGAAAGGAAAGGTGTTATCATTTTTGTAGATTTCAATCCAAACATTACTCGTTTGTAACAAAGGACAACAATCAACGGGTTCCATTCAGGAATGTATGATAATATTTTCAGAATAGTGGTATTGATTGGTATCTGATTTTAAAGGGCATCTAACTGAGTTAAATAAGTAATTCTGTGCATTCTTTGAAGTTTAAATGTAGTATATGTATTGTAGTATTTGCACTAAACACACCAATGCACCTTCATCAGCTTGAGTAGGTCAGCTGACTTTTCTCACAGTAAAGAGTCATCTTTTAAGATGCAGCCTCTGTCGCTATCTTTACATCCAACTAGAAGCTCACCTGCTGCTCCAACCATCAGGCAGCATGAACTGCTGTCATGGAAGAGGCAGTAACGCTTAAGCTGCTGACGCCACAGAGCGTCCGTAGAGCGTCAAAAACATGAGCGTCTGCATCTTAAGGGAAGTACAGGTGTGTCGTTCAGTTCTCTTGAGGCCCGTATGCCCATCGCAAGGGACTTCATGAGAATGGAACGTACCATTGTCGTGCCGTCGGTAGGTGTATTGTGACGTATTCGTCAGGCTAATCGAAGTTACACGCTCTTATGACCCATTGTAGGGTGTTGTATGACGTCCTTATGCCACACTAGTCTTTAGTAAGGTGTGAGTAGTAGCTCCTTACTGACAGCATGTAAATATTGTGCATTGATCCTCCTGGACCTAATTTCACCAACTACGTTTGGATTATTTACTCTCTTTTTGATCTGCTTGTTGTTTTGCACACTGATCTTTTATAACAGTGACTGAGTGCCGAAACTGAGGTGCTATAAAAAAAAAAAACACTTAAAAAAGTCTTCTTGGATTGCTTGCCCTCAACTCCCTTTATTCCCTTGAGTTGAACTGAAGTAAACTTTAAGCCTTGATCAGGATTAGATTCTTTTTTATTTGAAACCAAATGGGATCTTTGTTTTGTTTTGTGCTAAATTGTTTTTTTGGTAAATCTGAAGGTGGGATGTTCTGCTGTCTTTATTGTTTAACTCTGTAAAGGACAGCAGAAGTTAAAATATGTATTATTATCACATTACTGCTTTAGAAACTGTCAGCATAATTCATAGAGACTGAATTCCATCATCTTCATTTTTCATGTGCCCTCATGTTTCTGTACACAACCTGAACAGGAATTTGTTGGGAGTTTAGGTTGAAAATCAGTTGGTTGTTGTCGTTGTTTATCCTTTCATGAAACAGTTCATTTAGTAGAACCCTATCAAACCATAATGGAATACTCTGAAGTTTTTTGTAAAACACTTACAGGAGCTAAATATGAGGCAGAAAGGGGAAAATGCTTCAAAATAAAACTTAGGTCAAATATTTAAATAAGAGTCCAAAACAATTATAACAAATCCATGTCAGACATGTGAAACTGTGTTTTTCCTCACATACAAAAATTCAGGCTGTCACATTGTCTCCTCTGCAGTGTGACAGGCTAGAATTGGAGCTACAGGGAGCCGCCCGCCTGCCTGCTGGGGCTTAGACTTTAAGCGCCAGTTGTGTGAGTTTTAGTGACAGTAGAACAGGAACCCAGACGGGACATCCCTGCCACGTTCCACATCTACCAGAGTTATCAAAAAGCAAGTCTAGGGGTCTCAGAAATGCACTCGTATTTGTCTGTTTTAATAAAATCAGCAAACGTTTGAGGAAAGGTTTATGATTCTGTAGAGTTCTTAGTTCTTTTTCAAACAATTACCTAACACAAATTAGTACTAAAAGGTATCTCCTCACTCGTTTGTATTCTTTTCAGTTTAAGTTATGTTGTTCTCTGTAAGATTTCTGACACTTGGGCTAAAAAACACACATTTGGACACCAGTATATTCAGGTAGAAGCAGCTTATGATCAATATTTAAGAAAAGTTTGAGCCGAGAAAGATTAAATTGAATTCAAAAATGCCTGTAATCCAGAGAGGAAAGTATAAATGATGGTAATTCATGTTCTCAGATTGGTTGTAGGTGACTATAGGTTGGTGTTACAGCAGACCTGAAGACGACTTATCAGAAATGTTGACGTAAAGCTCCTTAAACTGGGGTTTTCATGAACACAACAGATAGTAAGGATGGATTCTTTTTATCTTTTATTTTTTTAAAATCTAATCTGAGATGTGCTAAGGTTTGGATCATTCTGAATTCATCTAGTACTTGTTTATAAGCGTTACTTAAGTTTTATTATTAGTATTAAATGTAAAAAAAAATATGATCAAGAGATGCATAACATAGTTTAGATCTTAATTCTGTGTATTCTTTTTAGGAAATGAATCTGATATGAAATCCTGTCGGTCTCAGCGGTTCTCTTGTTCATTGTAAGCATTAAAGAGCATCTAGCTCCTGTGTTCAGTAGAGCCTCCAGTTGACCTCGTAGTCCTCGCTTTGACATGTGATGGTCAGCGCCGCAGAGCTCCTGCCCTGCAGTGAAGCGCAGCCAGAGGAGGATTTCTGACACAAACCATTATTGTCTGATCTTTACCCAACGAAAGCCCCTCTGTGCCGCTGACACCGGGCTGAATCTGATGCCCAAGGTTTGGATGATGAAACATTCAAGTCGTATAAATCATCAGAGGACATCAAAGCTTTCTCCTTCCCTTTTCAAGTCCACTCTTCTCTGTCTGGCTGCAGCTTCATTTATCTAGGAACCTGCATCTTTGATCAGCGAGTTTATCAAATATGATGGACACGTAAACAGCGTTTTAGTTTCAATTATATCTATAACTGTTTTTTTAAATTAACAATCGTGGTTTGTACCTGGCTGGAATTCTGACACCAAGTCTTTCAAATGTCAGAATAAAGCTGTTAAAAAAACAAAAAGTCTGGAGGAAGAGTCGTCAGATTTTCACCGCTTCGACATTTCACACCAAACCTTTTCCATCTGTGAGTACAGGCGCTAGTATTGGGTAGCGGCAATCCAGTGTGAACACTGTATGCTAAAACTGTGTTCAGAAATACACATTTAGCGCTTTCTAAAACACGCATCTCAAGCCTGGTATGTATGTAGCATGAGAAATTAGGAAATGAGACAGTGTAGTTTGTGTTTACATAGACTTGACGTGCTTCTTCATAGACTTCATTGACAGTGACTGTTTGAACGCGCGTTTCTGATGTCAGTGCGAACGTAGCATCATCCACGGACCCTCCATGGGCTCGGGCAACCCAAAAACCTGCAGGAGTCATACGGGTCAACCCTCCATACTGGGGAATGTGACTAAGGCTTAAGGTGGAATTTCCTTTTCCAGCTACCCACTCTTTGAACTGTTGAGATTCCTGATAGACTCTTAAAGACATACCCCACAAGCCTTCTGCTCTGATTCTGAATCTAAAAGACTCCAAAATGTTAATGATGCAGAACCAAATCAGATCTGGTGTCTTAACGGACCAATGTTGGATTCAGATAAGCAGATCAATTGTTCAAACAAAATACTGCATCATACCTAATCTGACATTAGCCTTTCTACTAATGTCAGATTAGCTAAAACACATAATCCTTTGTTTGGCTAGAAACTTGGTGAAATATTTTCCATTTCCTGCTCCCTTTGTCTCTCTGATTGAAACATGATTTCTTGTTGTGGCAGAGCTTCTCTGCGGCGTGGCTCAGTTGGTACGAAGGTCATCTTCCTGTCAGAATATTAATGGTTTGATTATTCAGCTCTGCCTTATGTCAAAGTGTCCTTGAGCAAGACAATGAATCTTAATGAGTTCACTGCTGTGACACAGAAGCACTGCATACTTTGCATGTTCATTATAAATCTGTACAGGTGAGAAACACCTGGTAAAGTGTCATAAATAAGGCCAGCTATCATTTAGTGTTTTATCAGAAAAAGGTTAAAATCGAAAATAACTGAACTAAAAGAGGGTTAGAGCTGAGAATATTTCTAAAATCTACATTATTTTGCACAAATGAATGAAATGAACTAAAATTACTAAACAGGAAGTTAAAAATCCCACTAAATTAATACTTTTGGATTATTGATGGACGTCTATCATTAATGACGATGTGTGTATAACCAGACGAAAGGGTTAATATGATGTGTTGTATGATTTTAAAGTGTTTTTTTTTAGCTTTTTAATGAGACACTGTTTATCTTTTAAAGGCTAATGCCGTTTTAAAGATTTAACAAAGAATTGAGATTTACATCATCTTAATCCTCCTGGTGCACATTTGGAACCTGAGGTCCTAATAATAAAAGTTTTGCAAAAAAGAAAAAATGGATCACCATCAAACTTAAGGCACCCTGATTTATGGATGATCACATTAGAAAAAGGCTGTTTTTAAGGAAAAAATAAACTTTCTGCAACAAAAAAAAAACTTTAAAATTGAGGGTTCAGCAAAAAACAGGTGAAACAGTAAATCTCTAAACAAATCAAACTGAAACACTTTAAGAATGTCAATGCAATCTATCTAAAAGAAAAAAGAATAAGAAAAGAATTCCAATTTTGTTAATTTTCGTTGACATTATTTTAATTTATTCTAGTTCAGAAAAGGATTAACTTTAAGAATAAAATGTTTCTCTGCATACTTTAAATATTTCTAACATGTGGAAATAAATAAGCATTTTCCATACATATTTGTATTTTGTAACTGAAAGCATCTGAACGTCTGTGTTTTCCTCGTCTGAGCTGGAAGCTGGATCTAAACTGTAGGACTGGATAGCTACGATGTTGCTGCCATTTTGTTGCACTGCCAATGTTAGGTTGGGGGTGTGGGGGGCTGTAAGCTAGTGGGAGGGTGTGTAAAACAGATGGCTCTGAGTAACGGGGAGGAGAAAGGGGGCGGGGTTGCCCTGCGCCAATGTTCCCGAACAAAACTCTGAGGTGAATTTCTAATGATCTCCTGCCGCTCTGCTCTCTAGAAAACGATACAGGTTTTTTTTTTTTTTTGGATTTTGTGGGTTATTTTTAGAATACAACTCCTACGATAGATGATGAAAAAAAATATGAATCCTATTCCTCCTTATATCAGCTGTTGCTTCCAGTTAAATAGTTTTCTTCAAGTTAGTTTCATGTGACTGTAGAGCGGGTTGGTTAAAGCCCGGTGTTTTCACTGAACACTAACGATATGAGTTTTGTGGCATTAAAATGTGAATTAATGTTGACCTTTGATCCTGCATTTGAACACGCTGTTCTTCCTGCGTTTTCCTGGGCTCGTTGCGCACGCGGCCCTGCTTCAGGAGGCTGCTGTTCTCTACTAAGAATGGCATCTTTGCTGGGCCTGTTCGCCTGCAGCCACAGTCTGAATTACCAAGTCAACACAAACGCACCTCACTGCAACCTCTGCTGCTGCTGCTGCTGCTGCTGCTGCTGGGAACTACTCTTCTGTGGACTTCTGCTGGCTAAACTAAGCTGCAGTCCTCAAGGTCTACTGCCCTGCTCATCTTCCAACCCCCTCCTCCCCAGTTTCACCTGATTACCTGGATTCCAGAGTCCGACTGACTGAACACACCTGATCCAGGTAATCCACAGCAACCGGGGCAGGGTTAACTCTCTAGGAACTGCTTCTCAAGCCTTAGTCACATGCACCCATAAAAGGGGTTGACCCGTACGGGCGCTGCTGGTTTTGGGTTGTCTGGGCCTGTGGAGGGTCGTGGAGAGGAGCAGAGGGTCTGTTGAGAAACAACAATCTTCTGTTTCTCAGATTTACCTGTTGTTGTTTAGCTGGATCGGATTTGTTTTTTTTATAAGAGTCTGATGCTACGTCTATGTAAACGCACGTATATGCTCGTTTTGGGCTTCTGTGTTCAAAACTCTCACGAGCATGCGCCGCTACACAATTTTTAAAGTCCCTTTTCAGGATCTACGCACAAAACGTGTGGCAATTGTGTTGGCGTCATAAGTTAAACCAGTTGACCTTTGACCAATCAGGGACTCACATTTGGTAGTGACATTTAGGTTGCATCCTTTCAAAACACGGAAGGAGAAATTGGTTCAATGCTATAAAGCAGTGGTCCCCAACCACCGGGCCGTGGCCCGGTACCGGTCCGCGGGAAATTTTGGCACTGGGACGCACAGAAAGAAAAAATAATTTCCATTTTATTGTTTTTTTTTTCTCGAAAAAAATGTTTTATTTTGAAAAGTGACCAGATTCTCTCTGTTACATCTGTCACACTTAACGCACGTCAAAGTCGCGACACCAAACATCAGGTGATACACCCTGCTAAAATTAAACCCAAACAACCAAAATGAGCAAAAAACAAACTTCTTTAGAAAGTTGCTTTGACAAGGGGAAAATTATTATTATTATTATTATTGTTATTATTGTTATTACTAAAGAGAAAATACCACCCCCGGTCCACGGTGGATGTGTCTTGCGTTGCACCTCCACCCCACCCCCACCCCCCACCGGTCCGCGGTAAACGTGTCTTGTGTTGTACCGGTCCACGGTGACAAAAAGGTTGGGAACCACTGCAATAAAGTATTCAACCCATTGTTTTCCTATTTCTCTTTCTTTATTCTAGTATCTTCCTCCATTTTTTGCAGCTTAATTCCTACAATTTTTCATCTATTTTAACCATTCAACTATTCAAATGTTCAGCTCTTTCAGCTTTTTCCAGCTATGAATTTTGGTCCTTCAAATCCTTGAATTTTTCCAGATATTCCAGGATTATATCGATGATATGATCCGTCTACTGTACCTGGTTGGTGGTGTCATGGCATGACTTTGCTGGTTCGATGCCCAGTGCTTGCATTTTTCCAAACATATCTTTTTTGTTATTGTGTTGATTTCAATTCTTTATACTTTATATAAAATAAACTTTTCACATGACTACTGTATATATCACCCACATATCACTCAATCCAACTTGTCCAGGTCTTTCTGGAGGTCATTTCTTTGCCGCCATGCTTGTGTCTGAGCGTGACAAACGGTTGTGTGACGGTTTGTAGTGATGCTGGATCCAGGTCCGCTTAAACCTCCCTCCACTGTCTGTCCGTCTCACTCACTGTTATCCTCGAGCTTAAAGCGGGCTCGCGACCGGGGAAGCCGCATTAGCAAAGCTGTACAAGCCTTCATGTTATGTAAACCCTCGCTGCCCTAACACATACGTGCGCATACACACACACACACACCAACACACTGAGACAAGCCCTTAAGCCTCTCTGGTTTGTAGCAAGCGCACGCTAGCAAGTGTTTTTCACCCGCTTATCATTACATCATTACTATACAGTCCGATGTCTCTGTGCAGCAACCTCAAAGCAAACTGCAGTCAGATCATGAAAAGGCAGGAGAGCAGTTTTTTTAAATAATATATTTTTTAGGTACAGGTATAGACACATTTGGAAAAAAACAGGAAACACTCCCCCCAGGTATGGCAGTGGATCATTCCTTAGGTCGCATTCCGATTCATATGATAATTCAACAATTATCAGATCAAGGACAGTTCTTACTAAATAATGTATTATGTTTTAAAGATTATTGTATGTATAAATATTAAAATAATCTGTATTTATTCACCATCAATATTTTTTATTTAGAATAAGAGCTTAGAATCAACAAAACCGATAAAAACACAAAATTTAAAAAGAAAAAAATTGTATTTATCACTTTAAACAAGTGATTTTCAACCAGTGTGCCGTGGGAAATTGCCCTCATTCACTGATCTAAGAACATTTTCCATCTCCAGGATTTCAGCTCTGTGTTCATCCAAACATCCTGATAAAACACTGAGTAGTTAGGAATATAAAAGATCATAAAATACTTTTTTCTTTGTGTTTATTTGATTCTATTAAAGACATTTTGATCAGAATGACGGCACCGCAATTTAGCTGCAGCTTCAGCTGTATTTAGGAAAAGTCCCGCCCCTTTAACTGTCTCCACCAATCATTCCTGGGGGGCTTAATCAAATGTCATCAGTCTGACCAATCAGAAGTGGTTAAAGTCTTCACTTCCTTGTTCAGATTCTGCTCATAAAGTCTCTCAGTTCTAACAGAAATACCAGCTAAAGCTCGTCTTTAGCGGTGTAGCTTTCCACAGAATCCGGTGTCAGACCGTGGATCAAGAGAACAAAACCATGAAGCTCAGAGACGCTAGTCTTTCTGCCATCACTACATCTCCCATGATGCATCGGGTTCAAGTGACAGCGTCTCAGCGTACAATGAGTCCTTGTTAAATGTGCTAAAACAACAACGAACACACATCAGTTTTTAAATCTTCTAAATTAACTTTTATTCCATCTTTTAGAAAAAACAGCTGCAGTTTCCAGCTTTTTCTGCCACAATTATCACTAAAATGCACGTGAGATCATGGAGGGACTGTAGATCAATACAGACTATAGAGTTTCTCCTTTAATTTTTTTTTTAGTTTTTGGATGCTAGTGTGCCGCTGGATTTTTGTCAAGGTTAAAGTGTGCCATAGCTCAAAAGAGGTTGAAAAACACTGCTTTAAACAATGTCTCATTCTTAAGTTTTCTGTCAACTTCCTGGTTAACTTCAGCAGGAAACAAAACATCAACGTCACTGTTGTTTTGTATCATTTAATCACAAACCCTGAAAATGTTCTTCAGTTTTCCATCACCAAAGTTGAGCCACAGTTCCAGAGTAGATCAACGACGAGATGATAGTAAATGAAGACACACCTTAATAGAAATAACTAGAAAACCCTCAGTCCTTTCATCTAGAGTGACAACAGGGTTTCCAACAGAAAACATGTTTGATCAACTTAACTTTAGAGGAAGTTGATCACAAAAGTTTTGTAATATTCTTAAACTGGTATCATTTTTTTTTTTACTGAAATGTTTTTATTCTAATGGATTTATACATTTTTTTTAAATATATTTAAAACAACAAACTTACTTCATCAGTGCGAAACACACTCAATAGCTTTACTTTGAAAATAAGAACCTTCACCGACACTTTACTCTAAAGTTTTGTTTACTTTCTGTGACAGAAGCGCATCAGTTTTTCCTTATCGAGAAGGAGGGTCTCAGGGCACGGATGCCCAGTTTAGTTTAGTAATTAGCTTTTATATTCTTCCTGTTCTTATACAATTACCGTTATAAAGCCCATTGAGACAACTATTGTTATAATTTTGGGCTATATAATCGATTTTTTTATATTTGTTGACTATATATATATATAAAAAAAAAAAAGTTTTTCATCACTTATTTAAGTAAGTTAAACTCAAGTCGCAATTTTTGTCCTTCACGAAAAACCCTCGATACTTTTACTTTGAAAATGAGACCTTTCACTGACACTTTACTTGTTTAGTTGTTTTTTTTTCACTATATTTTGTTATATTTATAAAGATCATGAATCAGCGATCTCGGACGTCACAAATAGTTGCTTGCAAATATCCAAGTATTTGGATACTCGTCATAACCCTACCTCCACTCATCCGTGTCATTATGCTGCACTGAAATCACTCAGATGGGTCTGTGTTCTCCTGGTTTCTGTCAGGTTCTCATGGTAAATCTCTGTTTTCCTAGTTGAGCTTTAGTTGAATTTCATGGTTTTTATTAGTGTTTCTTGGTTGAAGTTTTCTGGATTCCATCTTCATCGTCTTTTTCATGTTAATCCCACAACACACGGGTAGTTTAGTAAAAAGATACCACCCTGCAAATACTTGGATAAATTTGAAGAACATAGTTGGTGTGAGAATTTCTAGGTACCATATTGATGTCAATTAAACTACCGTATTGCCTTTAAAAGGATTTTTCTGGTGAATACACCTTGTGTTGCCTAAATGTTGTCACGTTTCATGCATTCTAAAGGAAGGGGTTTGTCCGACTATTCATTTAAATCTTTCTCATGTCATCTGTTCATGTTGTCCACAACCCAATGGTCACACTTCAACTGGAAATGTTTGTTTTTTTCGAATGCAGCACTACTTCCTGGTCATTTTTGGCCACGATGGACAAAAACCTCTGGAGCTGCGGACGGATGAGGAGTCGGATTGTAACGAGTGGGTGGAATGCATCCAACAGGCCAGGTACCAAAGGAAAAAGTCATCATTCAAATGTATTTATTTCAAATAAGCACTTATTTTAGATTTCTACAAAGGCATTGGTTGTGTCATCTGTCACATTAAAAATGTTTGAGCAAACTAAACTGAAATACAGAAGCAGTGTTTTTCACTAGCTGTGTTTCCGTTACACATATGCACAAAACTTTATTGACATTTTAGAAATGCCTTAAAAAAAACACAATTTTGCAATGACACAGTTTTCATTAAGTCACAGTTATGCAAATAAACACAAACCACCTCAAAATCACGGTAACGGACAATACTTTGACAGCAGATGCATTCAAGTATCTGCCACGGCGCTAGCACTCCTCATCGTCTACCAAAGGAGATGTCGGCGTCTACTTCAGGCCGTGGAGCGGCGAGCTCCTCACCCGTGGGAGGGGCTACGGATAAAGCCGTTTTGGGAAATGGTTTTACAGAGGAGCTGTGGATCCAACACTTCCACATCACACACTCATTGATCTGTGTGACGCTGTTGGTGGCGCCCGAGATTGTAGACACCAGTGACGCTAATTAGTAGACACATCTAGGATTAACATATCCCTTTGGTCACATTATTTTCAGTCTTTTCCAGGGGTATCGTCATTTTTTTTCCAGGTCTTTTACATGATTTTATTGATGTAAATAATTCTGTTGAAGAATGGTTGTCTGACCTTCATTGGTTACATTTCATAGAATTTGTATTTATTATTTTTGTCAGATTCAAGTTATTTCTGTGCCCATTGGGAGTTTTTCTTTTATCAGCTGAAGGATACCAACAAATTTGTCCACGTGTGTAAGTGGTTTTGATTTTTGATTTGATTTGAAATGGTTTATTTCAAGCAATTAAGTAGAAATAATACACAAAAGTGTATTGCCCTTGGGATGTCCACACAAACTACACTGTGATTGGATAATTTAGGAACATTCAGGCTGCAGCCGTAAGGACAGTTGGGACAAAGACTTTAGGAAGTTCTTCCAAACGGGTGTCCTGTCTTTCAGAGTCTCATTGCAGCAGCTTGAGTGTAAATGTTCAGGGATGGTCGTCCTGCTGGATTTAAGCTCATCAGGCGTGTTTCCTCATGCTGGTCTCACAGTGATCTGATGTATGGAGGAGTTCAGGATCAGCCCAGTCGAGGAAAGTTTTCCAGGTCCTGTGGCTGCAGAACAAACTTTCCATCGTTAGTCTCGCTGATGCCGTGATTCATTTTCATCAATCCCCGAGCCCCCCCCCCTTGCCTATCCACACACTGTTAAAGGCAGGTTTAGGTTTTTTAGGTCCAGTTTAATAAACTGAACGTTCATGTTCTTAAATTAGCGGAGAGGCTTTTTACAAACATCCTCGTTCACACTTTGAACATTTGTCCACATTTTAATGACCAAATACAGAGCACATCATAACTTCCCATTCATTTAAAAGCAATTTTTTTAAACTCAATTTCAGGCTAAAGTGGAAATTCTTTCAATCAACACAGCAATTGTGTGTTTTTCTCACAAATAAAGGAAAAGCTTTAATAGTTTCTGAAGAGGATCTGAGTGCTTTGTGCTCATGCACATTTGACACAGAGAGCACGTCTGAGCGCGTGCGGACCCTCTCCTTTCGCAGCGGTTCACATTTAGGTCACGCTGCTGCTGAATCTCCACACCGGTTACATCACAGACTTGATCTCTCAGCACGACCTCTTTCTCTACTCTGCGTTTCTGCCACTTGTTTGACCTTTGAAATGAGCAGAAAATGCCTCAAAACATCACTTTCCATCTGATGTCAGCTGCGTTTGTCAGGGCAGCCTGTCACGCTAGCAGAAACCTGCCTTTTTGCTGAGCACCTCTGCTCTCCCCATCAGTTACTCCGACATCATCATCGAGCGCGAGATCCTCATGCAGAAGTACATCCACCTGGTCCAGATCCTGGAGACGGAAAAGATCGCAGCCAATCAGCTTCGCACTCAGCTGGAGGACCAGGACACGGAGATCGAGAGGCTCAAAGCGGAGGTATGCATGACTGCACACACATCTGTGTGTGCATGCATACTTAAGTTCACATACTGCTGTGTGCACGTGCACGGGAAAGCACCTACAGACCTGAAATCACAGCAGGGCTCCAGTGACTCCAAAAGCCTTTTGTGACCTAGCAGACAACTGAAGTGGCCTCATGAATACTTCATGGAGACTGTTGTTCCGGCAGATTGTTGTGTTGAACAAGACGAAGGAGCGGATGCTGCCTTACCAGAACAACCAAGAGGAGGAAGACCCCGATATCAAAAAGATCAAGAAGGTGAGTGGTCTTCATCACTTGGGGTTCTGTGGGGGAAGGTGTGATTGGACATGGAGTGCTCTGTTCCCCCCCGCAGGTGCAAAGTTTTATGCGTGGTTGGATCTGCCGGAGGAAGTGGAAGATCATCGTCCAGGACTACATCTGCTCTCCTCACGCAGAGAGCATGAGGAAGAGGAACCAGATTGTGTTCACCATGGTGGAAGCAGAGACGGAGTACGTCCACCAGCTCTCCATCCTGGTCAACTGCTTCCTCAGGCCGCTCCGCATGGCCGCCAGTTCCAAGAAGCCTCCCATCAGCCACGACGACGTCAGCAGCATCTTCCTCAACAGGTGCAAACAGATGATGTGTTTTCCAAAAATAAAGCAGGAAGTGACTCCAGATTTTGAGACTTTCTCTACTTTCTCCAGGACATCGTGTTGCCTTTACGTGACGTGAAACATCTCAACCATATGTCTCTCCATATGTTCAGTCCCTAGACAATTGATACGGTGCCCGAAATTCTCTGAGGTCACCTTGTGCCGGACATAAGTGTTGCCTGAAGTGAGGCGGGCACATTGACCAAAAATAACCCCACCCACCTCAACAACATTCCAAGAATAGCAAAGTTTAAAGTTTTGTTGAGCCCCTCCACCTGCCAATCAAAAATCCATTACAATGCTTAAGTTTGAGCTCTGATAATGAGATCCAGAGGATGTGGAGTCCAGCTGTTTCCTGTCAATCACATACTCAATCCTATAAAGAAAAAGGCCAAGTATTTATAAAAAATATTTGGCGGCTTGGGAATTTTTAACTCTAAGGTTACCATTAGAAGAAAAACGACAAAAAATGTTTTTTTGCCATAGTATAAAAATTGAGAGTTACGACGGAGTTTTAGGCCCAGTTGACAAACTGTTGGGTTTTTTTTAAGTCGTAATTTACGAGAAAAAGTCATAACTGTTAAATTAACAGAATAAAGTCATACATTAACGAGGAAAAGCACCAAAGTCTGTTTGTCTGTTCATCAGAGCCTAGCTTGAAGATGAAAGATGTGGAGCGTTTTGTGAAGCTTTATTTCCAGATAGGTTTAGAAAAAGAAATTCTGAACCTTTTTGCGACTCAAAATCAGATTATTTTTAGTGGAGCCGTCTTTCTGGGGTTCGGTGTCGGTAAAGCGGAGTTTCATATGTAATATAAGGAGCTCAGAGACACGTTTGGGTGTAGAGGACTTCTGCTTTATTTTCCTTTTCATTCACACACCCAGAAGTCTGTCTCATTACGTCATGAACCTGTCATGAGCAGAAAAACCAATGTGTAAACAGTTCCATACGCCCCCTCCTCTATGAGGTTCCGTTTGTGCCAAAAATATGTTTTTGTGTCCACTGTCTTTGTCTACTGAACGAGTTCATTGAACATTGGTTCATGCGTTATATTTAAAACTTTGCATTTGTCTTTGTTATTGTCGTTACTCTCTGTCGTCTCACTTGTCGTCAGGAAGGTCCTTAGCAACCGTTGCTAGTGTCGTTAGCTACGACGTATCCCCATGTCGTGTCGTTAGATCTTGTCGTTTTTCAAATTTTGCCAAAGTTGTCAGAAAAGTCCTTTGTACGTCCGGTAAATTGTTTCCTGTACTACCACGGAAGGAAAAAAATGTTTATTAAAGCCGGCGCTAGCGTTAGCCATGAAAAACACGTTTTTAAAATGAACTTTATTGATATTCCCCCAAACGCGCATTGCCAGAAAGAGGGGGGCGCGCGCATGCGTACAATGCTTTCACGTTCCCGAAGCGACTTTTGCCAATTGTTTTAAGTTATTTATAGTATGGCTTCAATTAAATCTGGAGATGAAACTATTATTTAAGTCTTTTAAAAATTAACTGATCTTTTTCAAACATGTTGTCACAAATTGGGAGGATAAACGAGGAGCAGACGGGCCAAACTCTTTGTCTGGATTTTGATCTTTCCTTTTTAATCTGTTATGTATTTATTTGATCATGAGGTGGCGCTCTCGGGACCAGTATACTTCTCTTTTGGGTGCCTCTGCTCCTCGTTTATCCATCAGATTTTTAACAACATGTTGGATAAAGACCAGTTATTTTTCAAAAGTCTTTTAAATAATAGTTTCACCACCAGATTAAATTGAAGCCATTTTTAAGTTAAAACTAAATAACCTTAAACGGGACCGTGAAACCGTTGTACGCATGGACCCACCCCCACCCCCCCACCACTTCTGGCAATGCGCTTCTGCAGCGATATCAATAAAGTTTTTTTTTTTTTTTTTTACATGTTTCGTTCCGTGCTGGTACAGGAAACAAGTTACCGGACATTTCTGACAACTTTGGCCAAATTTGAAAAACGACAAGATCTAAGGACATGACATGGAGATACAGCGTAGCTAACGACACTAGCAACGGTTTGGCTAAGGATTTTCCTGACGACACGCGGAAACGACGCTGCAAACGACAGTGTGACATTAGCAACGGTTGCTAAGGACTTTTCTGACGCCGTAAGGAGACGACATGGGCAAACGACAATAATAAAGACAAATGCAAAGTTTTAAGCATAAAGCAAGTGTATACATCACAAAGCAAATACAAAGCAATAATCAAAGAAGCATGGGCATGCAGAAGATATTGCTTAGTAGTACATAGACATGAACCAATGTTATATGAACTCGTTTAATAGACATAGACAATGAACCAAAGACATAACAGTGGACGCAAAAACACATTTTTATAATTTTGGCACGAACGGAACCTCATACTCCTCCAGATGAAACATCCCGTTTCAACATAAAACAACAAAGATGAATGAAAATAGTCTGTTCTATTAGCAGAAGGACGTTGAAAATTCCAGAAAGTGCTCCTCCTCTTTAGACAGAAGCGTCACACAGACGTAGAGATCTGGTCTTTAATGGAGGAAGAAAGGATTCAAGTGGACATCTGCAGGGACACAGACGTCTTCATCAACGCCTGCAGAGATCCTGCAAACCACCCATCAATAAATAAAACATTAATAAATCATAAATCAAACGAATGAGCTTCCAAACATTTGGAACGTTATCAATAAGCATTCAGTTTACCTGTTCAGCTAAGTTTAGTCAGTCTGCTGCTGTGCTGCGTTCACTTGCTGCTCTGTATGCTCACTTTCACTTTAATCTCGTTAATTTATCTACGTAGTTTTTTTTTCCGTAAATTTAGGAGATTTTTTTTAGTGGCCCTGAATCTGTCGTGGGAAGTAACAATAACTCTATTTTGAGTTTTATTAGTTAGATTTCTTATTCCAGCCCTACCTGCAGGTTATCACCTGGATCAGGTGCTAGTGAGGAGCCACAAAGGCAGCTTTGATTTTCTAAAGAATATTCAGGAGCTTCTGCATGGTTTTCATCCTTTGTGTCTTTTTACTGACCTTTCATAGATGAGCCCATGAACTGACGGCCGTTCTTCTTCCTCAGTGAAACCATCATGTTTCTGCACGAGATCTTCCACCAGGGGCTGAAGGCTCGGATTGCAAGCTGGCCAACGTTAGTTCTGGGTGAGGCCCACGCTGACGTCACAATGATGTTTTTACACTCAACTTTTGAAATGTTTTAAATCTGCATTTGTTTTTGTTAATGCTGGTATTTCTGAGAACATCTGGCAGCATTTTTTTCAATACTTTGTTTTTTTGAGGAACATAAATAGAACAGAATTAAAAAAAATCTGCCCTTTGCACAAAGAAGAAGAGAAGATGATCCGCTGTTCTTCAGAGTTTGTCTTTTCTCTTTCAGCGGACCTCTTCGACATCCTGCTGCCCATGCTGAACATTTACCAGGAGTTTGTGAGGAACCATCAGTACAGCCTGCAGGTTCTGGCAAACTGCAAGCAGAACCGGGACTTTGACAAGCTGCTGAAGCAGTACGAGTCCAACGCCGCCTGTGAGGGTCGCATGCTGGAAACCTTCCTCACGTATCCCATGTTCCAGGTACTTCCCTCCCAACACGAAGACAAAGGACTGGAAACCTGTACAGCGCGGTGCACAAACGTTCTCCTTCAAAAAGCCAAACAGCATTTATTAAACTGAGCTCCACGCTGAGCAAAAAACTCTCCTGCAGGGAGGAGTTTTTATATTTCTGCCTCACACATGTACTTATGACATTTATAGCAGAGGCAAACGTTATCACTGCGTCTAAAATGTAGTTTTTTCCTTCAGAGACATGTTTTACTTTCCATGTGAGGAAGAAACTTGTTGCAAAATCTCTTCTGTTGGATTATAGGATGATTTATGCTCACATGCCTCAGTCCAGGTGTTTTCCGCGGTGCAAGAAGCAAAGTTGATCTGCATGTTGTCTAATCAAACGGCTTCTCTTGGTCTCGTGAATTGCAGAGACCGATGAGGATGGATCACAGAGAAACTTTCTAGCTTGTTTTAAGTCGCTTTAAGCTTTCATGGGTCTATATCTTGAAAATCAGCTTTGGGAGCTTTTAAGTCTATTTTCAAGATTCAAGATTGGTTTATTGTCATTCCACACACAGTATTTGCGAAGAAAATACACAGGGTGAGACGAGATGTAGTTTCTCACTAGCATGACGGTGCAAAAAACAGCAATAATAAAAATAGCAGTAAGAGAACAATCCTAGAATAAGAAAGAAGATAGATAAAAAATTAAGTGAAAGAAAAAAGATAAAAAATTAAATGTAAACTATAACAGAGTAGAATAAAATAGAGACCAGCATTCAGTGAGAAAGTGACTATGTGCGTTAACAGCAGTTCTTGTTTATGGGGGGGGTGTTGCTAGAGTCTGTGTCCATGTATTGTGTCTTTGGGTTGTGTGGGGGGTTGGGGGGTAATCATTGGGTCTTGTTTGTGAGAGCATGAATGCATAAGGAGGACAGTCCGTTCAGCAGCCTCACAGCTTGTGGGAAGAAGCTTTTTAGCATCCTGCTGGATGTGCAGCTGATGCTCCTGAACCTCCTCCCAGATGGCATGAGGGAGAACAGTCCATGAGAGGGGGGCTGGGGGTCCCTGATGATGGAGGCTGCTCTACGTATGCAGCGCTGCTCGTATAACTCCTCCAGGATCGGGAGAGGTGCACCAACAGTTTTAATGTTAATTTGTCACAAAAATATTCCCAAAAAGGGTATTTTGATCTATTCATGCATCTCTGAGTATTCCTCTAAAACCCTCAGAGCACCAGCCCCTCCCAAAACCAGTGGGTTCTATGTGTAGCTGCGAAAATAATAAAAAAATTGTTCTTTAGCATACCCAAGGTAATATATTATCATATAGATTCAGGATTCAGGAGTCTTTATTGTCATATCAACACAGGGATAAAGCGAAATATGTGTCTCTGGTCCCGGATGGATGATATATGGATGTTTTTCACTATAAAAGGCTTAAGAAAAGCATGATATAGGCCCCTTAATGATGGCGCTAAGCAGAGGAGGGATGGGCTGCAGTTAGGCACAGAGCAGCTGAGGTGCTCAGGCTCTTTTCTCAGCTCAGGCTCTTTTTTTTCTCAGCACAGGGAGGACAATCATTCATTTTCTTAACCTACAATTAACAGTGTTAAGCCATTTGCATTTAAGCGTTAACTGTGACAACCCTGGTTGGCAGTAGACCGAGCGGCACAGCTGCATGTAAGCCAAAAAAACCAGTTCAAAACCGTCCCAAGACCGACATTAGTAAGGATTAATGGCTGACGAAGTGTGCATTATCACCATTAACGCACGATGGGCGTTAATGGTGATAATGCACACTTCGAAGGCGATGAACCTACTTATACCATAGTCACTTAGAAAGAAATAAATATTCAACCAGTTTTTAATACTTTATTCCAGTTATTTTCTTGGTTTGGAACACTTTTTCTTCACAAAAAGCAGACTATTTGTCACGCGCCCCTTTGCATGCTCAGCCGGCGTGGACCTCGACTGCAGCAGCAAAGGAGAGCGATATCTATGCTGATGATCACGATGTGTTAAATAAAGCATCAGCTCAGAGAGAAAGTTCTCCTCTTAACGCTTTGCTTTTGTCCAGATGATGAAGATAACGCTTGTTTTAAAGAAGCCAGCGCAGTGATACAGAACATTTAGGCTACTGACCGGAACTACTTTTTTAGGCGTTCATGATCACTTTGTAATGCACACCCAGCAGCCAATCAGAATAGAGAATTCACCCGAACCGTGGTATACATCAAAGTAACAAATATCGGGGTCGACAATTGATCGACCTCCGCTTTGAAGTTTAACAAAATCATTATGAGATTTTGTTTGCGCTGGGATGGACTGCTGGACCTTCCAGGGTTACCAAGACTTCCAACAGTGGCTCGTCGGCCTCCTGTGACCCTGAACAGGACGCAGTGGTTTGGAAGATGATTGATGGGCTTCACTTCACTTCCCTTCACTGTCCGTTTATGGTGTCAAATTTCCACAGATTCCTCGGTACATCATCACACTCCATGAGCTGCTGGCGCACACGCCTCACGAGCACGTGGAGCGCAAGAGCCTGGAGTTTGCCAAGTCCAAACTGGAGGAGCTGTCAAAGTGAGTGTTGACGTTAGATCCATCCCATAATGATTACGCCGGTGATGAAAAAAAGTCTCCTTTTTAAATTTTGTTTGCTGAATGTTTCTTCACTGGATATGAAATTCAAGATGTGTGGGATTTCTGACGTCCTGATGATGATGTCATTGCCGTCAGGATGATGCACGACGAGGTGAGCGACACGGAGAACATCCGGAAAAACCTGGCCATCGAAAGGATGATCGTTGAAGGCTGCGACATCCTGCTGGACACAAGCCAGACCTTCGTCAGGCAAGGTGAGCTCCGTCTTTGTGTTTCCTCCTTCTTCACTCCGTTTTTCTGTCCATCACTTCTCCTCTTTTTTTACATTTTTTTTGCAGGTTCTCTGATCCAGCTGCCGTCCAGCAGTGAACGGGGCGTGCTCAGTAAGGTCCGGTTGGGTTCGCTCTCCCTGAGAAAGGAAGGGGAAAGGCAGTGTTTCCTCTTTACCAAACACTTCCTGATCTGCACACGAACGTCGGGAGGGAAGCTTCACCTGCTGAAAGTAAACTCCTCCTCCTTAAAAGCTGTTGTTCTTCTTTATCAAACGTCGTCTGTTCTATAAGGATTCCTTTAAAACGGGGGCGCCCATTAACCCATGTGCTATTCTATGACCCCCCCCCCTTCCATTGACGTGTTCTCCGACCATGACAAAGGTGGATAAAGATGAAAAGGATTTCATGTAATCCATGGACACCAGTGAAGATCACAAACTGTCTAGTGGGGTCCAGATGACCCCAACTCCCAATGTTAATGTGCTTCTAAGGCACGTTACCGTTGGGAGTTGGGTTATCTGGACCCCACAAGATAGCACAAGGATTATAGCGATTGCTAGCCACCGGTCAATCGAGACATACATAAATTAACAGCCCCCCCATTTGTCGGAATAACTATACAACTCTGATTTCTTTTTTAACATCCTCATTCTTTATTAATTTTTTCCTGTAGTTACAAACTGACCAATCAGGTGTCCCAATAAAAGTAGGCGGAGCCTGCTAGGGCCCATGTCCAATGCTTTTGACAGATTTCATGTAGCCTGTTTTAAATCGATAGGGGCGTGGCCTTCCAACAGGCTCCCTCCTGATTGGCCAGAGTGGTCACTTTTCAGTTCACGGGTGAGATTTCCTGTTGTTGGTTTAATCGGTCTCACATGTGAAAACTGCTGTCAGGGTTTAGCATCATCTGTGGACCCCTCGTGAAGCGTCCTGCCGCTCCCGGGGACTGAAACGTTAGTCACAACCAAACAGACAAATGGAAACTGAGAGGGAATGCTTGTTTGTGTTCACAGCAGGGGGGAACGTTGTCGCTGATTGAGTGCACGCTGATCGAGGAGCTGGAGGCCAGCGATGAAGACTGTGAGTGTCT